>JAADKA010000042.1:0-385000 GCA_009982855.1 Lizonia empirigonia | reverse complement strand
AAAGTCTACAGCTTTATACAGCCGCAGGTGGCCAATGTACTGTCCAACGCTATTAGCAAAATCCACATAAGCTTCGACGGCTGGACAGCTAAAGGCGGCCATCAGGGCTTTCTTGGAGCTGTTGCTCACTTTGCTGACGAGTTTGGGGCAGTACGTGACCTGCCAATTGCGCTGCCACAGCTAGCAGGTAGCCACTCTGGAGAAGTCATTGGAGACGTTGTTGCGAAGATTCTGCAGAAGTTTGGTGTCCGGGGCCATCAAATTGGCTGCTTCGTCCTCGATAACGCGCACTCTAATAATACAGCTGTCGCTAAACTAGCAAAAGTTTACAACCTAAACGCAACTGAGTGTCGTATACGCTGTGGCTGCCACATATTAAACCTCGTTGGCCAGCAGGTAATATTCGGAAAGGATAAGGAGAGCTACAACAACGCCCCAGAAGCTGCAACCGATGAGGCAGAGTTTATGGAGTCTTGGCGCCGGGAGGGACCCCTTGGGGTATTATTTGCTGTAGTTAACTACATCAAAACCCCACAACAGTACGCTTTGTTAGAGGACTTCCAGCGACGCACAAACGACGGGCAGCCAACTGAACTCCAGGAGCGCATTAAACAACCCGTAAAGCCCATAGTTACGCGCTGGAACAGCTTTGAAGCAACTATCCAACGCGCTGTAGAGCTCCGCACTCCCCTTGGGTTGTACATCAACTACCACATCCGCTGCGTCCAAACCGACGATCATCTCTCACAACAGCGTGGCAAGCCCCCTCCTAAAGGCATTCCCTCATGGATGCGCTCCGACGGCCTTACTGCTGCAGACTGGCAGATTCTCCTCGACTATCTACAGGTGCTAAAGCCGCTAAAGCTTGCGTGCGCAAGGCTTGAAGGCCGCGGAAAATCTGGCAGATTTGGTGCTATCTACGAGATCATCCCTGTGTTTGAGTACCTGCTTAATACGTACGAAAATCTCGCAACTACGTTTGAAGCCGTCGATTACGAGTCCTTTGACGCGCCAGAAGACCACCTTGCTATCAACGTTCGCGCCGGCTGCTATAAGCTAGCAGACTACTACGCTAAACTGGACGAATCGCCGTACTACTTCATCGCTACACTTCTCCATCCGTACTACAAAACGTACTGTGATAATGCGTGGCGGGATAAAGACGGCTGGCTTGCCGCAGGTTACGCTGCGTTCCAGCGGATTTGGCGCAGGTACAAGCCTCAGCAGGCGCCGTTGCGGCGTCCCCGAGCTGCTGAAGGTTCTATTGACGACGCTATTGACGCTGTTGTCAACGCAGAGGTTAGCGGCAGCGACGCTGCACTTGACGACGAGTACGACAACTGGCGGAAGTACGAGCCCCGTTGGACGCGAGAGTACTACGACAGTGACAGCGTAGAGTCTGTTGTAGAGTATTGGCTTCGCCTTAAGCCTCAATATCCTCATCTAGCGCAACTAGCTCTCGACGTACTCGTAATACCCGCTTCTAGCTGCGATTGTGAGCGTATGTTCAGCGAGTTGGGTGACCTTCTTGAGCCACGGCGGCGCAAGATTGGAGCTGAGTTGCTAGCAGCTTTGCAAGCTCTCCGCAGCTGGATCCGCGCAGGTTTCACAACACCAAATGGAGCTCAAGCTGACGTATATACCGACGACGAGATAGAGAGCGAGTATACTGTAGATGGCTGGGAACATGTTAGTGGCTAATTTGTATGTAGAACTACCAAGTAAGTCAAATTAAACAAACAAACTTACTCTAAAAACTTAACCAAACAAACAAGTTTACAAAAATTGTTGCACTTATCAAATCAAATCGAATATAGAGTGCTGTATTTGACTTGTTTGTTTGTTGACAAATCTGCTGACCAGGCATTGCCGCGAAGTGCGCAGGATTGAATCCTTTGCAGACGACTTAGTTGTCTAGCCGGGTCGTGTAAGCAGTCGAGTAGCCTTGTAGTTACGAGCTGCTGAGCGTAAGCCCGCCGCTAGCTTGGTTGAAAATGGGATACCCCCCTCCCCGTTTATAAGGTGGCTTCTGAAAAGAGCGCCTATAGAAGGGGAAGGGAGAAAAAGGAGTAGTAGTAGTATTAGCTAGTTTATTAAAAAAGATGAACTAGTTGAATGTGTTGAAGTAGTACTTTCAGTCAAGACCGTAAGCACTGATTCTATTGGTTCTCAGGGATGAATACGGTTTCTGTATCGGTAGGGTTATCACCTAAGCAAAGCTCGTGATGATAGGGGGTTGCACTGAGTAGTATAGAAGGAACTATCTAGCTCGAGGGCAGGTTGAGATTCCAAAGACAAACTTGATTGACGAGGTTGAACACGAACTGTAAGAGTTGTGTTCCTACTGTTTATATACATAAGGAATATGCACTGCCTTCACAGGCAGCCATGCCATCTGTTAGAACCCAAGATGGTTCAGTCATCTCTTGATGGTTAAGCCATCTCGCCAAGCCTGAGATGGTTTGACCTTGGCGTGATGGTTGCAGCGTCACGTGACCCGTGACACGCTGTCATCCGAGGCGCTGCCGTCCGCAGCTTTGCCCCGCTTCCTATCAGCGCCTGTTCCTTCGAAGATCGTAACAGAATGCTGCGATCTAGGATACTTTACTAGTAGGTTGAGCAGCACTCGACGAGTAGGTTGAGTAAAACTAAAGAAAAAATCAAGTTTTTAAAAAACGTGCTCGACTAGTAGGTTAAGTAACACTTGACTAGTAGGTTAAGTAACACTTGACTAGGAGGTTGCGCAACACTCGTGTCAGATAGTATGATAAGTAGATGTAGATGCAATTTTATAATATTAATCCTTTTTTTGTTTTCCTAACTATAACGTACTCCACAAGCGAGCCGGTCACCCAAGCGAGCCGGTCTGTCAGATGGTATGATGAATAGATGTAGATGCAATTTTTGATGATATTGATCGTTGTGTCCTTTTCCCCACCGTGTTCGGCTGGTTCTATCTTCGCTAGTGTGCCAAGCTAGGTGGTCCCTGCTCGATTATACAGATCCGACCTCACTATAGCTCGTTCTATCTGACAGCTAGTAACGCCAATAGCAAAGCCCTTCTCATCTATATTGTACGTGTAAGCAGGTTCCAGATTATATTAAGCTATCTTATAGTGCAGAAGCTTGAAGTACAAGCGGTACTTGTTACTACAATCGGCCTTGTGACGATCTGTTGAAGTCGTACTTTAGTCAAAGACCGTAAGCACTAATTCTATTGGTTCTCGGGGATGAGTAAGGTATCTGGATCGGTAGGGTTATCACCTAAGCAAAGCTCGTGATGATAGGGGTTGCACTGAGTAGTATAGAGGGTACTATCTAGCTCGAGGGCAGGTTGAGATTCCAAAGACAAACTTGATTGACGAGGTTGAACACGAACTATAAGAGTTGTGTTCCTACTTGCTTATATACATAAGAGATATGCACTGCCCTCAGCAGAGGTCAAGCCCTCCCTGAGGGTTGGGCCCTTTCTGAGGGTTGAGCCCTTTCTGAGGGTTGAGCTTGGCGTGAGGGTTCGTGAGGTCACGTGACCAGCGACTCGTGATCCGTGACACGCTGTCATCCGAAGCTGCCCCGCTTCCTATCAGTGCCTGTTCGTTCGAAGATCGTAACACGATCCTTGTCCATTAGCGTGGTCTACGCGGTAATGAGCGTGTTGGAGTTGCGGTTAATGAAGTTAGTAACCCAGGAATCTAATGGCTCTCTTCCAATGATTGGAGCTGCAAAATTCTTTAGCATTTGCCTTGTAGGCATAAGGTGTTGCTCTGTGAGTCCTCTAATGTACTGCACTAGCTCTGCTTCGTCGCGTGGGTGCATTAATTGCTGCTTGAGTGCCTGGTCCTCTTTTGACGCGCATTCCCCGTTCAGTTGTCGCGTCAAAGTTGACCGTGTTACACCATGTTTTTCGGCTAACTTGGTATACTGAAAATTATCGCGATGACGAGTAGCACGTCCTTCTGCAACGGCTTCCTTCACAGACATCTTTGCGTCGAGAGATAGTGGGTGGAAGAAGTACTGTTATTATGCCGAGGCGCGCGTTGTGGTGCATGCGCATTGCGAGCACGGACACGGTACTGCCGCTCTTGCTCTGACGCAGCCTCCTAGTGCAGCCTCAACGTCCACTTATTTCCCTTATTTGCACCCCGACGTTCACCGCCTCGCCGCCTTGCTCGTCACCCATTACCACGGCGATAGATGCTGATGGAAGTGGCTAGACCTCAATGAGGCACGCTGACTTAAGCGGCATATCTGCGCAAGGCATAACTAGCAGGATACGCCCGCGGGCGCGTCCCGAGGTCGCCACGGCCTGTCCGAGCCCGAGGGCTCCCGAGGTCCTGGCGACTGTGAGCCCACATTACGCTGCTTGGGATACTGTGTGTAGTTTTGTCACGGTTTAAGTCTCTCTTGCCTCCTGGGCAATCCGCGCCTCACCTTTGGTGAGATGCGACTCCCTATCCGTGTCGAAGCTGCAAATATCGCAGTGAGAGACGTCTGCATCTAGGTTAGCCTCTATCTAATCACAAGCCGTGCTGTAGTACCGATTGATATAGGCTTTAGATGCTCAAGGAACTGCCGTTCGAGCTCACGTACGTGGTTACTGGGGAAGCCGTCCGGAGCCGCTTTCAGTCTGTGCTGGAGTGATTCAAATTGGCACTTTGCTTGATTGAGGCAATTCCACTGATGCGAGCAAATGTGCTGGGTAAGTAGCCTCTCCAAGATCAAGAGCACCCCGCTAGATGTCTGGGTACGGCTGATATACTGCATCCTCATGGCGTATCGTATGCTTTGACCAGAACCAATTCCATCAGAGGGAACAAACAGTCCACGCTTTCATACCCTCAGATTGCTGACAATCATCTCGTTTAACAATTCAAGGGTACACGATATCGATGCCTCTAAGCGACGGCCAGGGCGAGGTGCTTTGATAAACGCCGCCTAGCTACATGGACGTTCTTACGACAGCTGACCATACACGCTTTTGTGTACTACAGTAACGAAGGCCCCGTGGGCACCGGATAAACCGTAAGGGTCGCCTCTTTCGTCCTTCGACCGATGACGTGAGCTACAGCTGCCTTCCGAACGCAGTGTAGCAGAATCCCGCCAGTACGATCATCCCTACAACAGCGGCAAATCGGGCGTTACTATGCATGTTCAGCAACAAAAGGGGAAACATAGCGATACGTGTCACCATGTGAAGCATGACAGTGCGTGATCGGGGCATCAGGATATGTGTCCAAAGTGCTGCATATATAAACTCTCACCAGCCAGTAATCTTCGCAGTAAAAACATATCATCCGCAAATAACAGTCATATTAGCATACCGAGTTATTGAAAAAGTATAATAAGCTCATGCAAGCATCATAAATTGACGTCTGCAACGCGCAGTGGTAGCGCACGTAATATCTGAGAAAGCAAGCATGGGTATCCACCCGCCCCCGTCATCGCACGGAGACCCGGGCAAGCTTTCTTTCACTATCAAGAACCCCCTTGTAGGCCTAAGTCTACCTACGACTTTTGAGGATCGAGGTGTAGCGAACAGACCCGCTTGTAGTCAACTTCCTGGCTCGCGCAAAATAGCTTGGCCTACAGCTTTTGCTGGTGACAAGACGCAAGCATGACTTCGAAGTATAGCGCCTATTCCGGCGGTGTCTGGAAGCGATCAGCAAGCCGCAAGAAAATCCAGGACAATGCTATAGGAACGCTCGAAGGGTGTTAGCAGACTTACGCGCTTGCCACAATTATAATCAAGGATAATCCACGTTTCTTCGCCCGTTGCTGTCTGTATCGGGTCCTACGCGTCTTGGGCGTATCTGACTGAAATTAGAATGAAGGTTGGCTGGGAACAGGCGGTGAATAACTCACTTCGCTGCAAGTCTTCGAGATCTTCTGCTTGGATGTAGAATGACCGATCGATCGTTGTGATAGGAATGTACATTCTGCATTCAAATGTCGTGCTTCTTTGATGGATATTAGATGTAAGAGAAGGGACTGATGCGATAACGCCGGTGCTGCAAGGCTTTATGCAACAAATTCCGGGCCGGTGCCGCAACCTACAGGGTCACCCCATGAACGAATCAGCGGCCTGCCCCAACCAACTTCTCTAGTCTAAGGGGAGTCAGGGGTTTGAGAGCTGTCTGGTCACTTGCACATTGCACGCTTCTAATATGCCTGAATAGTCATGTAAATTTGACGCATCTGGATTGCGCCCCCCTTTTCAAACATCTTCTGCGCCTAGCTCGATCAATGTCTCCATTGATCTGGCCCGTTTGAGTAGGAGTGGTTGGTGGAGTAGGCGTAGAGGTGTATTGATCGTTGGACATGCTGGGCAATTCTTACTGCAAACAGTTCTATGTATATGTCAACGTGCTGACCATCAAAAGGCACTGCTTGCCCTTACCTTGGTGGCTTCGATCGTGAAAACAAGTGTTCGAGCTGCCTTCGTATGGCAAGCGATGCTAGCTAGAGTGGACTCGACTTTGATCGTGAGGGCTACTGTCAAGCAAAGATGGGATGGAACAATGGGGCAAACAGCAATCAGCTGTACAGACCGGAAGCTTCCCGGCTCCTTACCGGGGCTCCGGCTGACACACCCCCTGAACCATGTGAAAAACCATCAAACAATGAACTGTGCGGCTGCTGGCGGCGTTCTGGTGCGCTATGCCCGTGGTACCTTTACCATGTTGATTAGCTGCAAAAATTTCGTGTGAAGAAGCTTGTCGAGAGGCTTAGTCAGTCCATCCGCTGGGATATCTGTGCCGGGGCAGTGGCTAAGCGTCACGTGTCCTTCCTTGTATTGGTGCGTCGTGTATTTGTAGTAGACGTCAATGTGCTTCGTGCGTTCGTGGTGACCATCCTTCCGGATCATGTTAAGAGCCGGCTCGTTATCCGTTTGAAGATGGAACGGGCGGAGGTCGTGACCGATATATCCGAGTTGGCCGAGTAAGCGTTGTAGCCAGGAGATCTCCTTAGCCGCGTACGTCATGGCAATGTACTCAGATTCAGTTGATGAGAGGGTAACCAGTCTCTGCCGGTAAGACTTGAAGGATACGACGCCACCAGCCATAAATATAACGTAGCCGGCAGTCGATTTGCGTTCTGCATTGTCCCCATGGGCGGAGTCGCTGTAGGCGGTGAGTCCCAGCGTGTGATTGGGATTGTTGATATCAGCGTTCTTGCGGTCTCCACGATACTCAAGGCCGAGGTTAGCGGTTCCCTTGTAGTACCGGAGCATGTGCTTCAGCATAGATAATTGTTCTTCTGTTGGGTTGGTGGCGAAGCGAGCAATGAAGTTGACGTGCCAGGCTAGGTCGGGCCGGATGATCGAAGTGGGATAGAGCAATTTGGCTACCAGCGACTGGTATTGCTTCACTGTGCCAATGTGGACATTTAAATTTACACATTCTCTAGCGCTGCTGCGAGAATCAATGTGAGCGGGTCGCAGTGCGGACCCGCAGAATCGCGACGGCTCGACCACCCTCAACGCGCGTGGTGGCGATCAACGCCGTGGCTGCAACAGAATGACAATGTATAATCCTGCAAGTGTCCCGGTGTCCCGCTGTTCCGATCCTACTGTTCTGGGTGTGGACACGCATAGTGCGAAGCACTTGTTAGGAGTGGCAACTCTCCTGAAACGTCTGTTGTTCTCATCTTTTGATTGGAACGAGCACAGTGCGCAAGGATGATGACTATTGCAGCTTGGATAAATGTGATCAAACCAAGTCTACAAGGGCAGATGAGGTAGGTCGTTCTGTGATATGACGGCGGGAGAGCGATTCGACTTTAAGCTGGCGTATAGCGAACACGACGTCCACGATAGTCAGCATTGCTGGAAAAGCGAGACGTGAATCCTTTTGTAATACTGTACAGTACGTATAGAAGACACTGTTATTGCTGACCTTGTCATCATAAGTGTCAGCCTAGCTGATAAGCGAAATGATTACTCGGCGAGATGGTGTAGTGATTATCGATGCTTCAAACAGTGATGTACAGGATGATCTGTATCAATCCGACAAGCGTTCATTACTTACCTGTTGACTCCTAAAACACATTAGCATCACAGCCCTAAGACATACCAATAATGGCAAAGTACCTAACGCTGATAACATCTTTTCTTGGCGATACCAATCCTTGTTACATCCCAAACTTGACAAGAGCGCTTCCTGTCTATGAAAAAGAAGTTACGCTGCCAAAGAATTAGTCAGTGTTGCAGTACAAAGAGTATTGCTTTGATTGGATCCACTTGAGGTGCTAATTCTGGCACCAGAGAGCCTTTGTTCGATCCACGTAGGGTAGTTGGAATCATGCCGTCTGTAGTAATGATGACCGAAACACAACGCAACCACCTCACTTGCCTGTAAGCCATGCCTGTAAGCAAGCCCGAGAGGCTTGCAATTCAATCCCATATAAGTTGAACATCGGCTCTCAAAAAAGCAATTCGTCGCTTCCAATCAATTTACTATCCTGAGTAAAGATGAGTCACCGACTTAATTCCGATCTGCCTGCATTTAATTTCAATCTTCGGGACGAAAATGGCGTGTGCCATTCAAGAAACAATATCAAATGTTCCTACTTTGATGGATCCTTTGACTTCGATGGTCTTGAAATCCCGGTCGGCAACAGTCTCGAAAACAACAATGGAGGAATAGGCGGTTTTGTAGGCCCCAATCACGAATATTTCATATACTGCGGATCGAAGTATGCGGAAATAGCAATTGTAAAACTCAATAAGAATACTAATGAATGGGAAGACCATGGATGTATGCAATGGACTGCCTTAGAGGACGATGAAAATGGATTCTTTGGGAACATATGGTTCACGCAGAAGGACCTAGCCCTGATATTTGAACCCAGGAAGACGTATAGAGCTGCTCTTATGCAACATAAGGATCTTACTGGAGGGAAAAACTGCATCAAGCTCGACCTCCCTGCGGGGAAATTCATGGGTCTAACACGAAACAACTTTTTTGAGCAAAGGCATTCTGTACTGGGCAAGTACAGTCAATGGCCACACCTGAAAGATCATCGTTTCTACGCCAGTTCTTTAGAAAGAACTTTGATTAAGTCTTTCAGACCAACCTCTACACAACAAGCGTCAATCTTGGACATTGTAGACAAAACCAAGGCGGATCTGTGTGTTTGCTTGGATAAAGTTTTACAAAAACTGAATGTTGGAACTGGGTCAGAGGAGGAAAGAGACTACGGGATCTGCTTGTTAGTGAGGTCTAATTACCTCTCTATGTTACTCACTCTCATCTACGAACGGAAATACGTGTATTGGTTCGCTTTGTCTACAAAGTATCTTGCGCGTGCACGCAGTCGTACATGTATTTGTTCGCTTCTTCGACGTGTGTTCGTTCGCTGTTCTCATTCTTTCATGTGCATCCTCCGTTCAGGACTGACACAGCAACTCAGAACGATAGGAAGCCGCTTTTGCAAAGCCTTCAACAACATCCTTGCGCTTTCATCTTCATGAGTAATGTCATAGGCAGTCAGATTAGTGCTTGTCGTGACCCGAAAAAGGTTCCATACACCTAGCAGGCCGCGGCAGTTGTCGACCACGTTATTTTCGAACAGGGGGTCTACATGCAATTGCGGGACACAGCTGCGAAATTCGCCTTCGATTTCAATCCTGGGTCAATTCGCACAATTTGATGTAATTATCACTTGGCGGGGTTGTGGTGTTGCGGAGTCTGAGCGCAAGAGGATGTGGCTCAGAGGAGTGACGCTTACAGTCTCCTATCGGCTCGTGCCCCGCACGGGCTCGTGCACGATTTGGCCGAAAATCAACATTTGAGCACCTGCACCCTATACCCCATAACTCAACCAAAATGTCACAATTAGAGGCTGCGCTTGAAGCGCTAGATGCTCTGAAGCCTGGAGAATCTCCTCGTTATGCTCAGGTCGCGAGAGAGTATGGTGTTGACCGATCAACGTTGTCGCGGCGTCACCGTGGGCTCGATAAAAGCGGCCTGCGACGCTCTCTGACGCGAGAATCTCACTTCCTCGTTAAGCTTGCCTCGGTTAGCCAATGCCAATGGGCTTTTATAATGTTTGGCAAGACATGTGATTCAGCGTGGTATCAAAGATCGTTCCATTGGTGGGAACAAATAGGTCCGCGAAGCAATTTCTCAAAGAGCCGATTCAGTTTGCCCGTCTGATCGATACGACCTGCGCGCTCCATTCTGGCCGCCGCGCTCTGGTCAAGCACAGAGAGGACTTGACCAAAGCAAGCAGGATAGTTTTGTATTTTAGATCTGAGCAATAACGGAAGGATGACATAGCTCAATAGCAGACGTTTGTTGCATCAATATGTTTACACTGCTCATCACATTGAGCGCAATGCTGACGGAATATGTGTTATAATCTAGTAGAAGTGATCTGATGATAGAGTAACCTAGAGACGTCCTGACACGGTGACCTGCAGTGTCGTCAATCTCGTTCAACGGATGTTACTTGTCCACCGTGAGCAAGTCTCTGGTCTGCTGAGCCTGCTGTGACAGAGAGTGCAATAGTGTAAGCAAAGTGGGCATTGTTGTGGAAGAAGCGCATTACAAGATAAAGCATAGCTGCAGCGACCATCTCCTGAAGCATCGTAGCTCGTGGCTGCGAATGGAAAGCTGGTGTTGATTTGAGCGGACGGCCAGCCTTTAACGTCAAAGGCAAACACGAAATCCCGCTGATTGAAGGTGCACATCTTCTACGATGACGTAACACCAGTTCAGTGCGACGCCGGAAGAGTTGATTCTGTTCGTTCTACTACATCGCGATCAATAGAATTGGCTAGTCCTTTCCACCTTTATAGCGACTGTACAACGGATCTGAGTCGATCAACATTCGCTTGCCAGCTGATCGCTTGCGGGTACTGTTCCGTCTCTGACGAGCTCTGGCCGGCTTTACCGCGCAGTATCTTCTCTGCAAGCGATAGCTAGCAGGAGTCAGCAGAGTAGCAATATATATCATGCTGCCTCTCGCATTCTCACCTGCTCACCCATTTCCTGATCTTGACTACCTGGTGTCTTCCAGCCTTCATTGTGCTTGACAGCGGCAGACAAGGTGGTTCTTTGTTGTGATGAAGCGTAGATTGCGGAGGTACCTTCTGAAGCTTTGAGACGACTGGTCTTGGCTTGCCTGGCTTTAGTGTGATTGCTGACGTGGAACGTGCCTCTCTGGCAGTTCTACGACGAGCTTTCGTTTTCATGATAGAAGCGTAGACTGCTTTATGAACTGCTGCAATGCGAGAATGCGTGAACCTCCACTACTAGAGATCCTTAGCATTGATCGTCACTGTATTACACAGAATGACAGAGCAAGCCGTGCCACCAGCTACGCTCGCTGGTGACAACACTAACTCTAGCAAAGGCTACACTTTAGCGGCGCGGTAATTTCTCCATGTCGTTTGTGTCTGAGAACGTCTGGACTTGGATGCAGATTGAAACAGCGTGATGCAGTGTCAGCATGTTAAGGCGTGATGAAACTTGCAGGATGCTGCCCTAACGCGCCGGGGCAACGATTGGCGCTGGACGACGCCGCCAGACTTGCAGCGCGTCTGCGGCAGATGATCTCTTGCGGTACTGCGTCTTCACAGCTGGCACGTCTGACCGGGTCCGCAATGCCGCTGACGAGTGCGAAGCAAGCGCTGAGAGCCAGGCAGCGCAGACAATCAAATTACACAGGTGCGCAGACACAATCCGTAATGATCGCAGCCAGCGCCATGACAGCCCAGACTGTCGGTGCAGGCACCCACGGTCACAACATGACGGCATAGCAAAGTGTCTTCTTTGCGAATGACGGTAAGGCCTATGATCTACAAAGAGCGCTCCTAGACGTAGGCTGGCGCATACACCCAACACCATCTGCATCATGTCGCCTCAGCAAGAGCATGAAAATGCCCTCCAGGAAATAATTAGCGGCCTGATCAAAGCTTTGCAAAGCCCTGACGAGGAGCGGAGGAGGATGGTAGAGAATCTGAGCGGACCGCTCAGCACTGGCGATTGCTCGCAAGAGAACGTCTACACAGCACGGGCAGGGAGTGCGGGCAGCGCAGAGACGGCTGACAACTCCGAGAGCTTAGAGAGAACAGGGAGCGTGGAGAGCGGAGAGATCGAAGCAGGGGCAGACGCTGCCGACTCGTATGACCCAAAGTGACCCGCGCGCCCACAGTATACTGAAAGTCGAAAGGAGCCATATCGTACGTTGTCTCAGCGTGGAAGTCGAGCGCATGGCAGAAGATGAGATGGCGGGTGTGCGTGGTCTTCGCAACGACCATCGTACCTACAACGCTTTGACAGCCCGACACCCACCGAGCACACATCGCGACCGCTTCTTCTCTAGGTCTCGCTCCTGGTACAGCCGCCGCGGACGTGGCGGTCAACGGATCGCTCCGAGTCAGCGTCGCTTCTGCGACCAGCATGCCCCTCGTGGTGCCCAGCGGTACCCCTACTAAGCTCGGCCATATAGTGTTCGGCCACATATAGTGATCGGCCACCCCACCAAAACGCGTCACAGTCTTTGAAGTCGTGATATTTTCAGCTACAACGTCTCTAATTGCCACTCATTACACATAGACTGAAGCGTGAGAGCTGCTGCTGTCTCTGCTGCTTTTTGAGCTTCTTGTTCAACTGAACGTGATGCCTGCTCAGTCTGTAATGCCGCCGCTCGCTCAAGCGCAGCCTTGATAGCTTCAACGTTACTGAAGCGCTCATTTAGGTTAGGTTGAACACGCTTCCTTGAGCGGGTAATCTTAGTACTATCTAGTTGATATTTGAGTCGTTGGTTTTCAGCTTGGAGCTCAGCTGCTCGAGTATTTGCCTTCGCTATAGCCTTGCCTGCCTTGCCAAGCACTGCCCGAGTGCTCCGTGAGAGAGATTCTGACTTTAGAAGCTGCCGGTGAGCCCTATATAGAGCCTGTGCGCTCTGAGGCGTGCTGAGGATCGAATTTGAGAGCTCTGAGTCCTGCGTATCACGTGGTGGTGTTGCTGGACGGCCGGATACCTGGTATGAGAGTAAGACGAGGTCTGGGTTATATGGGCAGAGCCCTGAGGCTCTCCATCCAGCTCGGATTACTCGCTCAGTTAAGCCTTCCTCTCTTGCCCTGTTGTAGGATACCACAAAGCGCTCTTTCTTGATAGGTGCTGCGTCATCAAGGGCAGAGAGAGCCCGGATCTCAGATCGATACTTCGTCTTGACGACAGAGAAAGGAGCAAGATCCAGAGGCTGAAGCACGTGTGAGGCGTGAGGGGGAAGGTAGAGAGGCCATATCTTGTTCTCCCGGCAGGTCCACATGAAGTCGATAGGGATATGAGAGCCGTGGCCGTCCAGAACAAGGAGTCTCCAAGTGCCTTGGCGTGGAGTTGTATTTGGTATAAATATACGCTGTAACCACTCCAATCCAATCTGATTTGACGTCCATCCATTGTCTGACGTTGTATATAGCCAATCGGGTACTCCTTGTGCTGGGAACCACGTGGTTTGGAGGTGCTTGCCCTTAAAGATGACGAGGCATTGAAGCTTAACGCCTGTAGCGGATATCGTCTCAACTATTGATACCCACTCACGATCCTCTGGGGATTTGATATAAGCCTTCTTCTTTGATGAGCTAGCGACGACTCTGGTGTTTGTACATACCCCGAGGGCGACCCCAGTCTCATCCATATTCCATATATCCTCATACTGTATACCCAGCTCGATTCTGGTACGCTCAAATAGCTCAAGAAAGGCACGAACAGTCTCATAGTGAGCTGCTGTAGTCCTCGCCGTCTCAATCGTCCGCCCGACGATAGAGGCGACCTGTGGATTGCGAGCGATAAAATGGGGTACCCACAGTTGACCGAGCGGAGCGTGGTCCCCATTCATCTGAAGTATTCGGGAGGCCATCTCTCGCACGCGCGGATGGGACGGGGGCTGAGCACGTGAGTCCTCTTCAAGAATCCACTCTACTAAGAAGCGCTCTTGCTCCGGAGTCAATCACTGCTGTTGGTGATGTGCTATCGCGTTTGGTTGGCGACCTTTGAGGCGCTCCTGGAGCGATGATCTAGGGACTCCGTACGCCTTGGCAGCCTTCCGTTGACTTGTAAAAACACCAGAATTAAGATCACGGATAGCTAATTGTATAGCAGCTTCACGGGCGTCCATTTTGAGCAGGTTGTGTTGAAAATATCACGACTTCAAAGACTGTGACGCGTTTTGGTGGGGTGGCCGATTACTATATGTGGCCGAACACTATATGGCCGAGCTTAGACACCCTGCGGTGATCTCAGGCTCGGCTGAGACATCGCCGTGCTGTTTGGGCGCAGCGCCTACCAACGCTTGCTTTACTCGCTACGAGAGATGGGGCGGAGTAGCTAATATGTATAAAACCAATAATCAACAACGATTACAGTCATGACCAACTGACTACGTTGCAACCTGACGACCACTGACGAAATCGAAACATGTGTTAAAACCTCCTGCCATAACAACATGCAGTACGACAACAACAAGCTAAAGTCGAGGCTGAGGCATTTGCAGTGCAACTGTCACCTATCGGCATCTGCCTGCCCCTCCGTAGCGACAGAGCTGTGAGGGTGAGCTTTTGTGGCTACACCGCCGAGTATCTGAACGCCTGACCTTTGCGGGCCATGAAGCCCATGTCGCCGCAGGATTCGCTTATAATGAAGATGCTTGTTGATGAACGCTGAGTGGAGACCCGTCCGGCCTCGCTACGTCTGCGACATTTTACCGCACAGACAATACGCCTGTTAATGACGTTTAATAAACTCTGGTAGGAGATTGAGTGAAAAAGATCTTAACATGTAAGTAGGGAGATTGCCTCTGCGGAAGTAGAACATTCTTACAACGTAGAACTCAACTGCAATGCAGCAGCCTAAGAGTCTGGTGCACTGCACGAAGAGGCTGCCCTTTACATCACAGTGGTACGCCTATGCGAAAACTTGCCTCATTAGGCAGTTTACGGGAGAGGGCAAAAACCTGAATCCAGGTGGCTGTCACAAATATCACGATTTTGAAATTCAAGTCTAAGAAGCTAAAGTAAAAGAACGAAGAGTCAGCAGCAGCGTCCCACGTCGAACTCAGGGTAGAAACGCGTTGAGAACGCGGCATGGGCACATCACAATCACTCGTGGTCGGGATAGCCTGAATGACGGAGTGAGTTTTGCGAAGAGATGACGACCGCACGCCTCATGCGCTTTTTGTTGTCTATGGAATCACCGCCCTTCTGCATCCTAGACGTATCGCACTGTTGTCGATGTATTTTGTTGCCATTAAGGACTATCCTTCTTAGAATCGGCCCGATGCTTCTTGGCCGAATGTTCTACAACCTTCAATTTCACTCCTTTGCCGTCATGTGCTTACGCACATCTCATGTATATAACCTTGTGTATCTACTCCGTAGGACAATTAACACAGTTCTCATATGCAGTTGTTGACGCCCTGTCTACTGCGATATATTTAGATTCACTCTACGGTAGTCAGTGCGGGAACGATAGTGCGAGAAATCAATGCCGGCTGAGCAAGCAGCCCCCAGCATCTCAGGTAACGCGCACTGGTTCGAAGCCTGAACGTCCGGACGCTATTAATCAGCAGCTTCTGCGCGTACAAGGCTATCTTAGAGGTTCTTGGGGCTATCGATATGGAAAGAACAAAGTAGATGCACCATTCAATTGTGCCCTGGTACAAAGCAGAGACAAGGAAATAAATGGCGACGCCCGCCCGGACAAGAAGCGCGACTACACAGCCACCAAGCACCACGACCGACTTATCTCGTGAGCAAACGAGCGGTACTGCTCCCATCAGTCGTGTTAGAGTGCTTACATTCATCTAACTTGTTTCGTCGGAGCTGTTGAAAGTCTGCAACGGCCATGTCCGTGCTCGTCTCAGGATTGCGCGAAGGAAGAGGCACAGTCGATGTGTGTCTCCACCACCGCGCATTGTTGGCCACAATCTCGGCAGCTCCAGGATGTAATCAGTTCACGCGAGTCAAGTTTACGGGACAGGATATCACGGCAGTAGCTTAGAGAAGCATGGCTCACATGCAGGCTGGCTGTGCAGCTGATTATCCGCAAAGGCATTAGGTACATGTGCAGCTTTACTGTGCGAAATGACTCGAACGCGACACCCATTTTTTTTATAGTCGTGAGCAGGGCGGATTTTTTAGTCGCGGGTACATAGCTAGAAGTGCCTTGACACGCACCTGTGGCTATGCTCGATCTGCGTCTAGAGCTTGTCCGCAAGGCTCCAGCTGATCATCTCATCACCGATAGTTGTGATCCCCAATGAGCAAATTTCGACGCGATTCACAGAAATCTAGGTGCCCATTTTTATGCTCGACCCATCGCTAGTGTTGAAGCGGGACAGATAGATGCTTGGCTTTAAGGGGCTGCTGTATTGATATGGTCTCGTATCGTTGTAGAATTGAGAAGGTGACAGCCGTGTTGATTATGTTCGTAGGTTGCTTCTCGATTCCTTGATTTTGTTTTTCGCTCACGAGTTTGGGGATGCTAGCTTACTTGAAATCAAAGATGAGAGATGCGCTCGTCAGCGCCTCAAACGCGACAAGACGGAATTCTCAAATTTGCTACTGTCCACTCCGGCAGCATTCCTCAAGATGCCTTGATGAATTGTTCTCCAGGTCACTCCAAGCGCTTCCCAGAGAAGTTCTGCTCCATAAGCTATTGAGCATGCGCGATGGCTTCGTAGACATGGTCAGTTTGGGGGCCAATACTTTGACAATCCACGTGCTAAACAACTGTCGAAACAACAGAGATTACCATAGCATAGGGGTACCTAGACAGGCTGCATATTACCCAAGCGAGGCGAATGCGTTTGGTCCAAACAAGTCGAATTACAACAGGGTGAGCAGTCACTCCTATAAATCCTTGCAAGAACGAATGAGGTTCAAGCTTCCAACTCTGTCGCTTGAATATCGGCAAATATGAGTCAAACACGATGAAACGTGTAGAGGGCCGGGTAGATATTCACTGCTAGCTTAGAGAGACATGGCCGAACCAAGACGGTCAGCATAAATTACGACGGCCGAAGCGTGAATTTACCTACACTTTGCACTAGGACTCTGCAGCGCGGATGACAGTGGGCGAACTACAATGCTTGCAGAGATGTCCAAACACCGACCCTGAGAACCGACTTGTAAATGATGGTAGACGAGAGCGCGCTATCAAGAACACGCTATCATAGTCCAGTGTGTGAGCACTCACGGTACTCGTGCTTTCGCGCGCAATCCGCGAGAATACTAGACTTACACCGTCCGGCTTCCTTCAGGTCATGTCATTGTGTGCCGCAACGGATCGGCGAGCAGCTCTGCTAGTAATATCAGACACTTCCTCCTGGTCGGCATCGCTGGCGGCGTACCTCGCTACGGACCAGCCGGTGCAGTCTCGGAGATTGTGCTTGGAGACGTGGTCGTCAGCTCTCCTCGAGGCAACCATGGCGGGGTGTTGCAGTACGACAGGGGCGCGTGGAAGGGCCAAGGGCGACTGAACTTTTGCGGACACACCAATGGCGTTCCTGGCGACCTTTTGGCCGCAGTCAACAATTTCCGCGCAGACGGCTGGTCTAAGACCAACATCGCAGAGGTCTTGAAGCAGATGCGTCTCAAGCTTGACGAGCAGCGAAAGCACCAGTACGACGACCCAGGCGTCGACGCTGACCGGCTCTTCCAGGACACTTACGAGCACCAAGGCACGGAGCTTGACGACTGCAGTGCATGCTGCGATGCGAGGTACATTATTTCACGTTCAGCTCGAGGAGAGGGAGCTAAGCGATCGGTTGACAACCCGTCCGTTCATTTCGGCAACATTGCTTCGAGCAATCAGCTGCAGATATCTGCTGTCGAGCGCAACAGAGTGCGGCGGGAGCACGACGCCATCTGCTTCGAGATGGAAGCAGCAGGCGTGATGAACGAGTACTCGTGTGTCGTCGTTCGCGGCATCTGCGACTATGCAGACTCGCACAAGAACAAGGGCTGGCAGAACTACGCGGCAGCTACTGCAGCAGCGTACGCTAAAGGGCTGTTGTCTAGGATCCCCGCGGTAGACACTAGTAATAGTGCGCGGTCTACAGAACAGCCTCCACCTCAGCAAACTGCAAGCACGCAGAACAATACCTTCGGCAACAGCAGAGACAGCATCCAGGCCGGAATTCTCAACGGCAACATCCAGTTTGGACGACATTGAATGTTGGGATTGTAGCCACTAGCCACTAGCCACTAGCCACTAGCCACTAGCCACTAGCAAACTAACAATAGATATTAATGCTTGACATGCTCTTAGAACACTTTGAGATGGGATGCTTTAATGCAGTGCAACAACGTGTTAGATCAAAGCCGCGCGCAGAGCTGGCGGCGTGATTGGGACGAGGATGCATAATGACTTGGCTCCAGCCGTGGGCCTCGCGAGTGACTGCTTGGGGTTGTCAGGCTGGCGGCGTGATTGGGACGAGGATGCATAATGACTTGGCTCCAGCCGTGGGCCTCGCGAGTGACTGCTTGGGGTTGTCAGGCTGCAGGCTGCATGGCCGCCAGGCTGAGCCCGAGGAGGCGCTGCGCCGCAGACCATCACCACAGACACTCCATCGCTGCTGCTACACGTGCATTAGCGATGCCATGGCCTCTGCGACATCGACAGCAACATTCGGCAACGCCAACCGTAGCATCCAAGCTCACACCATCAACGGCTCTGTTGAGTTCCATGTTCCGTCCGGTACGTTGCAAGACCGCCCCACCAGGCCCGCAAGCTCTCAGTAAGAACGGATCGCTGACACGTCAACGCTAGGCTACGAGAGCACCCTCGGTCGTCTACCGCAAGCTGCCGACGCGCCCTTCAACTCGTACGTGAAGCAGGACGAGCCCGCCTGCCTCCCCGGCACGCGCGTCGACCTCCTTCACGAGATATACAGCTGGGTGGACGGCACTGATGAGCGGTGCATCTTCTGGCTGAGCGGGCTGGCGGGCACGGGCAAGTCGACCATCGCCCGGACGGTGGCCCGCAGGTACTACGACAGGCAGCGGCTCGCAGCGAGCTTCTTCTTCTCGCGCGGCGGCGGCGATGTTGGGCACGCGGGCAAGTTTGTGACGAGCATCGCGGTGCAGCTCGCGCACAGCGTGCCAGCAGTGCGGCAGCTTATCAGCGACGCTGTAGCAAAGCGCAGCGACATTGTGAGCCAGGCGTTGGGCGACCAGTGGCAGCACCTCGTCTGC
Organism: Lizonia empirigonia; assembly: GCA_009982855.1. Lineage (NCBI taxonomy): Eukaryota > Fungi > Ascomycota > Dothideomycetes > Pseudoperisporiaceae > Lizonia > Lizonia empirigonia. The sequence goes on along the minus strand of JAADKA010000042.1, from coordinate 365,793 downwards.
AGTCCGCTGTCGGAGCTGCGCGAGTCAGAACAAGGGCCAGAAACATACGTCGTAGTCGTCGATGCGCTCGACGAGTGCGACAGCGACAGCAACATCCGCATCATCGTGCAGCAACTGGCCAAGGTGCGGTCGTCGATAACAGGCGTCCGGCTGCGGGTGTTGCTGACGAGCAGGCCAGAAGTGCCGATCTGGCACGGGTTCAGCCAGATACCAGGGGAGCACCAGGACTTCGCGCTTCATCGAGTATCGCCATTGATCATTAACGACGACATCCGCCTCTTTCTGGAGCATGAGTTTCGATCGATTAAAGAAAAAAGTCAAACTCCTATTCCTACAGACTGGCCTGGCGCAACAGTCATCGCACAGCTAGTCCAGAGTGCAAGCCGTCTGTTCATATGGGCAGCAACTGCCTGTCGGTTCATTGAGAAAGGGGTAACAAGGAAGGTGATGCGCGATCGACTGCAAACTATTCTACAGAGTAGTGGGCCAATATCTGAACCAGAAGCGCATCTTAACAGGATCTACACCACTGTTCTCACGTCTTCGGTGCCAACTACACTCACGGAAAAAGAAAAGGAAAATCACTGCCTTCAAGCAAGATTTATTCTAGGAAGCATAGTGGTTTTACGCTCTCCTCTTTCTGCGCTGTCCTTGGGTCGACTGCTTCCTCTCGGAGACCTTGTTTCCGGGGAGGATGTCGAAGACGTTCTACAAGGCCTACATGCTATTCTAGATGTGCCGGAAAGCTCAGCTGAACCACTACGCCTGCACCATCCCTCGTTTCGCGACTTCCTCCTCAATAAGAATCGGTGCAGTGATGTCAACTTCTGGGTGGACGAGATAAGCGCACACAAGAAGCTGGCGTCCTGCTGCCTTGAGCTCATGTCGGCGACTGGCGGCCTTCGGCAGGACATGTGCAGTCTCTCGAAGCCCGGGACGCTGAGAGGCGAGATAAGAGAGGAGGCAGTGGCTAGCGGCCTGCCGCCGGAGCTGCAGTATGCGTGCCGCTACTGGGTCGAGCATGTCGAGCGCAGCCATCCGAGCATTACAGATGGAGACGTAGTGCACATCTTCCTGCAGATGCACCTTCTGCACTGGCTCGAAGCGATGAGCCTAATGGGGGAGACAGGGCAGTGCGTGCGCCTGCTGGCAAGGCTGCAGGCCTTGATAGCGGTAAGAGTCGGTACGTGGCAAACACGACAAGACAGACACTGACTTGCAACACAGTCACCTACAAGCGGGTGTGCAGGCTTTCTCCGCGATGCGAACCGATTTGTGCTGCGCTTCTGTTCCGTTCTAGCAGAGGCGCCTCTGCAGGTGTACTCGTCAGCGCTTGTGTTTGCACCGGAGAGGAGCGTTGTTCGAAGGGCGTTCGTTGATCAAGTCGCTCAGGAAGTGCAGATGGTGTCAGACAGAGATACAGACTGGGACGCGTGTCGCAGCGTGCTGGAGGGCCACAGAAGCGATGTCACGGCGGTGGTGTTCTCGCCAGACGGACAGCTGGTCGCCTCAGCATCTTGGGACAATACAGTGCGAGTGTGGGAGACGGCGACGGGCACGTGTCGCAGCGTGCTGGAGGGCCACAGAAGCCGTGTCAATGCGGTGGTGTTCTCGCCAGACGGACAGCTGGTCGCCTCAGCATCTTGGGACAAGACAGTGCGAGTGTGGGAGACGGCGACGGGCACGTGTCGCAGCGTGCTGGAGGGCCATACAGACAGTGTCACGGCGGTGGTGTTCTCGCCAGACGGACAGCTGGTCGCCTCAGCATCTTGGGACAAGACAGTGCGAGTGTGGGAGACGGCGACGGGCACGTGTCGCAGCGTGCTGGAGGGCCATACAGACAGTGTCACGGCGGTGGTGTTCTCGCCAGACGGACAGCTGGTCGCCTCAGCATCTTTGGACAATACAGTGCGAGTGTGGGAGACGGCGACGGGCACGTGTCGCAGCGTGCTGGAGGGCCACAGAAGCGATGTCAATGCAGTGGTGTTCTCGCCAGACGGACAGCTGGTCGCCTCAGCATCTTGGGACAAGACAGTGCGAGTGTGGGAGACGGCGACGGGCACGTGTCGCAGCGTGCTGGAGGGCCATACAGACAGTGTCACGGCGGTGGTGTTCTCGCCAGACGGACAGCTGGTCGCCTCAGCATCTTGGGACAATACAGTGCGAGTGTGGGAGACGGCGACGGGCACGTGTCGCAGCGTGCTGGAGGGCCATACAGACAGTGTCACGGCGGTGGTGTTCTCGCCAGACGGACAGCTGGTCGCCTCAGCATCTTGGGACAAGACAGTGCGAGTGTGGGAGACGGCGACGGGCACGTGTCGCAGCGTGCTGGAGGGCCATACAGACAGTGTCACGGCGGTGGTGTTCTCGCCAGACGGACAGCTGGTCGCCTCAGCATCTTTGGACAATACAGTGCGAGTGTGGGAGACGGCGACGGGCACGTGTCGCAGCGTGCTGGAGGGCCACAGAAGCGATGTCAATGCAGTGGTGTTCTCGCCAGACGGACAGCTGGTCGCCTCAGCATCTTGGGACAAGACAGTGCGAGTGTGGGAGACGGCGACGGGCACGTGTCGCAGCGTGCTGGAGGGCCATACAGACAGTGTCACGGCGGTGGTGTTCTCGCCAGACGGACAGCTGGTCGCCTCAGCATCTTGGGACAATACAGTGCGAGTGTGGGAGACGGCGACGGGCACGTGTCGCAGCGTGCTGGAGGGCCATACAGACAGTGTCACGGCGGTGGTGTTCTCGCCAGACGGACAGCTGGTCGCCTCAGCATCTTGGGACAAGACAGTGCGAGTGTGGGAGACGGCGACGGGCACGTGTCGCAGCGTGCTGGAGGGCCATACAGACAGTGTCACGGCGGTGGTGTTCTCGCCAGACGGACAGCTGGTCGCCTCAGCATCTTTGGACAATACAGTGCGAGTGTGGGAGACGGCGACGGGCACGTGTCGCAGCGTGCTGGAGGGCCACAGAAGCGATGTCAATGCAGTGGTGTTCTCGCCAGACGGACAGCTGGTCGCCTCAGCATCTTGGGACAAGACAGTGCGAGTGTGGGAGACGGCGACGGGCACGTGTCGCAGCGTGCTGGAGGGCCATACAGACAGTGTCACGGCGGTGGTGTTCTCGCCAGACGGACAGCTGGTCGCCTCAGCATCTTGGGACAATACAGTGCGAGTGTGGGAGACGGCGACGGGCACGTGTCGCAGCGTGCTGGAGGGCCATACAGACAGTGTCACGGCGGTGGTGTTCTCGCCAGACGGACAGCTGGTCGCCTCAGCATCTTGGGACAATACAGTGCGAGTGTGGGAGACGGCGACGGGCACGTGTCGCAGCGTGCTGGAGGGCCACAGAAGCCGTGTCAATGCGGTGGTGTTCTCGCCAGACGGACAGCTGGTCGCCTCAGCATCTTGGGACAAGACAGTGCGAGTGTGGGAGACGGCGACGGGCACGTGTCGCACCGTTCTGGAAGGCCAATCCTCGTTCATTAACCATCTCACGTTCTCGCCAGATGGCCGTGTTCTGCGTACTAATAAAGGAGACATCCCGCTGCCTCCAGGTCTCTCCCCGATGTCATCTCTCAGGCAGGAAGAACATCCTTCGCAGCTCTCAGTAGAGGAACAGTGGGTGCTGTGCAAAACGCACCGCTTACTGTGGCTGCCGTTCGAGTATCGGGCAGACAACGCAGCAGTGTGCAAAGACGTAGTCTGTCTTGGATGTCCATCAGGACGCGTAGCTCTGCTGAGGCTGCGACAGTGTGCGCGGGAGCATTGTAGTTAGCCAGGGTGCGTGCACAGGCGTTATGATGGAGAGTGCTTGAAGATTATGTATACTAATTGCAGCAAACAGCTACTAATGGCCATTAAAGCATAGACGCGCTCCCTGCACAGCATCTTGACGATGTTCTTAGTACTGTGGTCAAGTCGCAAGCCAGATGCTGGATGAACGCTTCTCACGTTACGCCGGCATCGGTGCGCAAAGACTACGTACAGCCACAGCAGCACGTGGTGTCATTTCAAAAGAGCGCGCGTGTAAGGCTGTCTTGCGCTAGACAGCGTTGGCAGCCGCTCGCTTCGGAGGCGGGCAGGTCACACGTGGAGCTTGGCCGCAGGGATGGACTTTGTGTATAGCGCCGGAAATCAGGATTCGTCGCATCTTGCGAGCAGACCTCAGCACGCTACTGCATGCTGCCGCGAGCGAAGTGACGCTAGCGCATCCCGACCTGCTGGGTCGCTTCTTGCAATCTTCGCTCTTGACCGGCGAAACTGCCGGACTGCACACTTCTTTCGCCAAAAGAGCTTCTAGAGCCTGAGCATACGATCTTTGTTAACTTCGCCTTCTACCAGACCCTCCGATTCTCACAGAGATGCTTTAGGTCGCGAGTAGACAGGGGGGTCTTGACGAAGGGTCGATTGACGGCATTGACGAAGCGATCGACAGCATGGCCAACCCTGCAGAAATCGTGGTCGGAGACTCATGATCTGTAAGAGAAAAAGGTGCAGAATCACGACAAACCCACGACGTCTTCACAACCTGGTGGGAGAGAGGCGCCGAAGGTCCGAACTGCGAAGCTGTCTCGCGATGGGGTGTGTCTCTCTACTCAGAAACGCACCTTATCTGAGCGATGGTCCCAACATCAATTTAGCAGCCACGTTTCCTGTCTTCGCTTTCTAATGCCAATAAAGCGCAATTTTGATAACTTCATAGTCTGGGTAAATCCGTATAATCTTCGAAGAGTGAAACTGTCATGTGTCTCGTTACAATAGGTATCGGGCAATGGAAATTGAGGTTCACTGAAGTTGAATTGAACTAAGCTGCGTGTATAAATAGTGCGAGGACAGGGAGAGCTGACTGTGAAGCTGTTGTGTTACTGAAATCGTTTGAAGGAATACCGTATCGGTCCGTTTATACTCAACCTCACTGTACTAAGCTCACTGTACTGTGACAGAAACTCTTTTGCACAGCGCGCATTTCACAATCAAAACGCACGAGATATGCCACGGCTACGCCCGGTGTCTGGCAGCAACAACGTGAGAGGAGCTGCAACTTTTTCATTCAGCACGGCTGTCGCTCCAGTTCAATTTCGACTCATCGGTAGCAAGGTTTTGCTGATCACTACATGTGGGGCGACAGCAATGCGGTTGTGCTTTTGGCGATTAGTACCCTAGTCCCAATTACAGAGTAAATTATATTGGGGTATGCCATGGAACAGCATACCGCCGGCGAAGCTTCTCTGAACTCGTGTCAATCATTAGTCCTGCACCATAATTGCTGCTTGCGACTCTATAGCACCGGTCAGCCAAGATCACTAGCGTACCATCCTGGGCTCCGGCGGGCGCCACCGATAGATGTCCCGATATACTTTCCGCAATCTGTGCTGCTTGTCCCGGGGTCAGCCAGTTGCGCAGATGGAGGATCTGCAGGTGCGAGTGAGCAGAGAGCAAGGCCTGGTTCATATTAATTAGCATAGAGCACGAAAAGACGGGGGTAAGGCCTACGTGGCTGCACCCTAATCTTGATGGTTCCACGGACATTCCGATCACGCGAAGGCTTGGTATGTCACGTAGAAGCACGTTCACCTCATCCACGGTGTACTGATAGTTAAGCGCAGGCGTAATGCTGAACAAACGTGCTTCCACGATGAGCACCTCGATAGATGATCCCAAGGGACGCAGGCCACTCAACGGAATCTTTGACGTCCTGCCTCCAACCAGCAGAGTGAGTTCCCTGAGCATCGTGCACGACCATAACATCTGCTTCAAATTGGTCAGGTCCCACACGTCTTGAGCCGAGACCAGCTCGAAACTCCTTAGACACGCCAGATTAGGTGTGCACGACTCGTACAAGCCGTCGCCCTCGGTGCACATACGGAAAGACAGCCGCTCCAGCCGAGTGTTAGGCGGCAGAATCCAGAAATCGACGTGGACATGCTCTAGCTCTAACCACTTCAGAGACTCGAGCTGTACCGTGCGTGACGGCGTGACCGTCCGGACGGCGTAACCGTCCGCCCGAACACCAAAATCAACACCCCAATATAAAGCTACTAAGCCACGTACGACAGCTATTGTCGCGATATTTTTTAGAGGTAAGCTCTATAGGCCTTGATTGATATATATAGCTATCTATATTTTGCTGGGAGCTTAATTGCTCGGCCGTGTCGTGATAGAGATGATGGTGGGCCTGCTGCAGCACCTAAGGCCTCACCACCACCTTGGGGTTGCGTAGCTACTCTCTTTTTTCGAATCTGCCTTAGTAGCTACCTTCAGTTGTCTCCTCTTGCCCCTCTGGGCAGTTTTTTGAGCTTGCTAGAGTCGTTGTTGAGTCCTACGAGCTGCCTGTCGTGAGGCTCGATCAGCAGCCTCACGAGCATTCTCCTCCTGCCTCATCAATCGAGCTGCTGCCCTTGCTTTACGCCTTGCCTCAACCGCTAGGAGCTTCTCCTGCCTCTTCTCCTCACGTAGGCGAGCTGCCTTAACTTTCTGATGTTGTAGTTGCTCCTCCTCGAGCTCTTGTTGGTGCTGGCGATCAAGTGCCTCCTTCACCTTCTTTGGGGACCAGAATACAGCCCCACCGTGATACTCCTCAGCTGCCTCTCATTGATGAGAGCCTCCTTGAGTCTCACGTTCTCATGCTCAGCTAGGACTGATCTGATCGAGAGTCGGTGGATCGTTTGGTTGAGCTTTGAGATCTTTCTCTGGTCTCTATCAGCCACAGCGTGATCAACCAGCTGCCTGATCTTCCTCCAATCAGAGCCGCTCAAGGCTGAGGAGTCGCTATCGCTTGATTCACCTGATTGAGCTAGCTGATTGAATCGTTTGAGTATCACCTCTGGCTCGAAAGGTGAGAGGCCAGTTGCCTCAGAGGCCTTGAGTATGGTATCCTTCTTGAACGAGGCCTCCCAGGCAGCCATAAACATGGGATAGAAGTCTCTTTTGCTCATAGATGTAAGCCCTTGGCACCTCTCCATGAACACAGCCACCTGGTTTGAGTAGGCTGATGAGAATGGCTTGAACATGACGACGTCAAGCGGCTGGAGGGTGTGAGTTGAATGAGGGGGGTATACTGCAAGGAGGATTCTATTCTGATTGCAGTACTTAATAAAATCCATCTTGAGGTGAGATCCATGGCCATCAAGGATGAGTAATCGATAGCTCCGCCCTGCCTTCTCCTTTGTAGATCGACCAAAGACTTGTTTGAGCCAGGATAGTCCTATATCGTTGTTTGTCCAGCCAGAAGGTGGGGAGGATATATATACTCGATCCTCAGGCCTCATGGCCTGCAGCCAGGTGTCCTGTATCGAGCCTGAGGCTGATTGATATATCAGCGCAGGCGCGAGGGCTGATCCATCAGCGCATATGCAGGCCAGCAGCGTTATCCACTCCCGATTGCCATCCTGGATGTGAGCCTTGATCTTCCTCTCCTCATATAGCCTCCTGCTGAACACCCGCTTTGAGCGAGTAAGTATTCCTAGCATGCAGCCCTTCTCATCCATGTTGTACATATTGCCAGGCTCTATATCGTATTGGCTGAGCTTACTGCGTAGAAGCTCGAAGTAGAAGCTATACTTTGACTGGGAGTCAGCCTGGTGGCGTGAGCGATCGATTCCAGTGGCCCAGCGTGAGATGAGATCAACCTGGTGTCGCTGGATATATCGATCAACCCAGCCTTTTCCAACCTCTTTTTTCGTAATATCTGAGGCGAAGCGTCGTATCATGGGCCGTGTGGGAGGTAGGCCTTGCCTTGTGAGGCGCTCGATATAGCGTAGGAGCTCCTGCTCTTGCTGGGGGTGGAGCGCTTGCTGGTTTTGAGCCTTAGTGCTGCATGAGGTTGAGACACCTTGGTGTCTTTGGCTGAGCGCTGAGCGACTACATTCATACGTAGCTGCCATTTTCGTATATGAGAATTGTTCTCCTGGCTCCAGCAATTCAATCGCCCTGATCGCATCCTCGATTGCGCCCATATTGGTAGAGTTATGTCGTGTTGAAGTTATGTAGCTGTCAGGGTTTGGTGTTCGGGCGGACGGTTACGCCGTCCGGACGGTCACGCCGTCACGCACGGTACAATCGAAGTCATACTTCACATTTGACACCAGTTCTCCTTCGAAGCAAGCCCGCGCAGAAGTATCACATCAGAACGTCACCAATCATAGCCAAGGAGACACCGACGCCAATTCTGAGGCCCGGTCTGAAAGCCCGCACGCCAATGTGAAAGAGTGCGCAACATGCTGCTATGTACCTAACATCAGGCTTGACTTTACAGGGCTTCCAGCTCATTTCAAAACCGCGCTCGGCGATCGTTAGAGCTTCTGTTGACCCCTCCCGTTCGCTTTGTCGATTGACTGCTGCATCATCTCTAGAGATCTTGATACTGAGGGCGACATTTCATTGGTCCTGGACCCCACTCAATGGCTCGTAAAGCACGTCGACTAGGAAAAACTTTCTGAAAAGTAGAGGTCATACCTGCAATTGCTTGGAGCCGCAACAGGTCACCGTTGTCTGACTTTACATCACAGCCTCATGAAGATGAAGCTGCAATCTGGTCAGGCGACCCAGGAGGAGCGATGAATTCCTATTGCGATACCCTACGATCTACACAAGCCGTCACATGACCAGTATGGAAGACTCTTTGCGTCCACGAATGCTTTTCTTAGTAGGGTTTCTTGGTTGGTTTCATGGAAAAATGGTTGTCCTCTCGGCCCGGCATGGCGGCCTTCCATTTCAATGCCATGCTGCCTGCCTGGTTTGGGTTTACGAGAGACTGAGCACCTTGATTATCGACATGAAGTTCCCAAGCTGGAGCCAAATTGGAGCTTGGCCGGATGGAAAGACGCTGCACTCATCCCACCTGGCATACTGATCATGTTCGACGACCGCATGGCTCACTTCATGGAGCCTGATATGGAGGTCTAGGTTTCGAGCCTATCAAGTTGACAAGGGAAAAATTAACTCGTAGTCCACCTAGGCAAATGGAGTATCTGACTTTCTCTGGTGGACAAGGTCAATCGCATAGTAACGGGCCTTTATCACGTTATGACACTTCGCTGGGCCCTACTTCACGCATGCCATCCCCTGCAAGAAAACCTCTATTCAGAAAAGGGGGTTCTTCGATGTCACTCTGCTGAGGAATGTCGCAACATCTCTGTGTAAGGTCTTAGCTGCAGCTATGCCAATTGATCAATGATGCTGTATTGAGGGGTTTCGTCTCCCGAGAGAACTCCAGTCGTATGTTCTTGCCAGAGCCAATGGCACTTGCGAATGTGTCGTTTTCTGCGCGCGAATTGCTAGAAGTACCAAGTAACAAGGCCGAAAACCACGACACCAAATTTCCGTTTCTCCCAGTCTGAAACAAGCTTTTATGAACAGGAGAGAGCATTGATCCTTTCATTACCAAAGATTTTGCGCTTAGCGCAGTTGGGTATAGTTTTTGCCATGTTGGGCATAGTGTTTTTAAGCGAGACGTTTCATGAGATCGTTTCCGCTGTCATGCTATCCGACTTCCTGTCATTGCAGCTCGTGTCTGCAGCCAAACCGGCGAGATGTGGTTTCATTATCGCGCACGACGTCCAAAGTTGATACCAAACTACTGTGCCTGTTCGGTAATTCGCTCGCCCATTGGGACATACGCGGGTCTGCGGGTTCTCCAACACTCATGCGATGGTTGACTAACACAAAATAACCCACATTTGAGGTTTCGTTTCCAGGGTTTGGTACGAATTTCATCCGGCAGCTCCGTATGTGTCGTGGACTGAATCCGAGCTAATATCCTTCGAAATTATCGTTGCATATATGTACATCAGTAGCTGCTTCGCCCGTTGTTCAACCCACCACAGTCCTTCTTTCACACCTCATAGATCACGTTCATTACTTTCGTACAGCTGGTCTCTGTGCACATTCAATTCAACATGCTTTCCAAGGTTGCTTTCATCAATGCGCTCATTAGCGCTGTGTCTGCTGGTAGGTCAAAGAAACACAAAGGGAGTAATGCTGGCGCTGACGATAACCAGGCACCATTCTTTGGGATGGACGCTTCAACAATATGACCTCGTCTGCGGATCTTGAGAAGTGGTCATTCGCTACCCCCGTCGGCTCCTACCAATACTACATCCATGGCTCCGGTGCGGTTACCGACTACGTAAACCTCGACCCCGCCTTCAAGAATCCCGCAGACACAGGTTCAAAGCAGGGTGTCAAGATCACCATAGACGAGACATCCAAATGGAATGGCCAGACCATGCTGAGGACTGAGCTCATCCCCCAGACCACCGCGGCCATCAATAAGGGCAAAGTTTACTACCATTTCTCGGTCAAGACAGGAGACACCAACAAGCCGATCGCCACGAATGAGCACCAGATCGCCTTCTTCGAGAGCCATTTCACCGAGCTCAAGTACGGTGCTGACGGTGGCAGCAACACCAACCTCCAGTGGCACGTTGGCGGCGTCTCCAAGTGGGATGTAGAGCTGGTCGCGGATGAGTGGCACAATGTTGCCTATGAGATCGACTTTGATGCCGGTTCTGTCTCTTTCTACCACTCCACCGGAAGCGATGCCCTGAACAAGACTGCTGGTCCTTTTGATGCCAACACATCGTCTAACGGCGCTGACTGGCATCTGGGTGTTCTTCGCCTGCCTGGCAGCAACGCTGCTGAGGATTGGTTCTTCAGTGGTGTGTACGTTGAGAGCGGAGACCTCACCACTAGTGTGAACACGGCTGGTGGCGACTCGTCGGCCCCAGACTCGGGCGCCACTCCCGCTTCATCTAGTGCGGCCAATGTCCCTTCTGCTCTTCAGACCCCGGCTGTCCCGTCCACTTCTGCTTCGTCTTCTGCCTTGGTGGCTTCGCCCACGACTGGCGGGGCTGAGGTCCTGACGGCTCCGTCCACTAGTGACGCTGCTACTCCGGCTCCGACAGGAGCGAGCGACGATCTTCCCACTGAATTCACGCTCAAGGAACTCATTACGTGGATTAAGGCTAAGAACAGCAAGAAATAAACTGGGTGTAAGCTATTAGCTTGTAGGCATTTGTGTATATATACTTCTTCTGTTAATCCGCTACTCTGTGGATTAATCTTACTACAATATTCAATCAACGGGTCTGACCGATATTCTATGGCGTACGAACGTTAGAGAAACATCTAAACGGCTTCACAGAGGGTCGGCCGTATTCGACTCAGCTTTGCAGTACCTAGTGCAAATGCTACTGCAATTTCGACAAGCTTCATATCAGGAGGTCTGTTCCTCACGTGGGCGCAGGTGTTGTTCTCCTAGATACCTTACCACAAAGCGAATATTATTGCCTTGACGGTTCAGGCGACTTGATAGGTTTCCAAGTACATTTCCTGGGCTCCTAGATGACTTCCGCAATCAAAAGATTGTTAGAGCTCGATAAGACATCCTTACTGAGGGAGGAAGGCCAAATCTGCCTCGAGGACGCCAACCTCCACAGCTCTGTTCGCAAGTCCAAAGATATAAAATTATACACAATGTGATCGTACCTTCGTTCACTGCGTGTCTTCGTGTAATGATTCGGATGTTCAGAATCAGGGACCCAGAGTTTCTCTGCGCAGAGGAGCCTTTTCCTTGGCGATAAAAATGTTTACTTACGTCGACGGGGGAAGAATGCATGTCTTACACCCTTTACCCTTATATAAGGTCAGTTGGTTCATGATCCGAAAAGGGTCAAGTTATTTATTGCAAGCATGCAAACATTTAAACTCCAACCCCGCGAAACCAGAAACAAAGTACTTGAGAGGGATGCGCGTGGCCAACGTTGTATACTGTTTGTACTGTGTACATTGGTGACTTGCACGCGGTTCTACCATGCTCCCTTGTCTTATAGCCACGTCATTGAATCCTATGCATCAACGTAAGAGAAGATTCAATATCTACAGTATTACCCAGAGCGGGAGTCCCACTAGCACTGGTTCGCCTGCGACGCTCAAATTTCTCACTCCAGCATCTTCGCTCTGTGCCAGAACTACTGTACTAGGACTTTAGTCTGTTCGCGCGTGTGCACAGACCATTTCAACAACGCGAACTCTAAAGAGGGGTATCTTCTTCAACTACACACGACTACATCAATATGAGAGCTTTTAGCACTAAAATTTCATCAAATCGAGTGCGCGGAGGTGAATTATCAGAAGCCCAACGGATATACTGCTTAGCCCAGGTTGAGGCTGGTGTGTCGACAAGCGAAGTTGCTGACGCGCTGGACTGCTCGCAGCGGTGCGTACAGAAAACAGTACTCCGATGGACAACCAGCTGCAGCACCACAACGCAGCCTCGGACAGGCCGGCCACCTACATTGACTAGTAGAGACCATCGCCGGCTGCTACGGATTGCTCGGAAAAACCCAGGTATTGAGTACCACAAGCTTATGGAGGAGGCTGGACTGTGGGACGCCAATACTACCTACCCCAGCGTTTCTAAGCGTACTGTGCAGCGCGCAATGGCTGACGAGGGATACCGCAAGTTCAGAGCGAGACGTAGGCCAAAAATCAACAAGAACACAGCTGCGGAACGCCTCAATCTTACTAATGAATGGCTGGGGTTTGATTTTGGGAGGCGTACTATCAGGTTCAGTGACGAGTGCAGCGTTGCTCGTGGATCTGGCCACAACACGCCCTGGGTATGGCGACTACCTGAGGATAAATGGTCGCACGAGATGGTTGAGGAGGTCACCACTGCTCGCCAACCTGCTCGTATGGTATGGGGCTCAATATGGATGACTCCAGGTGGCCGAGCAAGGCGTAGTCGTCTAGTAATTATGAATCGCGACACATCAGCCAAACGCAATGGATACACAGCTCAGAGCTACATACGAGCACTTGAGGAAGGTCTCCAGGACAGCTACAGGCCAGGCGAGTGGTTTATGCAGGATTACGCACCTATCCACACTTCCCAGGTCTCGAAGGAGTGGCTAGAGGTTCATGGTGTTGCTACGATCAAATGGCCACCATACTCACCTGACCTTAACCCTATTGAACACATGTGGTGGGCACTTAAAAAGAAGCTCCATGAGCTGCATCCTGAATTTGACTATATGGGAGACTCTCTAGCTGAGTGGGAGGCGTTCGAATTGGGGTTGATTGAGGCATGGGCTGCTATACCTGACGCACTGATCAAACGCCTTATTAGGTCTATGCCACGACGCCTAGACGCTGTGCGACGTGCAAAGGGCTACCAGACTAGATACTAAGCGTAATTCGATTAATTTGCAACCCTAATTGTCTTATTTGGTCTATGTAGTAGAGAGTTATACTGCTTTGAAGTTGGTAATCAAATGTGGTTGTGGTGGTCCATGCGTCAACGCGAACAGACTTTTGGCACCCGATTGTAGGTGTCCCACCACGTACAGCCACACCGAACATCAACTTTTCCAGGTCAGCGAAAGGTCGAAGCTTGATGTGAGATTGCGCACGCCAACTCCACCACAGCGCGACGACGCCGCGTGGGAGGCGAAGACGCCGCGCAACGCCAAAGAGCTAGAAGCTCAGACTACGCTCATTCAACAGAGGATGCAAAGGCGCTCAGGTTCCTTAGCGAGCTCCCTTGATGAGCAGGTACGACAGCTGAGTAAAGGCGCGCAGCAGATAGCGCATAATATGGTGTTGCTGCAGGAGGAACAGGCGCGTATGCGAAGCGCAATTGAAGAGCTTACAAAGCGCAAGGGCCGGAAAAGGCGGTATGTACGGGTAGAAGAGACCTTAACAGTTGGCGAGGTATCAGACTTAATTGCTGAGAGGGAGGGTAGTAGTCGTAAGGACGGCGAAACGCCTGCAAAGAGGGTGCGCGCTGAGAGGCACTGCGGCCGTTGCGGCGAGGTTGGGCACAATTCCCGCACCTGTAGGGTAGAAATAGAGGATGCAGATGATAGCGAAGAATCTGAAGTATAATCTACTGTAGTGTATAGTAAAAAAGATTGTTGTGGTGTTGCGCAGCGTTGCCGCGCAGGCGTGTTGGTGGGGGAGAGCTGACGACTCGGTGGGGTTGGCGACTCGGTGGTGAACCACGTTATCGTGTGCTAAGACGAACTAATTCAAGCAAGGGAGCTACGTTCTACACTCTGCGTAAAACTGGCACCTGTTATCGTCGACGTTGACCACGAGCTGCGCGCCGCCATGCATCATAGTCTACCTCTTCGATTACATTATCATTGCTGTCGTCGGTAATTGAGACGGACTTCCTCTTCTCACCCCGTGCGCTTGGGGACGCTTGTGTCAGGTCAATCGTCACTCTCATCTGCGCATCGGCTTCCAAGGTGTTCGCTGTCCCGACCTTTCCCTCTTTGTTCGATGCCATGAAAATATTCTCATTCGCCCCGCTGGATCCCAGTGGTAGTTCTGGTAGGTTGCTCTGATGGCTAACCTTGATGCCGTCTTCTGGCGCAGGCTCGATTTCGTGTACGGTGTCATCCGCCATCTCATCTTCGGACAGGTGGATGACATTCAGTATTCCCGTCGGAAATCTCAATTGAGGAATAACCGGAGACGCCCATTGGGTTTTGAGGTTCCTCTCCGGGGTGGACTCTAGTGTATCAGGTCTGTTACTGACGTCATGCCTTCCACTAACACCGGTATCCATACTCTTGTGGAGCGAGTCATCCGACCACGGCTCAGCCAAGGGTTTAGTTGCTTGGATAGTCGGTGGGAGGTACTGAGCTGGCAGCGCCGATGATAGTATCGTATTCACTGGGACAAAGTCACCGTCGCTTCTGTTTCGAGAATCGTTGCTTTCCTTGTTTGGGCTGGGCCTCGCCGTTGGCAGTTGTGGGCTACTCTCCCTAATATCATGGATCGTAGCATTGAGGACAGCTGTTATTGCGATGGATGGTAGTTTCTCGCTGTTCGTTGGGCAAAGGCTGTCGAGCCGCTCTCCGCCAGCAATGATCGCTTCTCCCAAGGGAGGGGTAGCAACCGGTGTGTCGTCGATGTGTGTCACATTTCTATCTGTCGCTGCTCTAGGTTTGTATGCTCGCTCAGTAAGATCGACGTTCAGGAGTGGAGTCTCCAGGTCGGCGACTGTAGTAGGCACTTCAGAAGCATCCATGTCTTTCGGTGTCGTGGCCGTACTGGCCTCGGAGGGCCCACGAGAGAGCTGGGACGATGAGTGACTTCCAAGCTGAAGTTTGGGTGGTTCTCTGTCGGGTGCTTCCTCCAGAGACACTTCGTCGTCAACAATCTGATGCGGATCTGGCTGTGTGTCATTGTCTGGGTACTGGTACTCTCCCCGATATTCAGACGGGCCACTCGTGATGATATACATCAAGTGCCTCGGCTGTGTCTTGAGCGCTACAACTAACGATGGCTCGCCTTCGCTCTCTTCTTCTCGAATTAGTCCTTGTTCTGTTCCTTTGATCTCATCTACAAGCTCTGCAGGCTCATGCACAGGTATATCGACATTGGTCTCGTTGTCTTCAGCAACATTGCCATCATCCCTACTAGCGTTGTCACCACCAAGTCTTGCTTCTTGCAACTCTGCACACACTGTGCATAGTCGTTTCCCGAATGCTTCACCAATTGCAATACGCGGATCCCCGATAAGACCCTCATTCTCAGCCAAGAAGAAATAGTATGAAATAACACTACGAATCTTTGCTGCGCGCGCACTATTACCTGGCCGCGTTCCGTTCGACTTTTCTTTTAGTTTATTGAGGTAGTCGAAAGGCTGGAGCAGATCCACATTCCCTAGTCCCTCCAATGCCCAGGCCCTCTGCTGACCATCGTTGTCGTAGCTAAAGATTTTTACGGCAGCTTTCTTAAGTCCGTCGTGAACAAGATAAGCATACAGTGCTAAGCTGGCGCTGGACTCCGGATCGTGTGTCCCGATTTGCAAGCGGAAAGGGAAGTAGGGTTCACCAAGAGTATGTGGGGAGATGCTCATGGCTATCGCTGGCAAGTGGTCGAGGAGCTGGAATCTTGCGTCGCCAATCTGCTTCTTTAATCTCGAAAGCGAGGTGCCTGGCCTGAGTGCAACGCGGCTTCCGCTGGGGTATACTATGCCGCCGGTGTAGTCTTTCTCCCTGGTGTTGCCAGCTCCACGCAGCTTCTCTGCAGGCAGATCATGGGAACGAATTTCTTCCTTCTTTTGCCCAGTGTAATTTGGAGGTGTCGCGAAACCAGTGGTAGACATCAATGTAGCAATCTTTTGGTCATGCAGCCACTGATGGTAAGCTTCGCGTGTGTTGATGTATCTCAGCGCCCGTCCCAAGCTGTCTTCGAAACGGCTCCACCGGAAAGCGGAGGTGTCGACACCAGCCACCAAAGCTTGGTAGAGGATACTTGCGCAAATCATGTTGCGCACATCTTTAGCAACATTGACGTGCGGGTCATGTTGCAGGAAGCAGTATGGAGGCTGCAACTCCGCGGCTCTGCGCATGAGCGACGAAGCTGATCTTGGGTACTCGAGAATGCGCGTCCTATCTTTTGAGAGCTCCTGGTCATAGAAGGTGACAGGCGGTTGGAGGTCTTTCCTTTCGGATTCGATGCAAGCCCAAGCTTTACAAGTCGAATTGTCGGATTTAGGCCGGTCGCCCAGGAATAATTTGAGGGCGAAGTTTCCGGACTTTTGCGTCTGGATGAAGGTGAACGAGTCAGGTGCAGGGAACGAGTCAAGCACATTTAGCAGTCCTTGATCCTGCAGGCCGCGACGTAATCTCCGGAGCTGGGATTCTTTTCGATTGTTCAGAAACGGGGCTGCTGCACCCCGTTGCATCGACATTGGTAGTGGTGGTGTTTTGGTGTTCAGAGGCTTGGTGTTGGCCACTGCACGTCTACAAATAGAGAAAGCGCGACAAACAAACAGCTACCGTAGCGCCCGGGCCAACGAGCCACCCGGGCCAACGAGCTACCCGGGCCAACGAGCCACCCCACCAAAATAACAACCCAACTTCAACACGCGATAACTCTATCAATATGAACTTAATTGAGGCTGCGCTTGCAGCTATTGAATTGCTAAGACCAGGAGAAGAGCTTAGCTATCGTAAAATTGCAGCAGAGTATCACTGTGATCGTGCAACGCTCTCGCGAAGGCACCAAGGCATCTCAACCTCACGAGAGGCTGAAGCTCAAAACCGGCAAGCGCTCCACCCCCAGCAAGAGAAGGAGCTCCTACGCTATATAGAGCGCCTTACAAGGCAAGGCCTGTCCCCTACACGGCCCATGATACGACGCTTCGCCTCAGATATTACGAAAAAAGAGGTTGGAAAAGGCTGGGTTGATCGATATATCCAGCGACACCAGGTTGATCTCATCTCACGCTGGGCCACTGGAATCGATCGCTCACGCCACCAGGCTGACTCCCAGTCAAAGTATAGCTTCTACTTCGAGCTTCTACGCAGTAAGCTCAGCCAATACGATATAGAGCCTGGCAATATGTACAACATGGATGAGAAGGGCTGCATGCTAGGAATACTTACTCGCTCAAAGCGGGTGTTCAGCAGGAGGCTATATGAGGAGAGGAAGATCAAGGCTCACATCCAGGATGGCAATCGGGAGTGGATAACGCTGCTGGCCTGCATATGCGCTGATGGATCAGCCCTCGCGCCTGCGCTGATATATCAATCAGCCTCAGGCTCGATACAGGACACCTGGCTGCAGGCCATGAGGCCTGAGGATCGAGTATATATATCCTCCCCACCTTCTGGCTGGACAAACAACGATATAGGACTATCCTGGCTCAAACAAGTCTTTGGTCGATCTACAAAGGAGAAGGCAGGGCGGAGCTATCGATTACTCATCCTTGATGGCCATGGATCTCACCTCAAGATGGATTTTATTAAGTACTGCAATCAGAATAGAATCCTCCTTGCAGTATACCCCCCTCATTCAACTCACACCCTCCAGCCGCTTGACGTCGTCATGTTCAAGCCATTCTCATCAGCCTACTCAAACCAGGTGGCTGTGTTCATGGAGAGGTGCCAAGGGCTTACATCTATGAGCAAAAGAGACTTCTATCCCATGTTTATGGCTGCCTGGGAGGCCTCGTTCAAGAAGGATACCATACTCAAGGCCTTTGAGGCAACTGGCCTCTCACCTTTCGAGCCACACACACGAACATCAACTTTTCCAGGTCAGCGAAAGGTCGATTTCCATCGATTTTTCGTTCAAACACGACTCAAATGCCTTCTTAAATCTGTTTCCCAACGTCCTCTCCCCGCTGCAGGCGTTGTGGCAGGCGCGCTGCCCTCTTTTGTCTTTCAGCTCTTCGCTGAGCTGAAATCTCTTCAAAATGGCCCGTGCGCTACTCAGATTTTCACGTTCGGTCGAAGGCCACAACCACCAGCAAGACAAGGAGACAGTTTTGCCACTCCTTGTTCTTGCAGTATAAGGGCATCGCCAGGCCTACCGCAAGGCTCTCCACGCGAAGAGCTACGGCGCAATTCGACAGAGCACCGGCTCTCCACACCCACAACGATGAGAGCTGCTTTCAGCTCTCTGAAGACCGACTGTCAGCGTCCCAGACCTGACACAACACGCAAACAAGGCAGCCAGCATGGCCTTAGATTTCACGACCCTTGGGGATAAAGAAGAAGGACAGGCCTGGCTCTGCCTTCCTACTACACCTATCTCCTCAGACACAGGCATGGCCAAGCCTAGTACAAAGGCTCTCCTCGCGCAGAGCCACGGCTTCGATTCGGCAGGGCACCGGCTCTTCACACCCACCTACTCTTTCCTACTCTCTCTCATGGCACTCAAACCGCCTCTGAATACACACAAGGGAACCACCCTGATGTACACACACTGCTCAGTCTCCCCAATTGGAAGGGGAGCTGTAGTTCTGAAATGGTAGCAATACCCGCGCAGGCAAGAAATGCTTTCTAAGGTAGTGTGTCAGCACTGTAATTCCATAGCTTAGCACGTCCTATATGCCCTTCGGGAGGCGAGATGGTGGACTTAATCCTCATCAACTAGACGTAAAATGAATACCAACCAACCAACCAACCTTTCGAGCCACACCCGAACATCAACTTTTCCAGGTCAGCGAAAGGTCGATATCCATCGATTTTTCGTTAAAACACGACTCAAATGCCTTCTTAAATCTGTTTCCCAACGTCCTCTCTCTGCTGCAGGCGTTGTGGCAGGCGCGCTGCCTTCTTTTGTCTTTCAGCTCTTCGCTGAGCTGAAATCTTTTTAAAATGGCCCGTGCGCTACTCAGATTTTCACGTTCGGTCGAAGGCCACAACCACCAGCAAGACAAGGAGACAGTCCTGCCACTCCTTGTTCTTGCAAGATATGGGCACCTGCTAGGCCTAAACACAAAGGCTCTCCATGCGAAGAGCCATAGCACGATCCGACAGAGCACCGGCTCTTGACACGCAAACAAGGCAGCCAGCATGGCCTTATATTTCACGACTTCTAGAGATAAAGAAGATGGACAGGCCTGGCTCTGCCTTCCTACTCTACCTATCTCCTCGACACAGGCTCTCCTCGCGCAGAGCTACGGCTTCGATTCGACAGAGCACCGGCTCTCCGCACCTACTCTTTCCTACTCTCTTTTACGGCACTTAACTGCCTCAGAACACAAGGGACTCACCCTAATGTATCTACACTGCTTAGTCTCCCCAACTGGCGGGGGAGCTGTAGCTTGAGATGGTAGCAATACCCGCGTACGCAAGAAATGCTTTCTAAGGTAGTGTAGCAGCACTGTAATTCCTTAGCTTAGCACGTCCTATATGCCCTTCGGGAGGCGGTGATGGTGGACTTAATCCCCATCCTATGGACGAAAATCGAATACCAACCAACCAACCAACCACGTACAGCCAACAGTTTATCTGCAATATCTGCCACCTCACACAGCCGGGGGGCAAATCCACGCGAATCAAGGTCAAGGATGTATCGTACGATCGTTTGCTGTTCTGTCGCAGAGAGCTTTCGGCCGTTGGGCGTAGCAGACAGCCGGAAGGTGATTTTGTTCTGCCGATCAGAGAGCCGTTGATGTGGGACGTTGTATGCTAGAGCAGCAAGATGCACGCTCTTAAATTGACCTGATTCGTACGCCTGGAGTGCGAGGCCTATCCTGCCTTTTTGCTGGAGTAGCTTAGCTTTGCGTTGTTGAGCCATTGTTGTTTGTACGTGGTGTTCGCAATGCCAAGAAAAAGTTGCCGGCTCGGTGGTGCTTTACGTTATACATAAAGGTGCACTTCTTGTGCAAGGTATGTTACTTTGACGAGGGCGCTAAAGCTTAGCTTCCCACCTATGTACGCACGCAGTATACAAAGTGCACCACTGCTCTTAGGTCACGGGCAGAGTTGGCAACAAACAAATCAAATCAAATCAGGTCCCGCGAACGGCCCTACTGTTGGGATGTGCCCGCTAACACGGACCAGATGGTGCTGCGTGGAGAGACTTGATTTGGACTTGATTTGTTTGTTGCCAACTCTGGTCACGGGGTATACTATGGTATCATGCGTAAGTTTTGTGAGTGGAGATGCACGGTGGGGGTGCTTGGCGGATGATGCGGAACCTCTCTATCGTCCAAATTACATCAAATCCTACCTAATTCTGCATACAATACAATGTTAACCGAAAAACACCACACACAGCGAGAACTTAATTTTTGGAATTACCATCACAAAGGCGTGCGAAAATGTCTGCCAGAGGCCGCAACGGTCCCTACAGGCCACCACACGTCCCTCCGTGCAGGTTTGGTACCTGTAGAGTCTCTGTTGCGCCCCTGGCAGACACGGACAAACAAACTCTGCGAGCAAGCTACTTAACATGACACGTCCACCAAATGCAGCGGCAGCCATCTAGCCGCGACACGGCAACGCGAGACGCGACGACGGAGCCCAGACACCCCTTGAGCATCATGGTCGCAATACACACACAACAGTCACCGATGGGCTTCCTGGTCAGCCCGTCACCAACCGACAATGTTTGCAACGTCCCGCATCGACGAGCCCTCAGGCTGAACAGCATCATCTCTCACGCGAATCTCTTCACAGACACCCCGGCATGCTACCATCGGTGCCAAAACATACTTACTGATCACCAGACAGCCTCGTCCACTGTCGCCCCCACCCTGTGTCGAAGGAATGGGTCCCCTTTGACACAACCCGACAAGGTCTGAAGATATTCGCGCGCGAGCTCTCATGCTCAGTAGGCTCGACGACTCGCACGAGCGGAGCATCGCTCTCGTAGAGCTGCGTCGCGACGCAATGCTGCTGCCGCTGCGCCCGGTGGCAGGTCACACCACACACCATGGCCACATAGGAACCTAGTGGGAGGCAATAAAACACAAAGGAACAAGAACAACGGAGCCTAAACCAAGCCCTGAGGGCACGAGGGCAGGTGCAAATAGGCGAAGCCGAGCATTAGGGGGAGACTGAAGGTACAGCAGACGCGACACACGAGGCAACGCGCCTCTACGAGCCTTGAAACAATGGTATACATATACGACTTCGAGTGCGGCACACACACGGAAACAACAGTTTGAGGAACACAAACACAGGCAAACACGTCACTTCTAGAGACGAAATGTACATAGTCGCAGATAGAAGCAAGACAACGGCAGGCCTCTGGGGACAGATGGCTCTTTCGAGGGTGAAGTGGGGCGGTGCCGACTCACGTCCGCACCGCGTCCGCTGTCTGCCACGCCTGTCACTCCGGGCATAGCTGCGCAGTACGCGGCTGAAACCGAGTAGGAATGAAACAAACAAACAAACAAACAAATACAATGTTAACCTGTTTCGAGAAGCATCTCTGTGTGCCCCCCAGAATGTCTACTACTCGTCCATTTCATCCATCTCATCTATCCTATCCATCTCATGTATCCCATCGATCAACCGTCCTAAAATGGCTACTCCTTGTCCATCAACACCACCCCATAGTCAGCATTTATCACGGGACCAGCGCCTGCAGGTACAGACTCTACGGCTAGCTGGTCATACGTACAGATATATCGCCAACCTCCTCCACGTCACCGAGCGACAAGTTGAGTGGGCAGCTACTAGTGTTTCTGTCACTCCAAAACGACGTAGTGGTCGCCCACGTATCCTTACAGATGCCCAAGTAGACGAGCTTGAGGCGTACGTCCGATCATCACGACGTACACGTCAGATGAGCTGGCATCAACTTGCGTACGGTCCCTTTGACGCATGGGGGGTGTCAGAGTACGTGATACGCCGTGCCTTGACTGCTAGAGGATACACACGCCGCATTGCCCGAGCCAAGCCACCTCTCACCCAACTCCATAAGGATTTGCGCCTTTCCTGGGCTCGTGAGCATGTCAACTAGGAGCCTTGGCAGTGGTGGAAGATCCTCTGGAGTGACGAGACGTGGGTAACTGGAGGGCGGCACCGTCGAGTATGGGTAACAAGGAAGACTGGAGAGGAGTTAGATCCTACCTGTACTGTTGACAAGGTACCAAGAAAGCGTGGCTGGATGTTCTGGGCCTGCTTTTCTGGTACTACAAAAGGTCCCTCCCTTTTTGGGAGAAAGAGTGGAAGACTATCAACAAAGAGAGGTACTGTGAAAGGATTGTACCACTTATTCATGGGTGGCTACGCCTTAATCCAGACCTTGAGTTTATGCAGGATTCAGCCCCAGGTCATTCTGCAAGGCTGACCCTTTCTGAGCTACAAGAAAGAGGGATAACGCCTATATACTGGCCTCCATTTTCACCAGACGTCAGTCCAATTGAGCCAGTCTGGGATGAGATGAAAGACTATATTGAGAATCACTATCCTGACCTGCCTAGAGGGAGGCAGTACACGTACGATCAACTCAGGGGGGTTATACAAGAGGCATGGGACTCAATTACCCCTGAGTTTCTTCAGGGCCTCATTGAGACTATGCCAGCTCGTTGCCAGGCAGTCATTGACGCTCAAGGTGGTCACACAAAGTACTAAGATTGTATGTAAAGTATGACAAAGCCAAGATTTGGCCACCCCGAATAATACAGCCGAACATCTCCACCGTGCCGCCCCACTCACAAAACTTACGCATGATACCATAGTAAACGGTATTTCGAGAACAACCCATAACGTACTCCACGGGTGAGCGGGATCATACGAGTGGAACACGACAACAGCGAGAATTTCACTTTTTGGAATCAACGCAATTTATCGCACGTAGACATCTGCTAGAGACGCCGTCCGACTAGCCAGCACTCAGGAGCAGCGCCCACTGCTTCTGAGGCGTCATGGCGACACCGTGGCCTCGACGGTCGACATGGCCAAGCCCAATTCGCTAGCACGCTACATGCCTCAGCACTTTTCTCCACGACGTACTGCACCTCATCGAGCGCACTGGCAGCCAGTCCATGCCGACAGACATCGTCAGCGACATCATTCGCGGCTCACTGACGTTCGTCCTAAAGATGCAGCACACGCCCGACCTGAGCGCTATCAGCGACGCCCTCCGCGTCGCCCAGACCGAGGCCAAGGCCACAGCAGAACACACGGCGCAGGCCCTCGACGTAATCAAGAGTGAACTCAAGAACACTGCAGAAATCGTTCAGCAGTCAGCAGCAAACATACAGCAGAATAGCAATACGGCAGAGGAGGCGAGGGCAGCGGCCAAGGATGCTACAGAGGTGGGTAAAGCGACGCTGGAGGTTGCGAGAGAGATCAGAAACAAGAGATCGCAAGAGCAGGCGAACGGACCCATGAGCTACGCTGCAGCGGCAGCCAGGGGCATCCCACTAGCAGCTACATACAATGCACAAAGCGTCAAACAACCATCTGCGCAGACACAGCGTGAGGTCATTATGAACATCAGAGACCCGCTCACCGTACAGAGCCTGAGGGCAATGAACCCCAGTAACCTCAAACTTCATGTCCAGCGTGCTATCGAGCAGAGCGGCAACGAAAACATAGCAAGCGTGAAGATTGTCTCATCTAACCAGCTGAAGAGCGGAGACCTGAGCATTAAGACAGCAAGCAGCAACGAGGTCGAGGCGCTGCGACAGTTCGCGGACGACTGGGCCCACCGCATCGGCAGTGGGACTACAGTGCAGATCCCGACGTTCGGCGTCCTGGCTCATGGAATACGCACGAGCACGATGGACATGAGCAAGCTCGACGAAATCAGAGCACAGATCCTGCAGGACAACCGACCGTTCATACCCCGCGCAGAGATAAGACACATAGGCTGGCTGACCAGAGACGCGTCTGCCAAGACGTCATCAACCATCACCATCGAGTTCACCAAGCCAGAGGATGCCAACAAGATCATCGACGAGGGCCTGATCTGGCATGGCGAGGTCTTCCAGTGCGAGCGATACGAGAGGCAGTGCCGAGTGAAGCAGTGCTTCAAGTGCCAAAGATACGGCCACATAGGAACCCAGTGCAAGGCAGCAACAGCATGTGGCCACTGTGCGCAGGAGCACGACACCCGGGACTGCCCATCGAGGGCCGGACAAACCACAGCCAGGAAGTGTGCTGCCTGCCGCGGCGAGCACGAAGCATGGAGCCGCCAGTGCCCCACAAGGAAGGACGAGATGGCCAAGGCAAGGGCCGCGTACGAGATGCGGCCGCGCTACCATCACGTTTCGCAAACGGCCGGACAAAACGCGCAGCTTGACATACCGACGTCTACAATTCGAAGGACAAGACCCAGTCAACCGGCTGCGGCTTCGCAACCGACGCAGCTCACCAGGAACCGATCGCAAACCGGACGAGGACAGAAGAGAACCAACGCCGGAACCAATATCGACACGACGGATCAGGAGAGCCCATCGACGCAAGCAGGGGCGAGCCAGAGACCGCATCGGCGGATCATACCCAGCAGAAGAGCGTTGGAGGCGACTGGAAACAGCGCTCGACCAACGCAGCAGCACCACAACAGCCATCACATGGAGATCGACTCCGATAACGATTCATGAATAGACACACCACACTAAGCATACTACAGTACAACGTTCACAAATCAAGAGACATGGTCATGGCGAGCATGCTGCGCGACCCCCGAGTCCACGAGTACGATATTCTGGCCATCCAGGAACCGTGGAGGAACCCCTTCGCGGCGACGACACACCACCCAGCAAAAAGTGTATTCCATCTCTGCAGCCCAGCAGAAGAGGAGGCAGGGCCCGCCCGGGTATGCTTCTTCATCAACAAGAGATTAGACCACAAGAAGTGGCAATTCAAGGAGTACAGCAGAGACATCTGCTCGCTCACAATAGAGTTCGGTGATGATCAACTGGAGAGACGACACATTACCATACACAACATCTACAACCCGGCAAGACGCAGTGAGGGCCACAGCACCGTACTGTCGGACATTCGCACAGTACTACACAACAATCAAGCCAATGAGCAGATCCTGCTTGGCGACTTCAACCTGCACCACCCCATGTGGGGAGGCACAAACACAAGACACACCGACACTGAGTCTGCAGACCTGCTGGTGATTATGGAGGACTTCAATCTGGATAGCACGCTGCCTCCTGGAACCATCACATACGAAGAAAGAACCTCCCGCACAACCATCGACCTTTGCCTGGTGACTATGGGTCTGGTCGATCGGGTGATCAGGAGCCAGGTCGACCGAGACCTCGACCACGACTCTGACCATCTTCCCATTAGCACTGTGATAGACATCAGAGTACAGCAGCTGGAAACATTGCCAAAAAGAGACTGGAAACGATTAGACGAAGAGACGTACCACAAAGTGCTCAAAAAGGCCCTACCGCCACTTCGCAGACCTGCAAACAAGACAGCGCTTGACACATACGTACAAGAGGTCGTCAAGGCCATCCAAAAGGCCATCGATCAAGCAACACCATACACACGCCCGTCGGACCGAATGAGAGAGGGTTGGTCAGACGGGTGCAGGGCAGTGCTCGCAGAAGCTAAGAGGCTTAAGAGAGCATACAACCAACATCATACAGACGAGTCGTGGGAGGCGTACCGCGTAGCACGGAACCACAAAGCAAGAACGATCAAGAAGGCCCTGAGAGACGCTCACAGAGAACAGGTAGAACAAGCCGCAAAGTCACCAGAAGCACTTTGGAGACTCGTCAAATGGGCAAAGACAAGAGGAAATGAGACCCCTGTGGTCACACCCGCCATACGACACCCAGAGACACAGGAAGA
The DNA here is from genome assembly GCA_009982855.1 of Lizonia empirigonia. Classification (NCBI taxonomy): domain Eukaryota; kingdom Fungi; phylum Ascomycota; class Dothideomycetes; family Pseudoperisporiaceae; genus Lizonia; species Lizonia empirigonia. The sequence continues at coordinate 339,761 of JAADKA010000042.1, read as the reverse complement.
GATAGTGGACCCGAAAGCCAAAGCGGACGTGTTCCGTGACGCCTTCTTCCCAGCACCACCAGAGGCAGATCTGGAGGACATACGGGACGCTCAGTACGACAACCAAATAGACATGCCACAGATAACAGAGAAGGAGGTCCGTGACGCCATACGGGCAGCGTCGCCACTCAAGGCACCTGGCCCGGATGGTATTGCCAACAAGGCCCTACAAGCGGGAGCAACCCAGCTCGCAGCCCATCTGACGAGGATCTTCAACCAGAGCCTAAACCTAGGATACTGCCCAGCCCACTTTCGCGAGTCGACCACGATCGTCTTACGCAAGCCCGGCAAAGACAACTACACAGTACCGAAGTCGTACAGACCTATCGCGTTGATGAACACTACAGGCAAAATCATGGATGCAGTCATAGCGCGGCGACTTAGCTACCTAGCCGAAACTCATCATGTCCTACCGCCGACACACATAGGCGGCAGGAAGATGCGCTCGACTGAACACGCTCTTCATGCCGTCACCCATAAGATATACAAAACATGGAGCCAAACCAATGGTCAGGTGGCGAGCCTGTTGCTGCTAGATGTCTCTGGCGCCTTTGATAACGTCTCACACGCACGCCTGCTTCACGATCTGCGGAAGAGACGAGTAAACGAGAAAACAGTAAAGTGGATCGCAAGCTTTCTCAGCAACAGGCACACGAGCATCGCAATCGACGGCTTCCGGTCGACAGCGTATCAGATCAACACAGGCATTCCCCAAGGATCGCCACTGTCACCCATCCTCTACCTCTTCTACAACGCGGACCTGATAGATGAATGTAACAACACACCGGAAGCCATGTCCACGGGCTACATAGACGATGTCGGCATCCTTGCGTGGGGCAAGACAACAGAGCAGACATGCGAGACACTGGCACAAATCCTTGAGAAGGCACAGCGCTGGGCTAGCACACACGCATCCGTCTTTGCCCCAAACAAGTTCCAGCTTACTCACTTCACAAGATCACGCAAACGTATCAACATCGAGACACCAATTCAAACTGAATGGGGCGAGATACGACCCAAAGCAACGTGCAAATACCTTGGGCTGACAATGGATGCGAAGCTGCACTGGAAGGAACATACAGAGGAGATCAGACGGAAAGCCACGAAGACAGTAAATGCGCTCAGCTGCCTCGGAGGGTCCAACTGGGGCGCCAGCCTACTTGATCTGCGGCGAATCTACGAAGGCACAGTGCTCCCGCAGATGATGTACGCATGCTCGATATGGTCAAACGCCAGCATGAAAGGGAAGCTGTACACTAGGAGGATGCTCAATACGCTGCAGAGCATACAGGCAAGGGCAGCAAGAGTCATTAGCGGCGCTTACAGAGCAACATCGAGAGCGGCGCTAGACGTAGAGTCGTTCCTCCTCCCCATCGAGCAGCAGGTATGGAAGCACAACGCAAACACTGTTATCCGGCTACTTTCGAGCAGGGACATCGCGGGCACCTCAGGGTTCCAGACAAGCACAGCACAGCCGACAGCCGCGGACAAGGCCCGCATCAGACACACAAGCTCTTGGGAAAAAGTACACAAGGATATGAAGAGCAAGCAAATCCAAGGCGTCGAGACACAAGAACAGATCCCGTGCTTCCTCACTCCACCTTGGAGACACGGCCCAACCACCTATATTAACGCGACTGCCGAGAGCGCGCGGGCACGGCACGATAGAGAGCACGCAAAAGACGACAGCCTTAGCATCTATACAGACGGCAGCGGCATCGAAGGCGAGATAGGCTCTGCAGCACTGTGTCCACTCACACAACAGGTACGATCCGTACACATGGGTCCAGACACGGCGTCGACGGTATACGCAGCAGAGCTACAAGGCATCAGCTTAGCAATGCAGATCGCTCAAGAATATGCAAGCCGAAACGGCGCGCGACGAGACATCGCCATATACACAGACAACCAGGCCGCCATCTGGTCCATAGCTAAGGCTGAGGGACGATCAGGCGCCTACATCCTCGCGGACATCGCACGACAGGTCCAGGAGCTCCAGGACAAAGGACGGACAGTAACCGTCCGATGGATACCAGCCCACGTGGGCATCCCGGGAAACGAGGCCGTCGACAAAGCAGCCAAGGAGGCCACTGGATGGAGGGAACACGGGCGCAGAAGCCCACCGGCAGACGCGCCTCCCAACCTATATACCATAAGGTCGACAGTGAAAAGATGGTGCAAGACACAAGCAGAGCGGGCATGGATAGCGAAGTGGCGCACAGACACAAAGGGCCGCGCAACCTACAGACACACACCAACGCCCACCAAAAAGGTACTCCGGCTCCACGAGGGGCTTACCAAGCGAGAGAGCGCGCTGCTGGTGCAGCTACGGACCGAGAAGATTGGCTTTAACGACTTTCTCTTCGCCCGAAGAGTGCCAGATGTTACCAGCCCCCGCTGCGACTGCGGAGCAAGACGACAGACCGTCGCCCACATCCTTCTCCACTGCAGCAAGCGCAGGAACCTCCGGAACCGCATCTTCGCCAACCTGTCCGGACGAGACAACATCCGGACCATCCTAAGCACGCCACAGCTAGCCACGAAAGCCATCCAGTATGTAGAGCAGACGCAGATCCTTGGGCAAAATGGGGATCGCAGGCGCGAAGACGACAGCCGAGCGCTGGGGGAAGACTGAAGGTATTGCAGACGCAAAACACGAGGCACACGTGCCTCTACGAGCCTAGAAGTACAGTGTTCAGTTAGTAGAGTCATTATCTAGATGAGGTTGGCAGCCACGTGTAGATAGTGATGAGAGGGAAACGGCAGGCCTCTGGGGACAGATGGTTCTTAGGAGTGAAGTGGGGCGGCGCGGATCAACGTCCGCACCGCGTCGGCTGTCTGCTAAGCCTGCCAGCCGGGCATAGCTGCATTTCGCGGCTGCAACCGTGTAGGACCCAATCAAATCAAATCAAATCAAACCACCGGAATGGCGCACCTTGCCAAGACCCCACCTCTTTCAACCACTACCAACAATGTCGCAACAAATTGATCTTGAATCGATTCCTCGTAAAGAGAGGATTGAACTTGCTATTAAAGCTATGAAATCCAACGCGAACCTAAGCCAGCGACGCGCTGCTGCTGTCTACAACGTGCCTGAAAGTACCCTTCGAAGGCAACGCGCCAAACCAGCTTCTCAACGCGTTATCTACCCCAACTGCTCTAAGCTCACAAAGGAAGAAGAGGAGGTGCTTGTCCAATATATAAGAAAGCTTGACGCGCGAGGGTTTGCCCCTACGCTTGCCTATGTGCGAGAGATGGCTGATCAACTGCTGGCTGCTCGCGGTGGGGGCAAGGTTGGAGAAAACTGGGTTTACAGGTTCATCCAGCGGAAACCTAGGATCAAGTCTCAGGTTTCAAGACCAAGGGATTACCGGAGAGTCCTGTGCAGCGATACAGCAATTATCAGTCCCTGGTTTGACCTTGTACGCAACGTCAAAGCTAAGTATGGTATCTTAGACCAAGATACCTACAACTTTGACGAGATTGGCTTCTAGATAGGCGTCGGAGGGTCAGTTAAGGTAGTGACTGCGTCTGAGAGACGTCTTGCACTACTTAGCGTCCAGCCTGGCGATCGTGAGTGGATAACTTTGATCGCTTGTATCAACGCGATGGGCTGGTCTATCCCACCCTTCTTCATCCTCAAAGCAAAGCACCACGACAAGGCCTGGTACGTCAACAACCCAAAAGACTGGAGGATTGGAGTTAGCAAGAACGGCTGGACTACAAATGAGCTTGGCCTTGCCTGGCTAAAGCACTTTATCCATCACACAGAGGCTGCTACTGTAGGTAGCTATCAGCTGCTGATTATTGACGGCCACGAGAGCCACCAGTCGCTGGAATTCCAAAATCTCTGCGAGGAAAGCAAGATTATTGCCCTCTGTATGCCGCCGCACGCCTCCCACATCCTCCAGCCACTTGACGTTGGGTGTTTTGCCCCGTTGAAGCAGGCGTACAAGAAGGAAATCAAAAGCTTGGCAGACAGTTACATCACCCACGTGGACAAAAAGGCCTTCTTAGCAACGTTTCAACCAGTGTACAACAAGGCAATCTCAAAGAACAACATCTTATCAAGCTTCAGAGCAACTGGCTTGGTTCCACTCAACCCGGAGGCGGTGCTGTCGAGGCTTGAAGTCAAGCCTCGTACGCCAACACCGCCTCTACCAGGGCCTACCAACTGGCAACCCAAAACACCAACCAACGCGATTGAAATTGACAGCCAAACAACGCTGATAATCAAGAGGATAAGGGAACATAAGAGTTCCTCTCCTGACTCAATTATTGAGATGGTTCTGCAGGTCAAAAGGGGGTTGGCAAAGAAGGACCATTCGCACACGCTGCTTGAGGCAAGGATAGCCAAGCTTGAGCAAGCAAATCAGGCTGCTTCTGAGCGTAAGAAGCGCAAAAAGAAGCGGATTCAGGAAGGTGGGACTCTCTCGCAGGCAGAGGCAGAGGAAATACTAAAGGAGAAAGACGCTAAGGCTAAGGCTGAGGGAGAAGGTGCGCAGGTAGGTAGCAGTCGTGGAGGCAAACGTCGCTGTAAGACGTGCGGCAAGACAGGGCACAATAAGCGCACCTGTCAGAAAGATGCAGCAGAGATAGAGAATTAATTTGAGCTATTGTACGTCTGAATTACTTGTTGTAGTGTTGAGATATTAACGTGCAAAGGTAAATTTGCGACAAGGTGCGCCATTCCGGTGGGGTGCGCCATCCGGTGGTGGGTGGCGTTAGTATATTTATATATTATAACGTAGGTGTTGGTAGGTCTATAGCACTAGTGCTGAAAGGAAATAACGATAACTAGGAATGCATTCTGTTTGGTGATGGTTCTTGTTGATTGATGTACAAAGGAGGAGAACTACAGAAGGGAGGGCTCAGGGGTTCTGGTCTGAGCGCTGCTCGGACGCTGCGATCAGTGCGCTCGTTCGCGTGACTGAGATCAGTGCGCCTGATCGCGTGGCTAAGATATTGTCGATACTTATGATCCGACAGTAGGAGACGGGCGAGTCGGACAGACGAGCGAGTCGGACACTATGCCAAGCCCCTACCAAAACCATCTTAATTTTTCAACACTACGGTCCTTGACAGTGCTGTATAGTGATGTATAGTATAGGATATTATTTAGAAACTATTTCTACATCTAGCTTACACGTGCGCGCGTTGTGCCTAGCCTCGCCGCAGCGTCCACAGCGCCTTAAAGGCTGGCCGCCCTCATCAGCGCGCGCCCTCTTCCTCGTCTTCTTCCCATCACTGCGCGCCCCAAACTCCTTGAGCGCTGTTAATTGTATGCCCTCTTCAACTGTTAAGGTTCCCTCCTGCTGTACTCGCTTTCTTTTGTACGATTTACGGCGTGAGGCGGCCTCGTTAGCGGCTTGAAGCTCAGCGTTGCGCTTAGTGATTAACACCAAAGAATGCGCCATTATCTCCGCGCCTTTAGTAAACTTTGCAAGGGCATCAACCATTGAGGTTGGCGAGCTATCTACATGTCGTTGAATCCTCTCTTGAATTAGCTTTGATTGCGACCCAAATTCTAGGGTATTGCTTGGTGTTTGCGACTGCCAGGGACCGTCCTCGACGGTAGGTGGCGTAGGGGTGCGCAGCCGTATGTCAAGCTGCGATATCACCACCTCTGGGTCGATCGGAACCAAGCCAGCGCCTCGAAAGCCTCCTAGGATATTGCTCTTTGTAATCGCAGCGTTGAAAGCAGCAATAAAGCATGGTAGGAACTCAAGTTTAGTGATGTGGTTAATCCGGTTGCAAATCAGGATCTCGGCTTGGCGCCCATACGCCTTCTTTAACGGCGAGAAACAACCCACATCAAGTGGCTGCAGGATATGCGATGAGTGAGGAGGCATGCAGAGGGTGATAATCTTATTCTCCTTGCAGTATTGCTGGAATTCGAGCGAGTCGTGGCTTTCATGGCCATCAACTATAAGCAGTCGGTGTGAGCCAACAGTGCGCCCCTTCGTATGCTTGTCAAAGTGCTTCAACCACTGGAGACCAAGCTCGTTCGTCGTCCAGCCGTTTTCAGAGACCGCGATAACCCAGTCGTGAGGTAGATTCTCCTCCTTGTACCAGGCAGAGAGGTGGTTCTTGCCCTGGAAGATGATAAAGGGTGGAATTGCCCACCCCGTTGCGTTGACGCCCTGGATTACCGTAGTCCACTCCCGGTTGCCCTGCTGAACGCTCCTTGGCCGCCCTCGACGCTCAGAACCTGTAACTACTGCGCCAGTTCATATAACGCCCATCATGAAGCCAGCCTCGTCGAAGTTATAGGTGTCTTCATCCTGGATGCCGTACTTGGCTTTCGTATTTTCTACCAGCCGGAACCAGTCTCTTACAAGCTGAGTACTCTCACATAAGGCTCTCTTATAGTCGTACTTTCGATTGAATTTGACTTTGAGCTCTGGCCGACGCTTAACAAAGGTCTTAGCCCAGTTTTGGCCAACTGGGTCGCGGTGACGCTCAGCAAGTAAGGAATCAGCCATATCTTTAACCGCTGCGCGCCTAGGCAGAAATCCTCGCGCATCAAGGCCGAGTATATGCTGGACAACCACATCCTCTTCTGTTTTAAGAAGCTTCATTGAATTGGGCGTGCAATTAGGTCGAAACAGCTTTCCAGCGCGTCGGTCGCTTAGTGTTGTATGTGAGACGTTGTAGATTGATGCAGCTCGTCTCTGAGATCGTGTCGCGTCGCGTTCGATAGCCTGAATTGCGAGCTGTATTCGAGCCTCCTTTGAAGCTGGTAAATCGTGGCGTTGTTGAGACATCGCGTGTATAGTAGTAGTTAAGATGGTTTTGGTGGGGGCTTGGCACAGTGTCCGACTCGCCCGTCTCCTACGTTACCGAGACCACCGGGTCAATGCACGCGTCGGGTCAATGCACGATTTCCCCACTTTCTCAACACCACAAAATGAAGCTGTACAGCCACGCACAAAAGCGATCATCGCGAGAAAAGTTCGTGGGGTAATGTATTGATGTATGCAAAAGTCCTCTGTGAAGGACTAATAATTGCGAGTTGCGGTGCGGCCGCTGCGGGTGGTGACTGTGCGGGAGGGTGGAGGAGGCTCCTCCACAACAACACCACGCTGCGCACGCGCAGAACGGCTCTTTTTTGTACAGACTTTTGCAGGTGCTTTCTGTGATGCCTTGCGCTTGCCCGATTGGGATAATTGTATAGATTTAGCAGCGTCGCGCTCTTGCTTTTTGCGCTCGCGATCGGCAGCTTCTTCTGCTCTCCTCTGCCTCGAGGCCTCAAGGCGCGCAGCGTACGCAGCAGAGCGTCTCTCTCTCTCTAAGTTGTTGCGTAGCGTTGCAGCAGCTCGCTCATCGCGTCGATGGTGTTTTGCCACTTCTTCTTCGAGTCTCTTCGCCTCATTGAGCCTGTTGCGATGACGTGCGTCGCGTACTTTGCTGGGGGAGTAGAGGAGGGCTTCGCTGCGTCCTTTCTTCCGTTGGCGTAAGTCAAGAGTCTCCCGCTTCTTATTTAAGGGGTTTTGTGCGGCAACTGCTGCAGAGAGTCCTTTGTTTTCAGCTGTAAGTATCCCACAAGAAGCAGAGAGGTGGTGGATAGTACGGCGGAGCTGCCTTGCGTCATCTGAGGTGTTTTCACCCACAACAGCTTTGTATAATCGATTAATTGAGCGCCAATCGTGGGCCTTAATGGGCAGAGGGGTCTCATACTCACTGTCGCTAACATCGTCCCATCGGCTGAGTACTACGTTAGGGTTGAGCGACCATATACCCGTGTTCTCGAAGGCGCTGAGTATGAGCTCTTTGGTGAACGTTTGCTGTCAGGATCGCCAGAAGAGCATAAAGAAGTCGCTCTTACGCACGCCTGAGATGCCTTGGCTATCGTGAAGGTGCTGGGTGACGGCACCACTGTAGTTTTGAGCCAACGGAGCGAAGCACACAACGTCGAGCGGCTGCAGCGACTGAGTACTGTGTGGAGGGAAGATCGCTAGCATAATCTTGTGCCGATTGCAGAAATCGATAAAGGCCATCGTTATATGAGAGCCGTGGCCATCGACGATAAGCAATCGCCAGCTTTGCGCGCTTTCTTCTTGGTGTAGCGGTTGAACAACTGCTCCAGCCAGGCAAGCCCCACCTCGTCATTCGTCCAACCTGAAGGCGTTGCAGTAAAAAATACTGAGTGTTTTCCTGGCTCAATATCCTCCATCCAGGAGCTTTGTATGGTGTTGTCCTTGCCTGTGAAAATGAGACCCGGAGGCAGAGCGCTGCCATCGGCGCAGACGCTCGCCAACAGCGTCACCCACTCTCTGTTGCCGTCCTGTAGCGACTGCCTGTTCTTTTGCTTCTCGTACAAGCGCTTGCTGAAGATCCTCTTGCTCCTAGCGACAAGACCGATAGCGAAGCCTTTCTCATCCATGTTGCACGTGTCGGCCGCCCTGACGTTGTATTCTTTGATTTTGCTGTGCAGGAGGCTAAAATAGGCCTTGTACTTGTCGCTATTATCGGCGGCGTGGCGTACTTTGTCCATTGCGGTGGTCCATTTGTAGAGGAGCGTCTCGGTGTGACGGTTGAGGAAGTCAGTAACCCAGGTCTCGCCAACGTGATCTTTGGCGATTTCCGCTGCGAAATTCTTGATCATCTGCCTTGTAGGTGGTAAGTGACGCTCAGTAAGCTCCTCTATGTAATCGCAGAGGTCACGCTCTTGTTGTGGTGACAGTTTGCGTCGTTGAAGGTCTGCCTCCGCACGCGGGACAGTAACGCGTCGGTCGTTGCGCGACAACGTCGACCTCGAGAACCCCGTCTGATCAGCAACTTCTTGGTAGCAAATTTGTCCGTCTAAGATCGCTGCACGTGCATTTTCAAGCGCATCAAAAACAGTTGACATTTCGTGGAGTTATGGTGTTGAGGAGAAAAGTGTGTTTTGGTGCTCGCATGCATTGACCCGACGCGTGCATTGACCCGGTGGTCTCGGTAACGTGGTTCACAAGCAAGCGGCGCACCCAAGTGAGCGGCGCACTTTCCCCACCAAAACGCTTGCGCTGCGACAACACGTAATGCCTCAACAACCTCAACCCCAATGACCCTATACTGAAGCTGACGTGCAGCTTGCTATCTTAGATCTCCAATTAGAGCAAATTAAGAGCGTGCGGCTTGCTGAGAAAGTCTATAAAGTCCCTCAAACTACAATACGACGACGACGCGACGGAACGCGCTCTCAACGCGACTGCGAGCCGAAATCAAAACGCCTTATAAAGCTAGAAGAGGAGGTGATTGTGCAGCGTATACTTGACGAATCTCTACGAGGTGTACCGCCCTCGAAGGCACATGTACAAGATATAGCTAATAGACTGCTAAAAGAGTGTGGTAACAAGCCTACTAGCAAGAACTAGGTTAATAACTTTATTAAGCGTACACCTAAGCTGCGAACACGATGGAGCCGTCCGTATGATTACCAGAGAGCTGTCTGCGAGGACCCAGCAATTATCCAGCCATGGTTCAGCCTAGTTCAATCGATGAAGGCGAAGTATGGTACTGTAGATGAGGACACCTGGAACTTTGATGAGTCTAGCTTCATGATGGGCAAGATATCCTCTTACCTTGTTGTTACAGGCTCAGAGAAATCTGGGAAACAGAAGAAACTACAACCTAGCGATCGCGAGTGGGTTACGCTGGTACAAGGCGTTGCTGCGACAGGGCGTATTATCCCACCCTTCCTCATCTTTGCAGGCAAGGTCCTAATCCCCTCCTGGTTTACTAGTCTACCTCGCAACTGGGTTATCACTGTGTCTCCTACTAGCTGGACCAATAACGACGTTGCGCTGGCGTGGCTTAAGCACTTCGACGCCCATACGAAGGCGTCCTCTGCTGGGGCATATAGGCTGCTCATTATTGATGGCCATGAAAGCCACTGCTCAATAGAATTCCAGGACTACTGCAAGGAGAATAAGATTATTGCTCTCTGCATGCCACCTCACTCATCGCACCTCCTGCAGCCTCTCGACGTCGTCCCCTACTCGCTGTTGAAGCGCCACTACGGCGACGGGATCTCGCTCTTGGCACGCAGCCGCATCCACCATATCAACAAAGAAACCTTCCTACCAGCCTTTAAAGCAGCTTTTGAGAAGACGTTTACACTAGAGAATATTCGCGCAGGGTTTCGAGGCGCTGGGCTAGTCGCATACGACCCTGACGTTGTGCTATCGAAGCTTGATGTGCAGCTGCGTACGCCAACGCCACCTGCACCAGGCACTGTCGCCTGGGAGGCGCAAACACCGCGCAACGCCCGCGAGATAGAGGCACAATCTACGCTGATTCGAAATCGCATACAAAACTATCGGGGGTCTCTAGCAAGTTCATTAGATCAGCAGGTCAAGCAGCTAAGTAAAGGCGCTTAGCAAATAGCTCATAATATGGTGTTAGTGCAGGAGGAAATAGGCCGCCTTCGAGACGCTGTTGATACGCTTACAAAGCGTAAGACCCGTAAAAGGCGGTACGTACGCGCAGAGGAGACTCTAACAGCTGGTGAGGTATCCGACTTAATTGCTGTAAAGGAGGGTGGTAGTTGTAAGGACGGTGAGACGCCTGCGAAGAGGGTGCGCGCAGAGAGGCGCTGCGGCTGTTGCAGCGAGATTGGGCATAACTCCCGTACCTGCAAGGTAGAAATAGAGGATGCAGATAATAGCGATGCTTCTAAATAATATTATACTATTGCGTATAGTATAATAATTTGTTGCAGTGTTGCGCTACGTTGTTGCGCGTGCGATGCACTAGTATTAAGTGCGCTGCTTACTTGGGTGCGCCGCTTGCTTGTGAACCGCGTTATAACGTACTCCACGGGTGAGCGGATCATACGAGTGAGCGGATCACTCTGCCAAGACCACACCAAATCTCTACCCTATCATAGCCTGTATTGGCCCACGTTGGCCTTGTATACAGTAGTACAGCACATAATATTATTTAATAACACTTTCTACAGGCTTTTTACACGTGCGCGAGTTATGCCCTACCTCATGGCACCGTGTACAGCGTCTTTGGGTTGCCTCACCCCCTTTAACACCTGCTCGCTTCCTTGCCTTCTTACCATCACCACGCGCCCCAAACTCTGTCAGAGTTGTTAACCGAAGGCCTTCCTCTGCTGTTAGAACTCCCTCCTGCTGTAACCGCTTTCTTTTGTGTGATTTACGTTGTGATGCAGCCTCATTTGCCGCTCGAAGCTCAGCATTCTCCTTCTGGGCCAACACTAGCTTATGCGCTACTACAGCTGCGCCTTTGGCAAGCTTTTCAAAGGCCTCAACCATTGAAGTTGGTGAGCTGCCCATATGCCTTTGAATCCTCTGTCGAACCAGCGTTGATTGCGACCCTATTTGCAGGGTATTGTTTGGGGTTTGGGACTGCCAGGGCTCATCTTCCACAGTAGGTAGCGGTGGAGTACGTAGGCGGACATCAAGGCCCATTATGACCCGTTCTGGGTCAAAGGGAACCAATCCAGCGCCTCGGATCCCTCCTTGGATATTACTAGGAGTAAATGACTCCTTGTAGGCGCCTATAAAGCATGGCAGGAACTTGGCTTTAGTGATATGCGTGATTCTGTTGCGCATGAGATCCTCAGCTTGGCGCCCATACGCCTTCTTCAAAGGGGCAAAACAACCCACATCAAGTGGCTGCAAGAGGTGTGATGAGTGTGGAGGCATACACAGTGTGATAATCTTTGCTTCCTTGCAGTATTGTTGGAAGTTAAGGGAGTTGTGGCTCTCATGGCCGTTAATAAGGAGCAGCCGGTACCCTCCTCGGGTGCGCCTCTTTGTATGGGCATTAAAGTGCTCTAACCACTGGAGTCCAAGCTTGTTGGTAGTCCATCCGTTCTCAGAGACTCCAATAACCCAGTCCTGAGGCAGATTGTCCTCTTTGTACCAGGCAGAGAGGTGGTAGCGGCCTTTGAAGATGATGAAGGGCGGAATGGCCCATCTAGTGCCATTAATGCCCTGTATGACTGTTGTCCACTCCCAATTGCCCTGCTGGACTGCCTTTGGCCGTCCTCGACGCTCTGAGCCTGTAACAACTGCTCCTGTTGATATCTAGCCCATCATAAAGCCAGTCTCATCAAAGTTGTACGTGTCGTCATCCTGGATGCCATACTTGGCTTTGGTATTCTCTACAAGGCGGAACCAGCCTTGTATGATCTCTGGATCCTCACAGAGGGCTCGCTTGTAGTCGTACTTGCGATTAAACTTAACTTTGAGCTCAGGGCGGCGCTTAACGAACGTACTGGCCCAGTTTACGCCAACATGGCCCATATTGCGCTCTTTGCGCAAAGAATTAGCCATGTTAGCCACAGCAGCCAGCCGAGGGCCGAACCCTCTGGCATCTAGCTCAAGTATGTGCTGAGTGACCACGTCCTCCTCAGTCTGGTCCAGGTTCCTTGATTTTGGCGTACAATCGGCTTGTGCAGTTCGTCCTGTGTATCGAGCATGTAGTGTGCTGTAAGGCGCGTTATATATAGCTGCAGCGCGTCGCAGTGTGAGCGTCGCGTCTTGTTTGATTGCCTGGAGCGCGAGCTGTATAGCAGCTTCTTTAAAGGGCTTAGATCTGTGTTGTTGTTGATGCATCGCGTGGTAAGGTGGAGGTTTGGTGTGGTCTTGGCAGAGTGATCCGCTCACTCGTATGATCCGCTCACCCGTGGAGTACGTTACTGTTCTTTCTTGACTTTATATATGGCAACGTACCTTTATAAGCTTATACCTTGGCTATAAAAGCTCCAATCATAAATCCAAGAACAGCGTTTAATTCTGCTTGTAATTCTGCATAAAATCCTGCACCTTCTGTTATTTCGTCTATGTTAGTGGTTGGGTAAGAAAACAGCGGCAAAGAAGGTACAGTGACCGTGCACGCCGTGCACACCCTCACCAAAAATCCACTATACTCCTCAACCCCATAACTCAACACCACGATGTCGTTAGAAGAAGCGCTTAAAGAGGCAGATGTAGCAGATGCACAAGGCAAACTGTCATACCAGGCGGTTGCAAAAAAATACAATGTGTGCCGCACAACTTTGTCGCGACACCACCGACACGTTGTCGCGTCGCGTGCTAACGCTGATCAACAACTGCTTAAACTCCACCCTACACAAGAGCGAGAGCTTTGTGAGTTCATAGTTGAGCTTACTGAGCGAGGCCTACCTCCTACAAGGCAGATGGTACAAAACATGGCTTCTGAATTGGCTGCAGATAGGGTCTCCAACTCGTGGGTTACTCGCTTCCTAGACCGTCACCGCGACCAGCTCCTATACAAATGGGCCAACGCTATCGACGCACAGCGCCTCCACGCCGATAGCAGCGAGAAGTACACACGATACTTCAAGCTTGTGCACTCCAAGATCACCGAATACTCGATTGAGCCACGGCACACGTACAATATGGATGAGAAGGGCTTCGCAATTGGCGTACTCAATAGGCGCACCAAACGAGTGTTCAGTAGGGCTTCTGTGGAGTCAAAAACAAGGCGCCAGCCTATGCAAGACGGCAACAGGCAGTGGGTGTCGATACTCGCAAGCGTCTGCGCTGATGGTTCGGCACTGCCTCCAGGCATCATCTATCCAGGCGCTCCTAACGAGATACAATCGACCTGGGTAGAGGATATAGAAGCAGAAAAGCACTCAGTATTTGTTACTGCAACGCCCTCAGGCTGGACGAACGACGAGGTCGGCCTTGCGTGGCTGGAACAAATCTTTGATCGCTATACTCGAGAGAAGGCGCGCAGAAGTTGGCGACTACTTATAGTAGACGGCCACGGCTCGCATATAACCTGGTCCTTCATCAAGTACTGCGATAGGAATAGGATACTGCTACTAGTGTTCCCTCCTCACAGTACCCACACGCTGCAGCCGCTTGATGTAGCACTCTTCTCACCTCTGGCTACAAGCTATACAAACCAGCTCACTAAACACGTTTACACAACTCAAGGCCTAGTAGGCGTGAAGAAGCGTGACTTCTTCCACCTATTCTATAAGTCCTGGACGGAGACCTTTACCCCAAGCCTCATCCTCAAGGCCTTCGAAGTCACAGGCCTATCGCCACCCAACGCAGCTGTAATCGTCGATAGGTTTCGGAATAAGCGCAGGCAGCTGCCTCGTACACCTTCACCAATTGCAGCAGATAACTGGAAGCAAGCTATCCAAATTCTGGGCAAGGTGGTAGAGAATCAGGACGCAGAGGAGGTGCAGCGGTTGCGGCGTACTATCTCTCACCTCTCCGCCCACACTCAGCTTGTACAGCTTGAAAATGAAGGCCTGCGCAACGCAATTGGAGAGCTTAAGCCCTCTAAAAACAAGCGGAGGAGGCTTGACCTGCAGCATGATAAGGAGTTCTGGAGTGCAGCTGTTCTTTGGAGCCCTCACAAGATCCGCCAAGCCGAGGATCGCTATAAAGCCAACAAGGAGCAAGAGCTGCAGAAGAAGGTAGATAAGGCTCATCAGAAGAAGCTTCAGGCCCAGAAGAAGCTTCAGGCCCAGAAGAAGCTTCAAGATGAGCAGGACAAGCAGCAGAGGAAGGCAGAACGAGAGAGGGTGAGGGAAGAGAAAGCCTACAGGGAGGCTGCTAAGAAGGCTGAGAAACAACAAAAGAAACAAGAGAGCGACGCTGCCAAAGCTATCCAATTGCCCTCAAGAGGCAAGCGCAAGGCTTTAAGTAAGCCTTGTACAGAGCCTGCAGCCAAAAAACAGCGTAAGCGTGGTGCAACTCGCGTTGTAGTTGAAGCGTCGCCGTCCCCAGCACCTCCACCAGTTACCACGCGCAGCGGCCGCGCAACAAGGCCAAATAAGAAATGGGAGCAGGGCATGCACTGTAGGACCTAGTAGACTGTTATAACGAAAAACCTCGCAATAATATCTATTGTATGTGGCTCTGCAGCCTCATTTTTCGGGTGTGCAGGAGGGTGCCAAGGTGTGCACGGCGCGAAGGTGTGCACGGCGTGCACGGTCACTGTACCTTGTTGGATAACGTAACTTTTCCTTGGCACGACCAACACACCAGTAACTCCAACATGCCTCAACAACCTAACGCGATATCAATTAACCAGGAAGGCAGAATTGAGCTCGCTCTTGATGCCTATGCTTCTGGTCAGTTTAAAAGCCTACGACGCGCAGCTGCTGCCTTCAACGTCAAACACCAGCGCCTCTCTGATCGGCTCCACGGGATCACTCAACGCGCTCAAACTCGACCAGGGATCCAGAAACTTACTGCAACCGAAGAGCAGACAGTCGTTCAATATATACTCGACCTTGACTTGCGAGGATTCGCGCCCCGGCAGTGCGAGGTGGAAGATATGGCTGATAAACTGCTGGCTGTACGCGGTGGTGAGCCTGTTGGCAAGTGCTGGGCTGAGCGCTTTGTGGCGCGTTCAGCTGAGCTCAAAATGGCCTTCAATCGAGCCAAAGATAGGCAGAGGATACTGCAGGAAGATCCTGCGGTTATTAGCCCGTGGTTTGAGCTGGTAGAGGAGACCAAAGCCAAGTACGGCGTCCATGACGACGACGTGCACAACTTTGACGAGACTGGCTTCCAGATGGGCGTCATTGGCTCAATGAAGGTCGTTACAGGCGCAGAGAGACGTGCTCGGCCAGAGCTTGTTCAGCCAGGCGATCGCGAGTGGGTTACAGTCATCCAGAGCATCTGCGCTGCTGGGTACGCGACCCCGCCCTTCATCATCTACAAGGGACGCGTCCACATCTCTGCCTGGTACGAGGAGGCTTCAATACCGCGCAATTCGAAGCTCTCAGTCTCTGAGAATGGCTGGACCAACAACGCGCTCGGTCTAGAGTGATTGAAGCACTTTAACGCGCATACAAAGACGCGCCAGGTGGGGGTATACCGGCTGCTTATTTTGGACGGCCATGAGAGCCACCTCAACCAGGATTTCAAGGACTATTGCCTTGAACACAAGATCCTAACCCTCTGTATGCCACCTCACTCATCGCACATTCTCCAGCCGCTTGACGTAGTCTGCTTCTCGCCGCTGAAGCGCAAGTACTCCCAGCGCGTCAGAGACTTGGCACGCCGACGCGTCTTCTATATCAACAAGGAAGGCTTCCTCCCCGCCTTTAAAGACGCATTTTTCGACGTGTTTACAGAGGAGAACTGTCAAAAGGCCTTTAAGGCAGCAGGGTTAGTCCCTGTCAACGCGCAGGTCGTGTTGGATCGCCTTGAAGTACGGCTGCATACCCCGCCAGAACCCCTTCTCCCAGAAACGCCGTGGCAGTCAAAGACTCCAAGCAATACTTATGAGTTTGGATCTCAGTCAAAGCTTGTACGCGATTCCTTTACTCGGTCGCCTGTTACAGCTCAGGCTGGGTTCTCCCAGCTTATAAAAGGTGGTGAACTGATGCTGCACCAAAACGCGCTTCAAGCTGCTCGGATCCACGAGCTTGAAGAGCAATTAGCAGTAATGACTAAGCGGAAATCGCGCAAAAGGAGGCGCATCCAGAAGGGTGGCACTATAGAGTATGGGACTGCAGCAGCGCAGGTAGCTGCTGAGGCGTCTGCAGCGCCTCAGCGATCTAAGAAGGCTCGTGGTGGTGGTGATCAAGAACCAGTCCAACCAGCTCTACGGCGCTGTGGGAACTGCAGCAGGACTGGGCATAACGCGCGAACGTGCAAAAAAGATAGAGAGGCATCTTCTGAATCAGATACTAGCATGACGTATATAGGCTCCTTGTTTGATAGCGATGAAATTGAGGATGCGTAACATGAGTTGGTTATGCCAAGGAAAAGTGGCCGGCTCACTGATGGTTTACGTTACAGCTGATTCTCAAAGCTCTGCCAGCTTCAGACGCTGGTAACTCCGCCGCCAGTGGTTGGATCTTGAATCTGAGACCATCGTTCGATTCTGCTTGTAAATCTGCATAATCCTGCATCTTTTTCTATCTTCAATACCTTGGGTGGGGAAGATAGTGCCTCCTGGGCTGGCACGAACCTCTTAAGCTCTACCAACTTCAAGCGCTAGAAGTCAGATCTTAAATCCGAGACCAGCGTTTGATTCAGCTCGTAATTCCACATAACCCCGCGTCTGCCCTTATCTCCGATATCTCCGTCGTGGGGTAGCAGGTAAGCAAAGATAAGTGCCTCTAGGGCTAGCGCGATCCTTATCAGCTCTCCCCACTTCAGCACCCAGACGTCTCCGACTACGACAGCGCAGAAGATCGATGATCGCAGTCACCTTGGCAAGAAAGCACAGGTCCTTGCTTGTACTTTCAATACTTCGAATTTTGCAGCCCGATTCCCCGTGTTGCACTTGGTGTACGTTTCTCGCTCTACCTGCTGCTGTCGGGGAAAGACGGCCACACATTCTCATGTTGTGACCAGGTCTTGGGGATACTGCCCGCGGAAAATTCTCAACTGTTCTATTCGCGAGTGTCACAGCCTCGTGGTTGCACGGCAGCGGCTTGATCGGTCGCATAGCCGCCAAAGAAAACATCGCACCGTAGCGCGCAACCTCATGTACTTGATTGACCCAGGACATACTTGCATCTCTGTGATATGCTTAAAACAAGGAATTATATATAGATATAGTGCTACAAGTATATTGTGAGTGACAGTCTGTCAGCGTGTGGTACTCTGTCAGGGGTGGCAGCCTGTCAAGAGTATACTCTGTCAGCACTCTGTCAAGGTCAAACACTATTAGCCCTTAGTGTTCCTAGCTCTTAGCATTCTTTGCTAGAGCTCTAATAGAGTGAATGTCCTGCCTCTTCTGCTGCAACCTGCATAGGGAGGTGCAGCATACTTACAGTACTAAGACTTTAGTCTGTTCGCGTTAGGTCCGTGCGCGACTCAACAACGCGATCGCGTCAGGTAGTCAACAACTTCAAACCAACCCTACACAACCCAAATGAGAGCTTTCAGCACAGAAATTTTAGACAATCGCAGGCCAGGTGGTGAGCTGTCAAGTTAGCAGCGCGATTATGTGATTGCAGCAATAGAGGCTGGTTTTCGGACGTTGGAAGTCGCACAGGCCCTTGGCTGTTCGCAACGCTGTGTCCAGAAAACCATCGCGAGATGGGACACCCACGACAGCAACGCCACCAGACCTCGCACCGGCAGGCCACCTGTATTGACGCGTCGTCAACGTCGTCTACTCCTTCGTATCGCCAGAAAGTACCCCAAAATTGAGTACCGAACGCTCATGGAGGAAGCTGACCTCTGGCCATCCACAATGGCACACCCTCTTGTCGCGAAGAAGACTGTGTATCGATCTCTTATGACACAAGGATTAAGAAACTTCAGATCAAAGCGCCGTCCGAAGATCAACAGATCTACAGCTTTGCAGCGTCTTAAATACTCTCGAGAGTGGCGTTATTTCAACTACAAAAGGACACCTATGAGGTTCTCTGACGAGTGCAGCGTCGCCAGAGGTTCTGGACGAAATCAGGAGTGGAGTTTCCAATACCCGGGTGAGAAATTTGACCATGATAAAGTTCATGAGAGCAGCTCATCACGCCCCAAACAGCAGATAGTTTGGGCTCAGATTTGGTGTACTGCTGGTGGTCGTGTTGGGAGGAGTGAGCTGGTCATCATAGATCGTGACTACACTGCCAAATGTCACGGATACACCTCCTGGAGCTATTGTGAAGCTCTTGAAGCTGGACTGTTACCTAAGTACAAGCCTAGAGAGAGGTTTATGCAAGACAACGCACGCGTCCACACATCAAAGTACACTCAAAAGTGGTTGGAGAGTCACGGGATTTGGACCATTGATGTACCCCATACTCACCCGACCTCAACCCTATTGAACACATGTGGTGGGCACTCAAAAGGAAGCTCCATGAACTCTATCCTGAATTTGACACTCTCGGAGACTCACAAGAGGAGTGGGATCGCTTTTGTGAGGGTCTCAAAGAGGCGTGGTTGGCCATACCCAGAGTTGGCAACAAACAAATCAAGTCCAAATCAAGTCTCTCCACGCAGCACCATCTGGTCCGTGTTAGCGGGCACATACCAACAGTAGGGCCGTTCGCGGGACTTGATTTGATTTGATTTGTTTGTTGCCAACTCTGGCCATACCAGACTCACTCATCAAGAAGCTTATCCACTCCATGCCAAGGCGACACCAGGCATGCCTTCAGGCCGAGGGCTACCAGACTAAATACTGAGGATACGCGCATCAATTATATCAAATCAGATCCACTTTTGACCGCGTAATTGTTGAGATATAACGTTGTGAACATTCACTTATAAGTGGTTGTGGTGGCCTGTGCGCGACAGCGCGAACAGACTAAAGTCTTCTCATTGTATATAGCACCCTGCTACACGCTCTGCACTTGTATACAGGTCTATCTACATGCAGGGCTGCATGTGAGAAGGTAGTGATGTTAATGTTCATGCGTAAAGGCAGGAAGGTACTGCTCCTTCCTCCTTCCTCTCCGCCTAACAGACTTAAGCTCCTAAGAGCATGGCATGGGTAACATAGTGCATATCTGATATGTAGTTCTGGGCATATCACGGAGATTTATTGTCAGAAGTTAACAGCTTGCAGTCATGATGTCAAGCCTCTATCAAGTACCCTAAGGTGCGCGCTACGGCATGCACTAGCCACGGATCCCTGACAAGCCACGGGACGGGACATGGACTTTGCGCTTCTGCACGCGATACCTCATCTTTTGTATTTGCGCGACAGTGATGAAGAAAGGTCGCACAGCGATACGCGAGCTTTGATGAAGCCATCCGGGCCATCCGGAGCATCGACGGGTTCCCTGATCGGCAAACTTGCTTCAAGCTTGCTGGTGGAGTGACTTGGGTTCAGTCGCACGACCTGCAGCGGCATTAATGTGAAGGATGAGCTTGCAGATGATGCAGTCGCTTCAGTGATATGAACAGCTTCACCAACAGGAATTAGCGCATGCGAGCGGAGGATATCAGCATCGAGGTTGGGAACCCGTCTGGACCAGGGTACTGGACACTCGATGTCCCGGGCCCTGCAGGTTCTGCAACGGCGGCACTATCTCGCGCGATAAGATTGTACAGGAGACGTGGATGTACTCCGTAGAAATGAGCCGAACGCTAGCAGGCTGCGGCCGGGTAACATTGGGGATCGATGCTTAACGATTAAATAAGAGCCCCTGAAGAGCAACGACCACAGCACACGTAACCTCAGGCCTGTCAAATCAGAGGGCTAGAGCGTAATCTAAAGTTATCCGGGCTCTGCCGTGCCCTGCTAGCGTTCGGCCAAAGGAACTCATTTCTACGGTATCGGTTTTGAGTAAGTTGACATTTAACAGCGCGTACAGCGCAACGCCTGTCACCCGTCAAGCCACTCGGTTGGGGAATGTCTGCCGGACGGCGCGTCCCGTTCCACACGGCGGACCAACTCAATGAGTCCATCCCTTGCAAGGAGCGAGCGAAGATCGGCCGCCTCTGCAGAGCTATGCCGCAACGCTCCGACACAGAAAAATACAACACCAACCACATGCATACTAATAGCGGCGAGCGCAAGTTTGTAATCAGAAGCGTTCTCCTCCGTTGACTGGTATGTCTTCGAATAATAGTAGTGTGTTGCAACCAAAACAGGGCAAAAATGTACATACATTAGTACCCCGAGTTTGGTGCGTGATATAGGCCGAATCTCTCTGCGACATAATGTATGTCAGAGAATGTCATTATCCGGGCCTGAAAATGTTACGAACACGAAATCCATGGCACCGGAGCATTCGCTTTTTCGGGAACTTCCATGCGGCTTCTGCCCTGGCGGCTGCGAGCTTCTTGAGTTACATGGAAAGAGAACGCGCAAGGATATGAAGATTCTGCGTCTGCGACTCAAGCAGTGGGTCAATGTTCAACAAGGATGGCTCTCACGTTACCTTGGCACATGGCTTGAGTCTATGTGTAACATGGTATTTGCGATGGGGTCGTGATACTCAGGAGAAGCCGTGGACTTGTACAACCCAAATTGAATTGACTGCCGGCATACAGGAAAAGCAAAGAACAACGGTTTCTAGAACAGCGATGTTGATACCGTACGACCGAAGTGCAACTGAGCTGGAGGATCCACGAACGCGTGTCCGAGCTCAAATAAAGAGTATGCCGGTCCTCAACAAATGTCACCCTGATCCTTCAGGCCGAATCCTCCGAACAGATAACGTGCGTGACGACCACGGCACCACCCAGAAGAAATTAATCGGACGGTTTTAGGTGACAAAGCCACACCAACCGTCCGATTAATTCCCTCTGGGTGGTGACGGGGTGGTACGGGCCGACTCAAAGATGATGCTCGACGACAATATAAGGGGCAATGGGCTACCGGACGAAAACGACCATACTCAGAGTTTAGACTGTCTTCCAGCATACTGCTCCGCGGGGCGATTATCATATCTTTGCAAAAAAGCTCCATCTTCCGAAGATTGGACTTTCTCCGCGATGCAGTCCACAAACGGTTCTTCGACACCCAGCAGCGGATCAGGCTTTGAGGTTGTCAGTCCACAATCCGGTCAGGTACGTACAGTTGTACAAAGCTAGTTAGCGAAGAGTCGATAAGGGGTCTTGAGACAGAACCTGCGAGCATTTCCAAGGTGGAAAAGTGCAGATTTGTCCATTGCCTACATTCTTCTCATTCATCACGTCACAGGTTGGAAACACCCACTGACACGAGGCAGCACAACAAAGAAGATGTCGCCATTGTAGGCCTGTCGTGTCGTACCGCGGGCGGTAATGATACACCTGAGAAACTGTGGGATTTTCTCTTGCAGAAGAAGAATGCGTCTGGGGAAGTTCCTGCGCAGCGATGGGAGCCATGGCGGCAACGAGATCCTCGCAATGCCAAAATACTTGACAATATCATTCGCAAAGGGTATTTCCTGGATAACTTAGAGGACTTCGATGCAGCCTTTTTCGGCATCTCGCCAAAAGAAGCCGAGCTAATGGACCCACACCAAAGACTGGGACTAGAGCTCGCATGGGAGGCTTTGGAGAATGCCGGTGTCGATCCCAAGAAGCTATCGGGAAGCGACACCGCTGTATACATGGGAGTCGACTCGGACGATTACTCTCGAATGTTGATGGAGGACCTTCCGACCATCGAGGCTTGGAGCGGGATCGGCACCGCATACCATGGCATTCCAAACAGGATCTCATATCACCTGGGCTTACAGGGGCCTAGCACAGCGGTCGATGCAGCATGTGCCAGCTCACTCATCGCCATCCACCTTGCTTATCAAGCAATTGTTTCCGGCGAAAGCACCGTTGCTATCTGCGGTGGTGTGAACGTCATCTGTGCACCCGGCTTGACCCACATGTTGCAAAAGGCTGGCGCTTTAACCACAGAAGGCGTGTGTCGCTCTTTTGACGACGCAGCATGCGGGTATGCACGTGGAGAAGGCGGTGCTGTGGTTGTCCTCAAGCGTCTCAGCGCTGCAATCGAAGACAATGATAACATCCTTGCTGTCATGAAGAGCTCGGCATCCGCACAGGATGGCAAGACTAATGGCATCATGGCACCCAACTCAAATGCACAAGAGCTTGTGGCCAGGCAGGCACTGCTGCGGGCCGGAAATATCGACCCACGCACTATCGACTATGTCGAGGCACATGCGACTTCAACATCCCTCGGTGACCCCACAGAAATTAGCGCGATTGCTCGAGTATACGGTACTGGGCGCTCGGTCGACTCTCCATGCTACGTTGGATCTATCAAGCCCAATGTTGGGCATCTTGAAGCAGCAGCCGGCGCCATTGGCTTCGTCAAAGCAGTGCTAAGTCTGCAGAAGGGTGTCATTGCTCCACAGGCGCTTTTGAACAAGCTCAATACCAAGGTCGACTGGGCAAACAGTGGTCTGAAGGTCGTCAGAGAGCAAACGTTATGGCCAGAGCGCGATTTACGAAGAGCTGCAGTGTGCTGTTACGGCTATGGAGGATCGGTCTGCCATGCCATCCTCGAGCAAGCACCGGCAAAACTCCCCCATCCTGAAAGTCTTCAGAACGCTCTCGTCGATGCCGGCTCTACAGAACTGCGCCCGACCATCATCACCCTGTCAGCTTTGCAAGAGAAACGCTTGCCTGCGCAAGCAGCTGCTATTGCGCACTGGCTGTCTGCCGATAGCACCGAAGGCATCCATGCGGTCGCTCGAACACTGTCACAGCGTCGCGCTGCCCACGACTACAGAGTCTCATTCGTAGTCGCGGACCGTCAGGAAGCCATTCGCAGTCTGACAGAGTTTGCGAAGGGTAGACCGGATCAATGGACCATAAGCAACCGCGTGCTAGGCAGCGCAGCGCATAAGGGAGCAGTATGGGTATTTTCTGGCCATGGTGCACAATGGCCGGATATGGGCAAAGAGTTGTTGCACAACAGTATTTTCCGCCACGCACTTTCTTCATTGGATGATGTCTTTCGAAAAGAGGCAGGCTTCTCCGTCATCGAAGCATTACAGACTAGCGATCTGGGCGGCTCGGCAAGGATCCAAGTACTCACATACGCCGTGCAGATTGGTCTTACGGCGCTACTCAAGTCCCAAGGTGTCGCGCCACAAGCGATTATTGGGCATTCGGTCGGTGAGATTGCAGCTGCTGTTGCTGCCGGCTGTCTCACTGAGCAGGAGGGTGCAATTCTCGTCTCAAGGCGGGCGAAGCTGTATGAACAAGTGCAGGGTCAAGGAGCTATGGCATTAGTCACATTGCCATTTGAGCATGCAACACAACAGCTCGCGGGAAGGAGTGACGTCTCTGCTGCAATCAGATCATCACCATCAACTTGCGTGGTTAGTGGTACTACCCAAGGTGTTGAGTGGTATGTGAAGCGGCTGGAGAAGGAGGGCGTCAAGCTATGGAGAGTAAAAACGGATATCGGCTTTCATTCACCGATGCTTGAGCAGCTTGTGCCTGCGCTGCAAGAGAGCTTGGGTCGAGACATCAACCCTCAATCTGCCCTCGTCCCGATCTACTCTACTTCAGCTTCGGACCCGCGGACCACATCGTTGCGTGATATTGGGTACTGGACGAAGAACATGGTTGAACCTGTTTGGCTTGTTGACGCTGTCGAGGCTGCTGTCGATGATGGGTATCGCGTCTTCATGGAGGTCTCCAGTCATCCAATTGTCTCGCATTCCATCTCCGAGACGCTATCCAGTCGATCGGTTGAGGATTTTGCAACCTTCGGCGTGATGGCTAAAGATGCTCCTGCTAAGTTCAGCATTCTTAAAGCCATCTCCCAACTCTACTCTCTTGGTGCGCAGGTCGACTTCGGTACGTTGCATGGGCATGGTCCTTGGTCGACCCAAGTTCCAACCACGCCCTGGGTACACAAACCTTACTGGAAGGCCATATCTATGGGCTCGAGCTCAGCTGTGCAGCAACATGATGTGGACACCCACACGGTACTGGGCGGCGTTGTTGAGATTGCCGGTAGTGGCACCAAGCTGTGGACTACAACCCTGGACGACACGACGAAGCCCTACCCTCTGACGCATCCACTTGACGGAACTGAAATTATCCCTGCAGCAGTCTACTGCAACACTTTCCAGCGAGCTACGGGAGCGACCATCCTCGATAATCTGGAGCTCCGAGTACCGACACCAATGGCAGCTGACAAGCGCGAGCTTCAGGTCATTGTTGAGGGCGATGGCGTTCGCATGACCTCTCGCCTCAAGAATGAAGGTGCAAACAACACCAATGCCGAGCACGCGTGGATAGAGCATAGCGCAGCTAAGTTCCTCAAAGCAGACATGACGTCGCACAAGCAATCGCTATCGATTTCAGCAATCAAAGCAAGAATAGGTACTCAGCTTTCGAACGGCTTTGCATGGGACTACCTCCAGAGTATCGGTGTCTCTGGCATTGCATTCCCATGGGCTGTACTTGAGCATTTCGGCAACGAGAAGGAGATGTTGGTGAAGATGGACATGGATCCAAATTCGAAGACCATGACCTGGGATGCGCAGAGTTGGGCCCCATTCCTCGATGCAGCGACATCTGTTGGCTCGTCAATCTTTTTCAAGAGTGTCCGGATGCGCATCGTCAGCGGTATTGATCAGGTTCTGTTTCTCTCCGACAGTGCGCCCCCAAAGATTGGGTACCTGTTCATCGAAGAGAGCTCCGAGGGCGAGAACTTGAAGGCCGACATCAGTGTCCTGGACGAGGATGGTGTACTTCTTACTAAGATCAAGGGTATGCGATTCTCCGATGTTGAAGCGGTGAGCAACAAGAGTTCAGGAGTGGACTCGTTGGTACATCGCCTGGCATGGGTACCGCCGAAGTTCTCAGAGACGCCGCTACCCATGAGTAATGTCGTCCTGGTGTCCGCCGAGAGTCAAACCCTAAACAACTACACCAATGCTCTCGGGATAGAGACCAAGAGAATCGTCACAGTGCCGACCAGTGACCATCTCAGGAAATCGGATATCATGGACTTGCTGCAAGAGAAGGATACGATTGTCATCTACTTGCCCGGGGCAGTCAATGACATGGACGAAGTTCCCAAGAAAGCTCACGCCTTCATATGGGAGACCGCAAGCATTCTCTCTGTACTTGAAGGCATCGCCAGCGCACCGAAGCTGATTGTCATAGCCGACAGCGCATACAAAGGCCAATCACCCACCTGTCTTGCGCAATACCCTCTTTACGGTTTCGCCCGCGTTGCTGCATCTGAGTACCCAGAAGTGTGGGGTGGACTCATCGATAATGAGGGACCAGCATTTCCCTTACTCCCAGTCAAGTATGTGAAAGAACAGAGCGTTGTGCGGATTCAAGATGGTCTTCCACGAATCGCGCGCCTGCGGCCATTCGCAAAGGACCAGCATTGCAGTGAGCAGAGACCTGGTCTCTTGCCCCAACCGCATGGAACCTACGTGGTCACTGGCGGATTCGGCGACCTGGGCTTGGAAGTGCTCGACTTCTTGGTGCAGAACGGTGCTCGAAGGATTGTGGTGATATCGCGACGCGGCCTTCCACTTCGAAAAGATTGGGGATCCGCTACAGGTAGTATGGCCGCAGTCGTCAAGAAGATCAACAAGCTCGAGAGCTTGGGCGCAACCATTCACGCTCTAGCACTCGATATCGGCTCTGCGTCAGCTTCCGCTCAACTCTCTGTCGCGCTCGATCAACTTTCGCTCCCGCCAGTGCTAGGTGTTGTTCACGCTGCCGGTGTCTCCGGATACGGCTATATCAAAGACACCACATCAAGCTCCTACGCCAACGTCATGGACCCCAAGGTCCAAGGCGCGCTGAACCTTCACAACCTTTTTCCTTGTGGCACTCTCGATTTCTTCGTACTATTCTCTTCAATTGGCCAAATCATTGGAACACCCGGCCAGTCTGCGTACGCTGCTTCGAACGCCTTTCTTGACGGTCTCGCAACGTATCGCCGCTCACAGGGCTGCAATACTGTTGCAATCCAGTGGACTGCATGGCGAGCCTTGGGTCTGGCATCTGACACGGAGCTTGTGGATCTTGAGTTGCACAGCAAAGGCGTAACGGACATCACGGTCGAAGAAGGATTCCAAGCTTGGGTGCATCTATCGAAGATCGATACTGATCATGCCGTTGTGACGCGTACGCGTATCCTAGATGCCGATGAGCCGTTGCCATGCGATCTTATTGCGGATATGGCCCAGCGTCGGGCTGCTCCTGCCACCTCTTCAGCACCCGCGTCGGCGGTTGCAACGAAGCCGAAGTCTGGGCCTGAGCTGAAAGCACACCTCAACGCGGAGATCAAAGGCTGTGTGTCGAAAGTCTTGCATCTTGATGTCGAAGAGATCGATGATCGTGCTGCAATTGCGGATTTGGGTGTCGATTCTGTCATGACGGTTGCGCTGAGACAGCAGCTGCAGAAGGCGATGGGGATTACGGTACCACCGACGCTGACGTGGAACCATCCTACTGTAGGACATTTGGTGGAGTGGTTCTATGGAAAGATGGAGGCAAATGAGTAATGTTTTTTAGATGTAAGGTACAAAGATGGGCAATTTTTTCTACTGCGTCTGTGTTTCTTGGTGTTTTCTGGGTTCGGCGTTGATAGATTCGAGTGGGTGTACATAGATCTCGTTGACATTCAACATTCAATGAGTCTTTGCTATAGCTTTTATGTGAAGAGTAAATTCTGACAGTAGTGGGGAGCACCTCCTTGCCATATCCTGCAGTCCTAGTGCATGTTTCCCGCCAAAATTTTCGCGTTTTCAGCCTGGAAGTTCACTTTTTCATCGAAGTCGGCGTCGCTGACGTAGCCGTCACGCGCCAACTGTCAGTTAACGGACACTACTATACCGACGTCATTGGTGCCTAGGAAACGACTGATGTACCAATAAAACAGTCCCTGGGAAGGGTCCGACTTGTCTCGGAGGCACCGTAGTACATATGTGGTTGTGATGTCGACACTGGAAGGTACGCACGACGCAATGCTCATCGCATCGCCCACTACATCGGCCAGTGTCTCTGGAGCGTATGCTTCGAGTTCGGGCATAGAGTCGTCGGTCTCCCAACCGTCTTGTTCCCCGAGCGATCGAGAGGTGACAGACCGTTGCTTCTAGAGTTCTCCATCTTCGTCCTCCCACTCATCTTCATCTATCTCATCGCCTTCGTTGGTTTCGTCATCTTCGCCAACGCTCTCTTCCTCATTCGTGTCCCTATCGTCTTCATTGTATAGACTTGCCAAGTTCTGCTTTGTATTTCTGAGCTGATCGTGCACTTCTGCCTCAATACCATTTTCTGCCGATAGTTGCCACCAAATTCTATCAACCGGTTCTGTGAAGTAGTTTGCGCCAATGCCAATGTCTTCGCGGCAAACGAGAATGAGTTTCTTTAATTTCGGAGTCTGTCTTTGGCGAGCCAGCTGTTGCGACCAAGATTTGGTCGATGCTTCATTGTAGTTATCCTCAAGGAAGCCCTCTGCCCATATTTCAACATCTTCATGTGGATATAACAGCTCCAGTTTCTCCAGATTCAGCGGTAAGGCGTGAGGCTGGCAAATACCAACTGTGTTCCAGGTCACACTACTAGAAGTGAAGATGAAAGTCTGCGGTATGACGAGCGACTTCAGAGCCGTGAAATTTCTCAACGAGGTGGTAGGATGCTGGCACATATCCACTAACCACTCCAGCTCCTCGTCATCGTCTGTGGTTTCGAGTATGATTGAGAGAGTTTCCAGGGTCTTCTGAACGCCACTTAATTGACCAAGGAAGTACCCAGTGTCCAGTTCCGTTGTCAGATCATCGCCAATATGGTAGCCATCGTTAATGAAAAGGATTCTGAGGTTTCTCAGCGCGCGGCATGCTAACGCATCAAGAAGCTCACGAAACTCGATTTCTGCCTTCTCTACAAGAGGTCGATCAGCGAACTGGATCGAAACGGTCAGGGTCAGATCATGAAGATTCTCGGCGCCTTGAAGGCTGCCAGGCCCGTTCAATCGCAGGACGGTACCGATAGAAATGGTTCGTAGATCCAGGCTTGTGAGTTTCTCGAAGTTGATGCCGCACTTTAGCATCGATGCATCTCCAGTAACGAGGTGGCTGATGTTTTTCCATCCCTGTATGATAGCCTCAGGTGGGCTCGTGCCACCCCACAAACCAGATATGCATTCGCTCGATGGAGGACCACGTTGATGATCTTTGATCCAGAAGTCCAGGTTCTCCAAGTTTGGGAGTAGCGTTAGTAGTAGGCCTCCAAAAGCTGACTCGATAGAGTTGATGATAGAACGTTGCCAGGGGTGTGTGGCGCTGTAGCCTAGCTCCATCAACATGGAGACACATTGGTCGCGAAGTTTAAGGAAATCGAAGCCCTGTTCGATATACAGCTTCTCGACACGTTTGCGCACTGCCCGGAAGCGTAAAGTTCTGACTTTGTTGGCGAGATCAGGTCGACTAAGCAGCGTGCGGAGTAGCTTGACAATCGCGTTGACCCTAGGATGGCAGCCACACGAAATGGACAGCCTTGCTGTAGTGTGAAGAGCTTCTTGTGCTATGGGACGGAACTTTCTGGAAGTAAGGCACAGGCTCTTCAGATGCGCAGGTGTGATTGAGTCAGGCAGATGGAATGCCACATGGAGAAGCAGTTCGTCCGGAAGTTGGTCTAAACGCATGGTGATGTCGTAGTCAGTCTTCTGCTTCGGCAAACCTCGAAGAAGCACTCTCGGTTGTAACTTCGTGACAGTACCACAGTTAGAGAGTCTACCAAAGGTGGGCCGACGCGATGGCGCCTGGTAGGCCCGCGTGTCACCGAACGAAGCAGGTAAGGTGCCGCCAAGTCATGACATCACCATCGCAACATCACGTGCTCACGCGTCAGCAAAGCAGCAAAGCTTGCAAATACCAGAAACGCGGCTTCACGAACACGTTCAGCACATTTAAGCACTTGCGGCACCCAGAATCGTCATTCTGTGTGATGCGGTCTAGAATTGCTGCTTATCAGATGTTGAGCTTGTTCCGACGGCCAAATCCGTAAATCCGGTCTCAACGCGTGGGGGACCGAGAGAGCCCCACATGTGGATGCCGCATTCGAAGCCACAGCCTGATCTAATTATTCGCAATACGGCCCTAGGCCCCACGTAAGGATGCATCGGAAATACATCTTTGTTGATAACCCTTGACAAAGCCCCATCTCTTCCACATCCGAGAAATATGGCCATAGCACCGCAAGCAAATTTACCCGACTTGAGGGCCATTGCTAAGACACCTCCAAGAAGTCTCAAGCAAAAGCAAGGAATCCCTAAAGTTACGCATCCCAAAATCGAACGCAACGAATCCGTGACCTATGGCCAACGCAGTCAGCTCTTTCGAGCCAAAAGACGAGATGTCACGATTACCTTCATCGGCCACTTCATCGACCTCGAATTTGTCTCGCCATCCTACGCATGCATCGACACGCCCTCCTAAAGACGAAGGGGATCTCGAGCTGGCACGTACCAGGTCTATCGCGCAGACGGTGTCACCATTGCGCGAGTTTCTGTTCGTTGGCTTGCTCTGTTCTGCACAGTTCGTAACGCAAGCCGGGCTTGTCAATACGCTGAATATCTTGCACATCATTGGCTCCGACCTCGGCATTACCGATCCTGGCGTTCTGTCGTGGCTCATCGCGGGTTATTCGCTGACTGTGGGCACTTTTATTCTCTTGTCAGGCCGTTGCGGTGATTTGTTTGGATACAAGACGATGGTCATCATTGGCTTTAGCTGGTTTGCAGTCTGGAACGTGGTGGCAGGATGCAGCGTTTACGCGCCTGGAAATGGTGGACAGGTACTCTTCATCTTTGCACGAGTTTTGAGCGGTATTGGTCCTGCGATCTTACTGCCAAATGCATTGGGTCTGCTGGGCGCAACCTATGATGAAGGAAGGAGAAAAGACATGGTTTTCTCGCTCTTTGGCGCCTGCGCACCAGGTATGCACCTCTCGAGGAAATCAATGATATCAAGTGTTAACCTCTGAACAGCTGGCGCTGTTGTAGGTGGAACTTTTGCTGGTCTTTGGTCCCTTCTCTGGTGGCCTTGGGCGTTCTGGACATTTGGAATCGCCCTTGCCTGTCTCGGTGTTTTGTCCTACTTTATTCTACCGGCTGTACCGCTCAAGGAAGAGGAGCGGGACCTTACATTGAAGGAGAGGATAGCTGAACTTGACCTACTCGGTGCAACAGTGGGAATCACAGCCATGATCCTATTCAACTTTGCATGGAACCAGGCGCCTGGTTTTGGCTGGGAACAGCCTTATATCTACGTTCTACTCATTGTGGGCATCCTGCTCTTCCCTGCATTCTTCTGGGTCGAGCTCAAGGTATCAAAACACCCACTCATTCCATTCGATGCTCTGAGCACAGACGTCACATTCGTTATGATTTGTGAAGCATGCGGCTGGGCAGCCTTTGGTATGTGTCTACATCCACAATCTGGAATTTCGTTTATTTACCAGTGGCAGGTATCTTCGTTTACTACTATATCCAGATTCTTCAACAACTGCGTGGGACATCCCCACTTCTAACAATGGCTCAACTTTGCCCGGTAGCAATCTCTGGCTTCATCGCTGCCATCACTACTGGTCATGTCATATCACGCATCGGTCCAGGCTGGGTTATGCTCATCTCCATGTGCGCATTCACAGTCGGTAGCATCCTTGTCGCAACGATGCCTCCGCACCAGATCTACTGGGCACAGTCCTTCGTTGTCACTCTCATAATTCCCTGGGGCATGGACATGAGCTTTCCGGCCGGCACTTTGATTATGAGTAATGCGGTCGAGAAGCGACACCAAGGCATGGCAGCAAGTCTGGTCAACACCATCGTCAACTACAGCATCAGCATTGGAGTCGGCATCGCAGGAACAGTAGAAACGCACATCAATCGCGGCGCACTCACCGAGGAAGACGAGTTGAAGGGGTACCGGGGAGCGATGTATTTGGGCGTTGGGTTGGGTGCAGTAGGAGTTGTAACAAGTTTACTCTTCTTGCTGAAATTGCGTATGCGCGAGAAACGCATGACAAACAATTCATGAAAGGATTTCTATCGAGAACATCAGACTCGAAACAGCATGTAAGACAAATATGTAACTAAGACACAAAAGATTCCTTCGCCTGATAGCAATTATAAACTGCTTCACAGTTTTTCCACTGCCGCACGCCTTGAACCTTGCAATACCTGTAGAGGAGATACATGATGCATTCAGACTCGTGTGAGACGATGCCAGGGCATCAGTTAATCTCGTAGCCAGTGCTCTTGTGGCAAGGAGCCTGCATCAGGCTCGAAGCCTACGAATGTGATAAGTAATTGCTTCGTGGTTTTCCTTCTCGCACATCACAATACAACATCGAGGGAACCAATAGCATCACCCTATGTCTGTAAGTCTACGTAGAGGATAAGAACAGGCGAAATTTGTACGCCGCCGATAAAACCCGTGGTAGGATGTTCTATGAAAAAAGCAAATTTCTGTGCCACTGTCTATGAATTAGAGCTTCAAGAAAGCACACTTCTGGCATGAAGTTCAAAAATGAGTCAAGGCTCGTGGGGCTCCCGGGGGAATGCGACGAGCAGTCTGCATCTCGAGCACTGGTGTCTGCCGGACGATACCCGTGACAAGCGGCGGTGTTGAAAATTCTAGCTTACTTCACTCGATCTCCAACACCTTTTTCACTAACCCATCTGCTCGCTTCTTCTGACTCTGTGCTATATAAACACTCGCCACATTGTACATTGTAATACACAGTCCTGCACTACGCAGCGCCTGACCACCTTTTACTTTGTCCACCTTCTTTTATCTTTCTCTCTGCCTGAGCAATATCGTTCGCTTGAATGTTTGTTCGTCTACCAGCTACTAAGCATTAATTATGGCTCAAGTTCGTGCAACTGACAGTGGCTCTGAATCTCGAGACGAGCGAGGTCGCAGTCGCCACAACCAGAAGGAAACCGCACGACACAACAACAAATCAAGTCATCGAAGTCAACTCCGCAGTGCTTCAACTAAAACCAGGTTCGATGATGCCACTGACTTTTCTCTTGAGGGAATATTTATTCCAAACGAAGACATGACTGGCAAAGGGCCACCCAGACGACCTCACAACAACGCTCCCCGGGTGGATTACACAATGTACTTTTCCAAGGGCGAAGCTCGGAACAAAGAGGAGGAAAGTCAAGATTCCGCCAGCTTCTTCAATGAGTCAGCCGCAGCTGTAAATTCTACAGGACCGAGCGGGAAACTCCTAAACTTGCGCACTAAGAGCACACCTCCTGGTCCACAGGCTTTGGGGGCTCTCCGACAGCAAATCTTGCCATACCTTCTTTCACGATTACCCAAGATAGATGATTTGGTATTTTCTGAGCACAGCAAACTCCAGTATGCTCGACTTCGCCTTCTGGTTGGCACATACAGTCACAAGAATCTTTTCCGATGGGGCAACAAAGTTTGGGCCTATCTTCGACTACAGGAGAATCCCAATTTACGGATTGGCCCAAAGATCGAGCTAGAAGTTGAGGAGCAATACGAGGGGAATGGCTATGATTTGAAACCTGTTACTTGGTCCGAAGACTTCGAGGAGAACAAAGTGGACCGTGAGCCGCTCTTCAAACAGGTCACGAGCGATGCCGAACTGAAAGCGGCCATCAAATACTGCTTTTTGCTTGCGACCGAAGTTAAGCTGCATAGATATCAGCACCACTGCATCCCAGTCAATTCGACTTTTGTCAACATTGTAACGAAAGTCTGTGCAGAGTACGGTACTCATACTTCGGTGTATGAGGGACCACAAGTATCCTACTACGACGACGATAGGAGCAATTCGGTGCAGCACACTCCTCGAAGACGTCAGTTAAACTACCCAGAGAGAATTGTAATCGCCCATTCAGCAACATTGTCTGCAGAGGATGCAGGGTTCACCACTAGAACAACGCAAGACATTATCTCGACAGGCTCTCTTGAGCCAAGATAGTGACCTCGGGCAATTCGAACCAGACATGGAACGGACACTCCCTGAAAATCCGACTGTTAAGCTTCTCTTTTCAGAAGCAGTCTTCGGCAAGGTGAAACAGACTCGACCAAAAGCACAAGGTCAAGCTGCTTCATCGAACAAACTGCCTCACCAAGTCGAAATTGGTATGTCCATGGGCGCACCGGCGGGGTCCAGAACGGAAGGCAGCGAACACGAAGGTTATCTCTCTAAGCCAATGACAAGTGAAGCTGAAATAGTAGCCTCGACTTGGAGCCACCGTAGGTCCCACAAACGCCGAATGCACAAGCCCAAAAATCTAGTGGCTGCTCGCAACCCTTTGGCAAAGCGAAGACCCTCTTTCGTCAAGGAGCAGAGTCTGCGTACCGATATCCTTAAAAGACAACACAAGACGTTAAGTGGGCGCATCAGCCGATATGGCAATATCATTACCAGACACCGTATTGCCATTGCCAAACTAGAGACAAAGAGGAACAATGCTCTTGAGAAGAAGACACTGGAGGTCCAAATGGAGGATGAAGCTCATTGGCAAGGTCAGAGCGCCAAGCCATGGTGGGACAGGAACTCAAAAAGTGAAATTGCTGCGCAGGGTGGAGAAAAGCGCATGCGGTTCACCGAGGATTCTGGGAGCGAAGATGGCGAGGCGGAAGAATAGCCATTCACAAGCTCTGTTGTTCTCGAGAAGGGTAAAATCATCTGGGAGGCACGGTCAGATAATTGACAACGACGCGTCTTGGTACAATACAATCGTCTTTGTCCGCAAAATAAGCGCGTATCCAGTGACTTCACCTTCACCCAGCCTTTTGACTACATGTCTCATGCATAGTTTAATACGTACTTTGAAAATGTTATTAATGTTTTTCATGCATTTTCCCGCTGTGTATAGGACGATCAAATCTCCCATATTTGAGCAGTTGCGGTGAAAGCTTCCCCGCGGAGTGTAAGCGCTCGGCTCGCTCTATCATATGCAGAACTTGGGGCAAAGCTTGGCGACCTTTTTGAGTTTCGCGCGCAGGCACATGCAGCCCTGGGCGTGATTTTCTATACAAGGCAGGCAAGAAAACGCGAGCTGCAAGCAAGAAGAGCTACACTGCATGCAAAGTACTTTTCTTTATAATAGCTCTCTAACGTACTCCACAAGCGAGCCGGTCACCCAAGCGAGCCGGTCACTTTTGCCAAGACTACACCAACACCACAACTACTTTGCAGTATTACAGCACACAACAACAATATATCACACTGCACAGTATATTGCACTAATCTACAGTACTCTGCGCATCTTTACTGCATGTTCGCGCGTTGTGCCCTGTCTCGCCACATGTGCCACAGCGCCTTGAAGACTGAGTGCTCCTATCAACACGCGACCTCTTCTTTGCCTTCTTCCCATCACTACGGGCCTCAAACTCCTTTAGAGTAGTCAGCCGCACTCCCTCACCAAACGTTAGTGTCCCATTACGCTGGATTTGCTTTCTTTTGTGCGATTTACGACGTGTGGCGGCCTCGTTGGCTACCTGTAGGTCAGCGACCTGGTTGCGCACCAAAACCAGTGAATGCGCCATCAGCTCTGCGCCTTTGGTGAGCTGATTAAGGGCGTCAACCATTGACGTTGGTGAGCTATCAGCGTGTCTCTCAATCTTCTCTCGAATCAGCTTCGATTGAGACCCAAATTCCAGAGTGTTGCTTGGTGTTTTAGACTCCCACGTACTGTTGTCCACAGTAGGTGGCGTTGGCGTGCGCAGCCGTACTTCAAGCTTCGATATCACAGCCTCTGGGTCAAGTGGGACCAGGCCGGCACCTCTGAATCCTCCCTGGATGTTGCTCTCTGTGATTGAGGCGTCAAAAGCCGCTTTGAAGCACGGCAAGAACTCAAGTTTGGTGATGCGAGTGATCTTGCTCCGCATCAGCCGCTCGGCTTGGCGGCCATAGGCCTTCTTCAACGGGGCAAAACACCCTACATCAAGTGGCTGCAGCAGGTGCGACGAGTGTGGAGGCATGCACAGAGTGATAATCTTGTGCTCCTCAAAGTACTGGTGGAATTCAACTGAGTTGTGGCTCTCGTGGCCGTCCAGAATGAGCAGCCGATGGCTGCCAACAGTGCGCGCCTTTGTGTGCTCATCAAAGTGCTTCAACCACTTGACTCCAAGCTCTTTGTTGGTCCAGCCGTTGTCAGAGACATTGAGAACCCAGTCGTCAGGTATACTAGGCTCCTTGTACCAGGCAGAGAGGTGGTACTTGCCAGAGAAGATGATGAAGGGTGGGATAGACCAGCCCTTCGCGTTGACACCCTGGATGACGCTGGTCCACTCTCGGTCGCCCTGCTGTACTGTCTTTGGTCTCCCTCGACGCTCAGAGCCTGTGACAACAGCTCCTGTTGATATAGCGCCCATCATAAAGCCAGACTCGTCAAAGTTGTGGGTGTCTTCATCTAGGATACCATACTTGGCTTTGGTATTCTCTACCAACTGGAACCAGTCCCCAATAACCTTAGGATCCTCACACAGGGCTCTCTTGTAGCCATACTTGCGATTGAACTTGATTTTGAGCTCTGGCCGACGTTTGACAAAGTTGGCAGCCCAGTTCTTGCCAACAGGGGTCTGGTGGCGCTCCGCAAGCAGAGAATTGGCCATATCCTCCACATCAGCAAGCCGGGGCGAGTATCCTCGGTCGTCTAGCTTCAATACATGCTGGACTATCACCTCCTCCTCAGTACTAGCTAGTTTAGTCATGCTGGGCTTGCAATCGCGTCGTGAAGTAGTTCCAGCAAGTCGGTCACTAAGGGTGCTTTGAGACACGTTGTAGATTGCTGCAGCGCGTCGCTGGGAGAGTGTCGCGTCTTGTTGAATAACCTGTAAGGCAAGCTGTATATCTGCCTCGTTTAAAGGCTTTTTTGTGTTATTGCGTTGAGACATTGTAGGTAGAGTAAAGTTTGACGTGGTCTTGGCAAAAGTGACCGGCTCGCTTGGGTGACCGGCTCGCTTTTGGAGTACGTTAGTAGTAACGTGGTTCACCAGCGAGCGGGCCACCCCACCGAGTGGGCCAGCAAACCCCACCAAAGCGCCTTCGCGACAACAACACGTAATGTCGCAACAACGCAAAGCTCCCAGAACCTATACTGAAGCTGATATACAGCTTGCTATCTCTGATATCCAATCAAACCAGTTCCAAAGTGAAAGACGCGCTGCAGCTATCTACAACGTCCCTCGAACAACTGTGCAACACCGACGCGACGGGAAACGCTATCGACGCGATTGCGAGCCGAATTCAAAGCGCCTTACAAAGCTAGAAGAGGAGGTGATTATACAGCGGATACTTGACGAGAGTCTACGTGGCGTACCGCCCTCGAAGCTACACGTACGAGCTATGGCTGATAGACTGCTGCGAGAGCGTGGCGGGAAGCCTACAGGCAAGAACTGGGTTGATAGGTTTATCGCGCGTACACCTGAGCTGCGCACGCCATGGAGTCGTCCGTACCATCGCCAGCGAGCTGCCTGCGAAGACCCAGCGGTTATCCGGCCCTGGTTCAGCCTGGTTCAATCGATGAAGGCGAAGTATGGTATCGTAGATGAGGACACCTGGAACTTTGATGAGTCTGGCTTCATGATGGGCAAGATATCCTCTCAGCTTGTTGTTACAGGCTCAGAGAAACCTGGGAA
Organism: Lizonia empirigonia; assembly: GCA_009982855.1. Lineage (NCBI taxonomy): Eukaryota > Fungi > Ascomycota > Dothideomycetes > Pseudoperisporiaceae > Lizonia > Lizonia empirigonia. The sequence continues at coordinate 302,716 of JAADKA010000042.1, read as the reverse complement.
ACAGAAGAAACTACAGCCTGGCGATCGCGAGTGGGTTACCCTGGTCCAAGGCGTCGCTGCGACGGGGCGCATTATCCCACCCTTCCTCATCTTTGCAGACAAGGTCCTAATCCCCTCCTGGTTCACTGGTCTACCTCGCAACTGGGTTGTCACAGTCTCTCCTACTGGCTGGACCAACAACGACGTCGCGCTGGCGTGGCTTAAGCACTTCGACGCCCATACGAAGGCGTCCTCTGCTGGGGCATACAGGCTGCTCATTATTGACGGCCATGACAGCCACTGCTCAATCGAATTCCAGGACTACTGCAAGGAGAACAAGATTATTACCCTCTGTATGCCACCACACTCATCGCACCTCCTGCAGCCTCTTGACGTTGTCCCCTACTCGCTGCTGAAGCGCCACTACGGCGACGGGATCTCGCTCTTGGCACGCAGCCGCATTCACCATATTGACAAAGAAACCTTCCTACCAGCATTTAAAGCAGCTTTTGAGAAGACATTTACACCAGAGAATATCCGCGCAGGGTTTCGAGGCGCTGGGCTAGCCCCGTATGACCCTGACGTTGTGTTATCGAAGCTGGATGTGCAGCTACGTACGCCAACGCCACCTACACCAGGCACTGTCGCCTGGGAGGCGCAAACACCGCGCAACGCCCGCGAGATAGAGGCGCAATCTACGCTAATTCGAAATCGCATACAAAACTATCAGGGGTCTCCAGCAAGTTCATTAGATGAGCAGGTCAAGCAGCTAAGTAAAGGCGCTCAGCAGATAGCTTATAATATGGTGTTGGTGCAGGAGGAAATAGGCCGCCTTCGAGACGCTGTTGATACGCTTACAAAGCGCAAAACCCGTAAAAGGCGGTATATACGCGCAGAGGAGACTCTTACAGTTGGTGAGGTATCTGACCTGATTGCTGAAAAGGAGGGTGGTAGTCGTGAGGAGGGCGAGACGCCTGCGAAGAGGGTGCGCGCAGAGAGACGCTGCGGCCGTTGCAGCGAGGTTGGGCATAACTCCCGTACCTGCAAGGTAGAAATAGAGGACGTAGATGATAGCGACGCTTCTGAATAATATTACGCTATTATGTACAGTACAGTAATTTGTTGTGGTGTTGCGCTACGTCGCTGCGTAGGCGCTTTGGTGTGGTTTGCTGGCCCACTCGGTGGGGTGGCCCGCTCGCTGGTGAGCCACGTTACTTTATATTTGTTGGAAAGTGGAATTGCACTGTCCTAATCAGGCTAGCACCACGTGACCGATAATCCTGTATTTAGCCCCTGAGTAGAGCAGACTCCAATCTACACACTTACATGCCATGACTGAGAGAGTCATTCTTTCTCAATAGGTTATGAGCCCGGGTTTACGCGCTTGCGTGTGCATTGTGAGTGTCCGGAGTGTCGTTTCTTCGATATGGGCAGCAAGCTGGTATATGCGTGTCTGCGCCAGAACAACCCAGGAGGTCGTCGCCTTCTATATTCTAAGACACTGGGTCGTCGCCCTGGCTGCCGCGAAGGGTATAAGTCCTGAAGACACTGGGTCGTCGCCCTGGCTGCCGCGAAGGGTATTAAGTCCTGAAGACACTGGGTCGTCGCCCTGGCTGCCGCGAAGGGTATTAAGTCCGAAAAAAAATGGACTATCGTCCGGAGAAGCTGGGAGCGTCTCGAAGATACCTTGGGCGAGTTATACCCAATTCCGACGCGCGAGTCGAAGAGAGCAATGGTTGCTCTATCCCTTTTCAACCAACCTTTTGACAACGATTCGAATACCTACCTACCGACGGTAACCATCGATTCTTCCGAAAACGACTCGAATTGCCTGCCTATCGATGGTAACCTTTCGAGCCCTTCTTTTATACCGGTAGCTACAGTTCGACAGCTACTTTCGATTCCTCAAACTCGAAAACCTACCGTTTGACGGTGCTCGAGGTTTTTTACTCTCTCGAACTCTACCCACCTACCCCCACCCGATTTCTCGATCGATTTTTTATCTTCTTTCCAAAGGATTTCGTCAAATAAACGCAAAGAAGCAAAGGCTTATATAACGATGGGGGAGAGTAAGGGTGTTAGGGTCTGGAGCCCCGAATAGGACACAGACAAGGAGGCAGGAGCGGAGGAACGGAGCGGGGACAACAAGAGAGGAGAGCGTACACAGCTAGAGTACTAGGAGTACCAAGCTGGGGGAGCGCTGAGACAGGAGAGCGTACACAGCTGGAGTACTGGGAGTACCAAGCTGGGGGAGCGCTGACTCTCACGTAGGAGTCGAGGGAGAGTCGGTATGTTGGTGATATCGATTCTACCTTGATTTTCAAACGCGAAAATTCTCTCGACCTTCTTTCTCGACCTTCTTTCTCGACTCTTCACTCGGCCGACACCTCACTTTACTTGAGGGACTCGCAACGTGACGGCCGCTACAGGGTGACAGGGAGGTTTCATTCTTGTTGACAAGGCACATAGAAGTCCGATTGGCTACGAGAGTAGCCAGATCAAGTCCTGGAGTTTTACTATTCTAGAGGGTGTTCTAGCAGTGGCTTGCCTTCTTAAGACAATTGCACTTCTGGGGGAGTGTTGGAAAGTGGAATTGCACTGTCCTAATCAGGCTAGCACCACGTGACCGATAATCCTGTATTTAGCCCCTGAGTAGAGCAGACTCCAATCTACACACTTACATGCCATGACTGAGAGAGTCATTCTTTCTCAATAATATTACTATTAACGTACCAGAAAACACCACACACAGCGAGAAGTCAATTTTTGGAATTACCATGACAAAAACGTGCAAATACACCTGCCAGAGGCTGCAACGCTCTCTACAGGCCATCTCGCGTCCCTCCGCGTAGGTCTGGTACCTGTAGAGCGGCCGTTGCGGCCCTGGCAGGGACGGATCAACAAACTCTGCGAGCAAGCTACTTGGAATGACACGTCCACCGAATGCAGCAGCAGCCATCTAGCCGCGACACAGCAACGCGAGACGCGACGACGAAGCCCAGACACACGTTGAGCATTATGGTCGCAATACACACAACAGTCACCGATGGGCTTCCTGGTCAGCCCATCACCAACCGACAATGTCTGCGACGTCCCGTATCGATGAGCCCTCGGGCCGAACAGCATCATCTCTCACGCGAATCTCTTCACAGACACCCCGGCATGCTACCATCGGTGCCAAAACATACTTACTGATCACCAGACAGCCTCGTCCACTGTCGCCCCCACCCTGTGTCGAAGGAATGGGTCCCCTTTGACACAACCCGACAAGGTCTGAAGATATTCGCGCGAGAGCTCTCATGCTCAGTAGGCTCGACGACTCGCACGAGCGGAGCATCGCTCTCGTAGAGCTGCGTCGCGACGCAATGCTGCTGCCGCTGCGCCCGGTGGCAGGTCACACCACACACCATGGCCACATAGGAACCTAGTGGGAGGCAATAAAACACAAAGGAACAAGAACAACGGAGCCTAAACCAAGCCCTGAGGGCACGAGGGCAGGTGCAAATAGACGAAGCCGAGCATTAGGGGGAGACTGAAGGTACAGCAGACGCGACACACGAGGCAACGCGCCTCTACGAGCCTTGAAACAATGGTATACATATACGACTTCGAGTGCGGCACACACACGGAAACAACAGTTTGAGGAACACAAACACAGGCAAACACGTCACTTCTAGAGACGAAATGTACATAGTCGCAGATAGAAGCAAGACAACGGCAGGCCTCTGGGGACAGATGGCTCTTTCGAGAGTGAAGTGGGGCGGTGCCGACTCATGTCTGCACTGCGTCCGCTGTCTGCCACGCCTGTCACTCCGGGCATAGCTGCGCAGTACGCGGCTAAAACCGAGTAGGAATGAAACAAACAAACAAACAAACAAACTATTAACGTACCCTATAGGCAAGTCGGCCACATAGGCAAGTTAGCTACTATGCTAAGACCCTACTAAAATCTACTATCACGAACAGTAGAAACGTGATGAATTAACTACTAAACAAGCTACTAGCTTTAAAGGAGACTCGATTATAGCTTGCGCTTCAGGCTATCAAACAAGACGCGACACTCTCTCAGCGACGCGCGGCAGCTATCTACAACGTCTCTCGAACAACACTCGGCGATCGACGCGCTGGAAAGCAGTTTCGACGCGATTGCGCGCCCAACTCAGCAAACCTTCGTCTAATAGAGGAGGCCGTGATTGTTCAGCATATAATTGATCTTGACGCGCGAGGATTTCCGCCACGGCTTGCTGCTGTCAAGGATATGGCTGATCTACTGCGCAAGGAGCGTGGCCAACCGTCGGTAGGCGTCAACTGGGCTGCAACCTTCGTCAAACGTCGCCCTGAGCTTAAATTCAAGTTCAATCGCAATTACGACTACAAGAGAGCCTTCTGCGAGGATCCTGAGGTTATACGAGGCTGGTTTCGACTTGTAGAGAATACAAAGGCCAAGCACGGTATCATTGACGAGGATACCTACAACTTTGACGAGTCTGGCTTCATGATGGGCATGATATCGACTGGAGCAGTAGTTACAGGCTCTGAGCGTCGAGGACGGCCGAAGACGGTACAGCAGGGTAATCGAGAGTGGACTACCGTTATCCAAGGCATCAACGCGACTGGGTGGGCGATCCCGCCCTTCGTGATCTTCCAGGGCAAGAACCACCTCTCCGCCTGGTACAAGGAAGATAATCTACCTAGTAACTGGGTTATTGCAGTCTCTAAGAACGGCTGGACAACAAATAAACTTGGCCTAGTGTTGGAAGGCTTCTGTACGATCGTACGGTGAATAACAGTAACTGAGGTAATCTTGTGTATTGGTATTGATCACTACGAATGTGGGGGCTACGAAGGTATACATGTGCTTGGATCAGAGTTGATCCGAAGTTGGACCGAAGTAGGATCGACGCGATACACTCGGCCTCGGGCCGGTGCACGAGGCCACGTTAGGCGACACAACGTGTGTATACCGACACCTAGCGTGGTTAAAGCACTTTGACGCCTATACAAAGAAACGTACTGTTAGCACAGTACGTTTGCTCATTATCGACGGCCACGAGAGCCACGACTCGCTTGATTTCTAGCAGTACTACAAGGAGAACAAGATTATCACTCTCTGCATGCCGCCTTACTTGTCGCACCTCCTGCAGCCTCTTGATGTGGGTTGTTTCTCGCCGTTGAAGAAGGCGTAACGTGCCCGTGCGCAGTGTGCCCGGATTCACAGTGTGCCCCGCAGAACACCAACGCGCGTCTCAACACCACAACTCCAACGCGCGATAACTCCACGACCATGGCTCCGATTGATGAGGCGATCGAGCATCTAAAATCGCGAGGTTCAGAAGAACAATTTACATTGAAGGAAATTGCTGAAAACCATGGCGTTGACCGGTCAACTCTGGGGCGGCGATGGAGAGGCGTGACAGGGCCTAGGGATGCTGGGCATGCCAGCAGGCAAGCTCTCAACCCAGAACAGGAGTTAGAGCTTGTACGATAACGTGTTTCACCACCTTCCCGGCCACACCACCATCCCGTCCACCCCACCAAAACCGGCTCCATTTGGCGTGCAATTACTCCACAACCACGCAGTCAAATTTAGTGAGGATTGCAAGCAAGATAGATTAGATAGCTCTACATTGAGTCCTGTTGTGGCCTTGCACGTGGCATTTGCTACACGTTGGTGGTGCTCGCTGACGTCGTGGGGCAGCGTTAACCTGGGCCTCCTCTTCAACCACATTATTAGCCTGTAATATCAACAATTGAGCTTCCTCAACCTGTAGAGCTCCCCCACGTGCTATATACTGTCTACGCCTTTGACGTTTATGTTGTTGACGTTGATTTGAGGCACGTAGCTTAGCATTCTCTTGAGTTAGGATTGTTGCTGACTGCATTGCAAGCTGACAACCCTTAACAAGCTGAGATATAGCTTGACTAGTTGGACTCTGTGACTGTCGCTGAAGGAGGTCTTGCACAAGACGAGCCTGCTTCTGTAATTGATTAACTGTATGTGGTGTCTCTGCTGTCCATTCGTTATCTGTAGGTGTCTTTGGTGGTGATGGTGTCCTGACTACTACAGTCAGATTAGATAGGACACGCTCTGGACTATGTGGGATAAGTCCTGTCGCCTGGAAACCAGCCTTGATATTCTGCTCTGACAGTGTTGTCAGCCTGACCTGTGGGTATATCCTTAGGAATTCAGGCTTGTCAACGTGGAAGACTCTTTGGCGGGCAAGCTCTGCTACCTGGTGTCCATACGCTGTCTTAAGAGGAGAGAAGCAGCCAACGTCAAGTGGCTGAAGAAGGTGTGAGGTGTGAGGAGGCATACAGAGAGTAATAATCAGGTTGTCTGCACAGTACTGATCAAACTCAGGTGTAGCATGGCTGCTGTGACCATCAAGGATAAGGAGCCGACGAGCCCCTGACGAGCGAGTCTGTGTATGTCTGTTGAAGTGCTTTATCCAGTCAAGACCTAGCTCATCTGTTGTCCAGCCGTTGTCGCTGACTGCAAGAGTCCAGGTAAGTGGTAGGTCCTTATACCAGCTAGCTTGGTGGAGCTTCCCTGATAGTATAATAAACGGTGGGATAGACCAACCTGACGCGTTGATATACTCAATCGTCGTCACCCACTCGCGATTGCCTGGCTGAATAACAGTAGCACGACCAACTGTGTCAGAGCTAGTGACGACCTTAGACGTTGAGGCGACACCCATCATAAACCCAGTCTCATCAAAGTTGTAGATGTCCTCATCAGGTATCCCATACATATGACGCGTGTCTCCTCTACTAGCCTAAACCATGCGCCAATCCTAATAGGATCCTCACAGCGAGCACGCTGTGAATGGAATTTCCTATTCCACTTGGTCTTGAGTGTAGGCTGGGTGTTGACAAATCGTGACACCCAGTTCTTGCCGACAGGTGGTGGAGGTGGATTTTGGCCGCGGCTAGCGAGTAGAGTGTCCGCCATACGTCGCACGTCAATAATCTGGGGGGGAAAGCCACGTCGGTCAAGGTCTAGGATCCAGTCTACAAGAGACTGCTCCTCATTTGTCTGTAGCTTTCGCTGGTGGAGGTGGGCAACAGCTTTTGGCTGTGAGCCAGAGAGGCAGTCGCGGAGCGTTGTTCGTGGAACATTGTAGAGGTTTGAAGCCCTGCGTTGAGACTTGACGCGTCTATCTTGATAGGCCTGTGCAGCAAGTAGAAGTCTGCCTTCTTTTTGAGGCAATTGAGGCTGTGGTTGTTGAGTCATTGGGGTTGACGTGGGCGCGACGCGTAGGATTTTGGTGGGGTGGACGGGATGGTGGTGTGGCCGGGAAGGTGGTGAAACACGTTATATCACTAAGCTTACTAAGCAAGGCCTACCTCCTACGAGGGAGATGATCAGGAATTTCTCATCAGAAGTAGCCCGTCAGCAGCTCAGCGAGAGCTGGGTTACTCGCTTCATCAACCGGCACGAGATCCATCTCATCTCAAAGTGGACCACCGCCATGGATCGTACGCGCCACCTGGCTGATTCTGAGTCAAAATACCGTCTCTACTTGGAGCTACTGCATCAAAACATCACTGAATATCACCTTGAGGCTCGAGATATATACAATATGGATGAGAAGGGCTTCTTGATTGGCTTGATAGGCAGAAGCAAGAGAATATTCAGCAGGCGTCAATGGGAGATGTAAGCCCAGGACACTTCACATGTCATGTGGTCTATCCACTGACTAATCAGTCCACTACTTCCACTACTCCATGTATATACCCCGCATCTGGGACATAGATAGACACAACACAATCTACATCATACATACTACGACCTCCCGACCAGCTCACAGTTATGAGCCCGGCCTAATCCGCATTCTCTATCATTAAAAACTGACCTACGAACGAAACGTCGCTTCAACATGTCGAAAAACACCGTTACCGACATTATCCTTCAAGGCCAGAGCAACTGGGAACTCTGGATCTTCGTCGTTAAGCGCATCGCTGAGGCAGGAGACGTATGGGAGTATATTGATCCTAACCAACTCCATCCTCTTCCTCAAAAGCCTGAGAAGCCTGTTCGGCCAACGCTTATCGTCAATGCCGAGGGACTACCAATTCAGCCTACTCAGCAAGCTCTAGTGCAGTATAACCAAGACTGCAGTGTCTATTACAACGAAATCAAAGAATACAGACGCCTGAAAGATAAGTTAGGACAAGTTGAAGCACATATCACTAAGACAATTCAGCAGGATCTGCTCTATCATATTAAAGATAAGACAGCCGTACGCGATCAGATCAAGACGCTTCAAGAGCTCTACTCTCCGACGACAGCCGACCAAGAATATCGCGTCCAAAAAGCGTACGAAGCAGCAAAAGTTCTACATGCTCGACGATCGAATATCGAAGACTGGTGCAACGAGTTTCTCACTGCATACAACCGAGCGAAGCAACTCGACTTGCCTGAAGTACATGGCTACCGAGCACACAAGGACCTCGTACGAGCCATCAAGCAAGTAGACGCTGCTTATGCCGCAAGTGTCTCGCTCGACATCTTCAAAGCAGAAGAGACTTGGAACTCGAATCGCGATACACCTATACCGAACCAGTCTCAACTGTCCACTGTCTTAGCAGACTTCCTACGCTATCATCGTACAACGCACTCAAGGAAGACAAACATCCTCGGAGGCGTATTCGGCGCTACGTTAAATGGGCAAGGATCTCCATACAACAAGAAGAGATCAAGAGACAATGCGAAGCCATCGAAGCCATGCCTTTGTGGAGACATCCACTTCTGGGGACAGTGTGCGTACATTGACACTTCACTCAGAACAAGAGGATTTGTCGAAGACCCTGAAAAAGCCAAGAAAGTTTCTTTGTTCGAGGCTGCAGACACGACAGGATTACTGAACAAGATCCGAGAGAAGAACCGACGCTACAAGAAGACGAAGAACAAGGATTTGGACAAGCAAGCCAACTCTGATTCGATAGAAATCGACGCTGGCGACGCACCTACAGATCAATCCTTGCACGAAGCATATGCTGTCTTCTCATCAGCCTTTAACAATCAGCTATCTCTCCGACACTATCCGCTTCTCCACTCATGGACTCTCGACCCCGCAACTGATATCCACATCTGCAACAACCCCGCAGAGTTCCGGTGGAAGTCTCCAGCGGCCGACGACGATATCGTACTAGCAGGAGGATCAGAGATGTCGATCGAAGCATGGGGAGAAGTCGAGATACCTCTGTCAACACCAAACGGTATCAAGACAACCACGCTCAAGCGAGTAGCACTTATAACATCTTTCTTCACCAGCCTTGTCTCACTCTCGCGCCTCTCCTCGTCGAACATACACTTCGATTCTGGTCAGAACGTACTCTATCGAGCAACCAAAACATTACGGGAAGACATCGCAAACCTTACCCGATCCGGAGGACATTGGCTAGTCGTGCATCGCTCTCAACCTGCAGCACAGTCAGCACTGCAGCATGCAGCCTTCGCAACCAAACAGCGCAGGCCTCAGTACTCAGCTCAACCACTCAAGCCTCGATTGCTCACAAAGCCACAGCTCCATGTCTTGCTAGGACACGCAGGCAGTGATGCTATCGACCAGCTATCAAGCCACGTCAGAGGCATACTGCCACCCACTGGTTCAGCTCCAGCCACAATTAACTGCGAAGAATGCCTGCAGAATAAGGCTCAGAAAATCATCTCTCGACGCATTGGACACGAACTTGGCGCGTCTCGTCCTTTCGAAACCGTGGCTATCGACCTCATACAGCTCGACACTCCTGGATACAACGGGCACCGATACGTCTTCCATGGATTTGATCTATATACAAAGCTCAATTTCGTGTATACGATCGCAAAGCGCGATAAGGCAACACTGCTCGACGTCCTTACCCGTCTTGATCGATCGATCAAGCGCGAATTCAATACTACTGTTACCTTCATAATCGCTGACGATGAGAAAGGCTACGGTCTTACAGACGACTCAGCGCGAGCGTACTGTCACAGAGAAGGAATTCGACTTCAGATCAGAGCACCACACACTGAGGAGCAGAACGGTTCTGCCGAACGCTCAGGCAAGAACTTGATCGTACGAAGCCGATCCATGAGCATTACATCAAATCTGCCTCTACCGCTTGCTCCTGAGATATACGTCGCTGCAGCATACCTACTCAATCGTACACCTACACGAACACTTGGATGGAAGACTCCATTTGAGATGGCTTACTCCAAACAACCTTCAATTGCTCACCTACGTGTATACGGCTGCCGTGCATATGCACTCCGTCAGCAGATTCCAAGAGGCGACAAGCTATCACCACGAGCACTCATCGGATACCTTGTTGGCTACGACTCCTCAAATATCTATCGAGTATGGCTACCAAATGCGACAAGCAGAGCACATCAAGGAAAGGTTATTCGAATACGAGATGTTACATTTAAGGAGGATCTCTTCTACCAGCACAGAGACGAAGCCGATCCACTCCTACAAGGCGAAGAGCTTGAGGCAATCACGCACACGCTTCATATGCCATCCTTGCAAGATCCAGAAGACTCTTCAGAGGGCGAGTACGATACGATACAAGAGCCTAGTCAGGCTATACACCTTCAAGACAGCAACACAAAGCCTACTGAGCCACACAGCGGAACACCTCTTCTGCCAACACCAGCCATCACAATCTCTCCTGATCCCGATACTCGCTCAGAAAGCGATCAAGCCTTATCAACTACGCTCGGTCACAGCCCTACACCAGATTTCGTGTCACCTTCTCAAGAATCTCGAAAGCGGAAGCGACGCGACGCAGCCGACTCAAACGCTGCACAAAATCGCGAGCTTATCGACAGCAACCTACGCCGTACACACATACTCCCTGAGGGATCGACGCGAGTACGGAAACCCTCTCGCAAGAGCAGCAGCTTCTTTGTCAACAAGTACTGGTCAACATTCGTAGCTGCGTCTACCACAGCACCAAAAACCCGAATACATCGATCGGATCTACCTCCTGAGCCTCAGTTCTATCAGGACGTAATGAAGCTACCAGCTCTACACAAGCAAGGCTTCATTGCAGCTATGCAGCGCGAGATGTCGGATGTCAAGCGCAAGGACACCTACAAGACGATTACTTGGAAAGAGTTTAACGCTCAGGACAACGAGGTCTTGCCACTGATCTGGGTATTCAAGTACAAGTTCGACAATGAAGGATACCTCATCAAATACAAGGCTCGAATCTGTGTACGCGGCGATCTCCAAACAACAGCTGAAGACACGTACGCTGCTACACTTGCCATCCGAATATTTCGAGCATTGATGGCTATCGCAGCCTACTTCAACATGGAAGTTCGACAATACGATGCAGTCAATGCCTTCACGAATGCTCGACTCGCTTCGCCTGTATACTGTCATTTGCCAGAAGGTTTCTCTGATCCTGATCACCTGTGGGAATTACACCGAGCGCTATACGGCCTGAAGACCTCGCCATTACTATGGTACAAGGAGCTTACAAAGACACTTACAGAACTTGGACTTCACGAGGTCAAAGACGCTCCATGTCTTTGGAGAAATGACAAGCTGCTAGTATTCTTCTACGTTGATGATATCGTCATACTCGCAAAACCAGCTCACACAGCTGCTCTCGATGACTTCGAACGCAAGCTGCTACGCCGGTACGAGATTCGATCGCTAGGAGACCTGTCAACCTTCTGCGGCATACAAACGCACCGAGACAGATCAACTGGCTCAATTTGGCTATCACAATCAGCATACCTTGACAAGCTTAGCGCGAAATATCCATCGCCAAAGCCATTTAATCAACCTCCAGCTACACCGCTTCCTCTCGAGGAACTGCTTCCTTCGAACGAGCCAAAGAACGATGCGAACACATACAGATACGCACAACTCGTTGGATCAATCGGCTATATCGCTACTGCCACACGACCCGATGTTTCCAAAGCTCATTCAAAACTGGCAGAATTCCTTGTCAAGCCTTCACAACGCCATATCGATGCTGCATATCAAACACTTAGCTATCTATACTCAACAAAGGATCGAGCGCTCTACTACGATACATCCGTATCCACCGACGTTGCTCAAATAGTCGACCACGAAGAACCAGACTTCTTTGGTGCCACTGACGCCTCGTACGCTGATCACAAAGCCACTCGGAAGAGCTCGCAAGGCTACATCTTCTTCCTGTTTGGCGGCCCTGTTGACTGGAAAGCGACACTTCAACGATGCGTCACTAAATCGACTACTGAAGCTGAGCTAGTCGCCGCGTCTTCCGCTGGCACTGAGCTGCTATGGTGGTGGCGACTCTTCAAGGACATCGACTTCGATCCAGACAACGAGCAGATACTATACTGTGACAACCAGCAGACTATTCGTCTAGTGACTACGGCAACGCCACGACTCAAGACATCACTTCGACACGTCGATGTACATCATCACTGGCTACGACAGGAAGCGCAAGCACAAAACATCAATCTCTCTTATATACCAACCAACATACAGCCAGCTGATGGCCTCACAAAGCTTCTTCCAAAACAAAGACATCAAAACTGGGTATCACTACTACACTTCAATTCATTTCCTACAAAATAGCGAGCTATAACATTACAGTACAGTACTCTTCCTGGTTTTCCTACATGGTTTTTACAGGTTTAACGAGGCTGTACACCTTCTCAAGCTCAATACTCTCAATACTTTCAGGGATACCACCAATCTCCATACAGTAACGCGAAGCAAATCAGGACCTCAATACAAGCTCTAGGAGACGTCTGACTATCAGGGACGCCTGTAGTAAAGAGCGAGGTCCACATACACTGCGACGGCAGACGATCCCCACCTGGAACTGCTCCAATCAAGCGGCTACCCACCGCACTCAAACAAGCAGCTCTACCCCTATACAGGGTAGGGGGTGGCATATGATCACATCAGCTTCTACATGCGTTCGAACCTGAGGGAGGTGTGTAAGCCCAGGACACTTCACATGTCATGTGGTCTATCCACTGACTAATCAGTCCACTACTTCCACTACTCCATGTATATACCCCGCATCTGGGACATAGATAGACACAACACAATCTACATCATACATACTACGACCTCCCGACCAGCTCACAGGAGAAGAAAGAGGTTCGAGCATGTCTCCAGGATGGATCACGCGAGTTTCTGACACTCCTAGCCTGCTGTTGCGCCGATGGGAGCTCGCTGTCTCCAAGCCTCATATACGCAGCTGCAAAAGGAGCTATACAATCAAGTTGGGTAGAGGATATCAAGGCAGGAGAACATGAGGTCTTTGTCTCATAATCTCCAACAGGCTGGTCAAACGATAACATAGGCCTAGCTTGGCTTGAGCAGGTGTTTGATCGCTGTACAAAGCAACGATCAGGTAGATGGAGATTACTTATCCTTGATGGCCATGGATCTCATGTCACGATGGAGTTTATCGACTACTGTGATCGCCACAGGATCCTTCTCATGGTCCTTCCACCCCATTCAACTCACACGCTCCAGCCGCTCGATGTAGTGCTGTTCAAGCCACTCTCTCAAGCCTACTCCAACGAGCTCACCAACCATCTCTACAAGGCTCAAGGCCTTATTCCAATCAAGAAAGGGGACTTTTTCCCACTCTTCTGGAGCGCCTGGATATCCTCCTTCACGGAGAGCCTCGTATTGAAGGCCTTGGAAGCTACTGGGATCTGGCCGATGGATGCCAACGTTATCCTTCGTAGATTTGCCAGCACGCCAGAAGCTGAGAGAAGCTCATCAGGGCTCTCTGACAATGATTGGAGAAAGATGGACCGATTGGTTCGAGCTGTTGTGAAGGATACCGAACAGACTGAGTCAAAAAAAGCTGCGTTCAAGCGTTCACCATCTCTCTGTGCAGAATGAGCTTTTAAAGCATGAGAATGAGGGCTTAAAGGAGGCTCTTCAACACAAAAAGAAGCACAAGAAGAAGGGCAAAGCTCTTAACCTTCAACAGTGCCAGGAGTATCACGGTAGCGCCGTCCACTGGTCTCCTCGCAAGCTGCGTGAAGCTCGAGCTAGAGAAGTAGTACGGGAGCGAGATGAGATGGAGGAGAAACTCCAAAAAGCACGGGCCAAAAAGCAGCGCGAGGAGGGTCAACTGCAGCGTCAAGTTGAGCTCGAGGAGAAGCGTGTGGAAAGGCAGAGGCTCAAGGACGTCAGGGAGCAGGAGAGAGCTGAGAAAGCAGCTGAACGCGCGCGCAAAGTTGAAGCTCAACACCAAAAAAAATCTATCCAACAAGCTCAACAACGCAAGCGTAAAGCCTCACGAGTAGTCTTACCAAGTAACAAGCGTCAAAAACGCGCTGGCGCTGCTCACACTGGTGTTCAAGCTGGAGATGAGCTATCTGCTACTCCAGCCAAAGTCACATCACGTGGCGGCAACGTCAATCTCCCACAAAAATATAGATAGTACAAGTTGATCGCAAGCATCTAATTACTACAAAACTATATTTCTATCAATATTGAGCTATTGTGTGGCGCTGTACAGCCTCATTTTGAGATTGGGCATGTGGTGTTCTGCGGGGCACACTGTGAATCCGGGCACACTGCGCACGGGCACGTTATGGGCGCCAAGCCGAGAACCTAATGCGCAACAGGATTAACCACATCACCAAACTTGAGTTTCTGCCTTGCTTTATCGCTGCTTTTAAGGACTCAATTACTAAAAGCAATATCCAAGGAGGCTTTCGAGGCGCTGGCTTGGTCCTACTTAACGCGGAGGCGGTGATATCGAAGCTTGACGTCCGCCTGCGTACACCCACACCACCCACCACCGACGTCGCGCCCTGGGTGTCTAAAACCCCAAGCAATACCCTAGAATTTGGGTCACAATCGACGCTGATTCGAGAGAGGATTCAGAGACACGTTGATAGTTCGCCTACCCACATGGTTGAGGCGGTTGAAAAGCTTGCTAAAGGCGCAGAGATGATGGCGCATTCCTTGGTGTTGATGAGCAACCAAGTCAAGGAGCTTCAGGCGGCTAACGAGGCCGCCTCACGTCGAAAATCACGCAAGAGAAAGCGTATACAGGCTGAGGGTACTCTTACAGCTAAAGAGGGCGTGCGCTTGACTACCTTGAAGGAGTTTGCAGCGCGCAGTGATGGGAAGAAGGCAAAGAAGAGCGCGCGCGCTGAGGGCAGCGAGCCAACTCAAAGGCGCTGTGGACGCTGCGGTGAGGCTGGGCAGAACTCGCGCACCTGTAAACAAGAAGTAGAAATAGTCTCTAATTAATATAGACTACTATGCAGTACTGTACAGAACCGTTGAGGACCGTTAAGGACCGTTTTCTACTGTTCGTGATAGTAGATTTTGGTGGGGTCTTGGCACAGTGGCCGACTTGCCCGTGGGGTACGTTACTATACTACACTACACTATACTACCCTACCCTACTCTATCCTATCCTATCCTTCTCTCCCTATCTACCTACCTACTTACACCTATACCTACAGTACTGCAATCTACCTCCGCGTACAATGCACTGCTATACGACATTGTACCGAGTTATGTTGTATTGTGCTGTGTTATATCGTGCTGTGTTGTATCGTATCGTGCTAAGCTGAGCTGAGCTGTGCAGAAGACAAAATACCAGTCTGGAGGCTTGGTGTGATGTGATGTGAGGCGACAGAACACAACATATCTAGTCACACATCGCAGCAATGAGACGCGAATCACCAACACAGCGACACTTAAACAATTCACAACAGTATTCAATTCCTCAGTCCAGAAATCTATTCTGCACCCATCACCACGCTCTTCCAGACCCGATCGTCCCAGCTAGTGCGCATGTTCCCTATCACACCCGCAGTCGTCGCCAAGCGCGGCGCGCTTGTGCTTGGCCTCGACCATCCAGGGGTCTAGGACAAAGTCGCGCCTGGTGAGACCGTACTTGCCGTCGTCGCCCTTGATGACGCCCTTGCCGGCGTTGGCAACAATCGCGTCGAGCCAGGCGGCGAGGCGGAAGCCGGCCTTGGCAATCTGCTTGGTGACGACGGGGATGGTGGTGTCGTAGTAGGCGCCGCTGATTTCCTGGTTGCGGACGGCGTCGGCGCCGGCGGGGACGACGGTGCTGCAGACAAAGGCGTTGGCGTCGGTGGCCCACAGCATGGCAGTGTCGACGGGCTTCTTGGCCTTGAGGCCCTTGGACCACGACTTGGACTCCTTCTTGTAGACGCCGCGCTTGATGTCGTTGGTCAGGGAGGCGGCCCAGCGCTCGGCGTTGGCGAGGGAGAAGTTGCCGACGAGCTTCTGGGGGATGGCCGTGTCCCAGGCGGCGTGCAGGTTGGTGCGGGCGCCGGCAAAGGTCACGTTGATGAGGTTGCCGCCGACCTCGAGGCTCTCCACGTGCAGCGGCTGGTGGATGTCGCCGACAAAGTGGATGACCCACTTGAGGGCCTTCTGCTGCTCGTCAAGGCCGACGGATTTGGTGACGGCGCGGGTCGAGTAGTTGGCGATGGCGCTGACGATGCAGCCCTCCTCTGGGCAGTCGCGCTCGTAGACGACGTTGCACTGCTTGGGCGGGGCGTCGAGGGCGTCGATGTAGTGCAGGGGCGAGGAGAAGGCGCCCTCGGGGGTGTAGCGGTAGCTATCGGCCTGGTGTTGTTAGAGTGCAATATAATAATTGTTGTGATACATACCCAGGTGGCGACGTTGGCAAGGTACGAGGCCGAGGTGTCATTGAGGATGCGCTGGGCAAACTTCTTGGTGTCTTGGGAGACGAGGTTCTGGGCAATGTAGGCAACGGTGGTGTGGCCGAGCGAGCCCCAGGCGTAGGCCGAGGGGGCAGCGGCGATGGTGGCCAGGACGGTAGACTTGAGGTGGACCATGGTTGACTGTGGCTACAATATACTGTGCTGCTGACTACAATGGACCTGAGACTACAATGGACCTGAGACTACATGGACCTGCAGATGCTGCGGCACACCGATATATATCAGTCAGTGCACTATCATCGACATCGGCCAGGTCCGTCGTGGGCAGCTCGTTTCCTCCAAGATCCGGGGTATCGCTGAGGCGACATGCAGGTCCGCGGGGATGCTAGCCGTGTTAGGCAGGAGCTTGGCGCCGATGACGGATCGGGCCAATGTGCGGCAGGAACGTGTGGGAGGTGATTGGGTGCAATGTATACAATGAGACGGCGTAATCAGACGGAGTGGACGAAGTGGAGTGGTTGGTGCAAAGCGGACGGCGCGTTAGTAATGGTGTGCTAGCAGACGGAAAGAGCAGTCAATGTCATTCGCATCTAGGGTATCTCGAGTATCTACTGGGCGTCGACGGCTTCGTGGGTGTCGCCGGCGTCTGTCTCTGCGGGCGGGGCGCCGTCGAACAGGCGGATCCACCAGGCGGGAGGGTCGAGGGGGCTGCGGCCGGCGTGCAGGGGCGGGAAGATGTCGTTGAAGTAGTACCAGACTAGGGGATTAGCGGGGCAGCACGAGGGTGAAAGCACGGGGGAGCTGGGAAGAGTGAAGGCACGAGGGAAAAGAAGACACGTACTGTGGCCGACGACGATGCCGCACATCTCGTCCTTGGGGACGGTGCCGTGCATGACGACGCTAAAGGCCAGCAGGACCCAGGGCAGGTACGGGGCCTTGAAGACCAGCAGGCCCAGGAAGCTGAGCATGGTGTCCGGGTTCTTGCGGCTCCAGATGTAGATGAGGGTGCTGCTGAGGGCGCTGCCAAGGAAGGCCATACTGAAGAGCGGGGCGATGCACAGCAGCAGCGACGAGGCAAAGGCGAGCAGCCACGAGAAGTGGGCGGGCGAGCGGCCAGAGCTCTCCTCGAGCAGGCGCGAGTAGCGCTGGAGGAAGAAGATGTGGTAGAGCAGGTCGAGCGAGAGGGGGCCGAAGTAGAAGAAGGTGGTGGCGAGGCGCCAGTACTGGCTGCGCACGAAGACGGCGCGCACGCTGTAGAAGAGCTGGAAGGGCGAGATGATGTGGCACTGCACGAGCACCGAGGCGCTGAGGGCCGCCGTCATCCACCAGCGCGTGCAGACGGGCATTTCGTAGAACCACTGCTCCAGCGGGAAGCCGCCCATGACACCGTCGCCGCCTTGCAGCACCTGGGCCATGTTGAGTAGAAGGCAGTGCGGGCAGGGAGTGGAGTGGGCGGGGGAATAACTCAGGAAGACCAACTATGCACCAGATGGACAGTGAGGCTACGTAACACACGCCAAGCCGTAGAGGACAGTGATGATGCTAGATTAGATTAGATGGATTAGATGGATTAGATGGATTAGATGGATTAGATGGATTAGATGGATTAGATGGATTAGATGGATAAGATAAGATTGATAAGATTAGATCCAGCCGATTAGATCCTCAAGTTTAGCTGGCCCGAGCTCCCGCACCATTCCAGCCCCCCAGCGCAGCACAATAGACAAAAGACACGCCGCACGTCCGCCCGCGCGACTGCCACCGCCGCCTGCCCACCGCCGCCCGCCTGCAGCCTCTCGTCGCAACCCTCAATTCACTGTCTTGCGTATCCTCCCCGCCGACGCGACTGACGCGCCCGGACGCGCCGCGACACGCGCGCCACAAGACTCGCACCACAAGACCACACCACCGCCGCCATGCCGCCCAAGTCGCCCGCCGGCCGCAAGAACAAAGCCCGTCCCAGCCGCGGCGGCCGCGCATCCACCAGCAGCCGCCGCGACTCGGGGAAGCGTCTGGGCGCGCCGGGCCCCGCGCCGCAGCGCACAAAGCGCTACAAGCCCGGCACCGTGGCGCTGCGCGAGATCCGCAAGTACCAAAAGACGACGGACCTGCTGCTGCTCAAGCTGCCCTTCCAGAGGCTGGTACTAACTTCAATCCTTCCACCACCACGCGCTAACGCCCCCAGGTCCGCGAGATTGCCCAGTCTGTCGCCGGCGACGACGGCCCCGATCGCTGGCAGTCGCAGGCCCTGTTTGCCCTGCAGGAGGCGACCGAGGCGTTTCTGGTCAATCTGTTCCATGATGCGAATCTGTGCGCCATTCACGCGAAGCGCGTCACCATCCAGCAAAAGGATATTCAGCTCGCCCGGCGGCTGCGCGCTGCCTGGGGTGCGCCTGTGTAGGGCGAGTGGGTGATGTATGGGGATTGGCGTGGGTTGTAGGCAGGATAAGATAGGGTTGGATGGATTGGATTGAACTGGCGACCTTTGCGCATAGTGGTCTGCAAGCTGGCCAGGCGTTCGGCGTGGCATCTTTTTGCATTTTCGTGCTTGGTAAGGAAATTCACTTTTCATCTTCATCGCACCATTACCATTCACCTTTCACTGTTGCGGTGTTACTACTCTATGTACCGCTGTCCGCCTTTGTATCAACTATACCCAAGGTGCTCTGGACGTGTATGAGCAGCCATGTACACGCGAACGTCATGAATGGCATCTGCACGCTCTGCGATTCTCATCATTTTGCTTACTACTCTGTCTTACTCTCACACCTCACCCCCTACTCTCATCGATAGGGATGCGCCGACTGTTGTTGCCATGGCGAGCGTTAGCACGTTCTGTGGGTTGATGTCGATGACGCGCTTCCTGAAGCCCATTGCTTGGCATACACCCGCAAGGCCAGTAACCCGCCGCACAGGACCGTCAGCCACCACGTGATGCCCACGATCAGTGGCCCGTGGTCCGGGACGCTCATGCCGGTGCTGCGCCTGCTCCAACGAGGGCGTGTGCTGCAGCGTCGGCGGGCGGAGGAAGGATGGTAAGAGCGTGGGAGTGAAGTTTGTTGTCTCCGGAGGAAGGATTCTAAAAGTGCGTTTGAGTCGATCCGAAAAACACCAGGTCTTCGGGGAGGGAGAGCGTGGTGCACAGCGTGTCTCTTACATACATACTCCATACCCAGGACGCTGCACCGCGCCCGATCAGACTAGACATGTCGATATTGCATGGTATGGTATGGTATGTATGATACTGTACCCCTGGCGTGGCATACTATAGTACAGTGTCTCGACCCTGGTCGTGGCACTTTACTTTGCTTTGCATTACTTTGGGACCTGGGACTTGGGTGGTGGCGCGTTTCGGCGTGCTGCTAGGCGGTGGGTACTTGCCAACTACTTACTATGGACTGCGTGGGTACTGCGTGGTATTATAGCACGGCGGGTTGGGCCGTGCAGTTTGTAATACATGGCTTGGTGCTAAACCTCGTCGTGGGTTGGAGATGGTTGTGTACTGTGCTGTGTAGTGTGTTGTATACACACACACCTCCATCCACCATCCATCCCCCACCACCCCCAAACTCCCTACCCTCGTAGCAAACCGCAAACCCTACCACAACGCCTCGCACACCCCTTCGGAGATGAAACCCCCTCACCAATCCAATCCAATGCGTCACCCACACGCTGCAACCACTTGCCCCAAGCAGCATCTCCGTTGCCAAACGGGGGTGCCAAACGCATCGCATCGCACCACCCGACGTTAGGAATCCTTACCGATCAGATCGGGCGGGTGCGCAATCGCGGCCGGGCCGATGGGATGCGTGCTAGGTACAGACTGCTTCCAACCTGGGACGGCGAGACTGCTTGCAGAGATCTGGTGCGGAGGGGTGGCGTGCAGACCTGCCGTGTTGGGGGATTGGCACGAGCCGTGTCTAGGTAAGTCCCAGGTGCACTGCTTCTACTAACACGCTTGGTGGCGAGCTGGCGGCTGTCGAGCTGTCGGGCTACGGTGTCGGGCTGTAGACGCGGGACGACGTGACTATGGTAGGGAGATGTGTGCGGAGTTCCTGGTTCAAGCTGGTCTGGTTTGACACATGCTAGGGAGTTATCCAGGCGCTAATCCTCAGCCTCGCAGCTTAGCCCTGCGCGGGGGCTGGATGGTCTGGAGCTTAGCCAGCGCTAATTACTTTGTTGGATTCTGGGTTGGTGCGAATGCAATGCGACGGAATGGTGGTTGTGGATGTGTGGGGGGATGTGTACGGGTTCTGCGATTGTGTTTATCGATTCTAATCGATATTGGTTGCAAGCAAGCAAGCGCGGAAGGCGCAAAAAGGCTGAGTAGTTCCAGCACTGAATTGAGACCGAGGAAATAAATCTAAGATCGGAGGCTGTGGATCAGAACCGCACAGTACCGATCCAGATCCAGATCCAGATCCAGATCCAAACCAAGTGGGAACGAGCGCACGACTCGTGCGTGGTCTCGACGCGGAATTTAGGAGGCGTGCACGACTCGCTGAAATCGTCGTGTGCAAGACTCGGTGAAACCACCGTCTCTCTCTCAAAAAAAAGGATTTTCCAGCACGAGATGTAGAGGTTGTAGGGCTTCACGGGCACAGATGATGAGGTCTAGACTTCTTACTTGTCAATAAGCACATCAACATATTAACGATCCACCGCATCGTTGTCCCCAACCCCGAATTCAAACAACCCAAGTACCGGAGCTAAAAGTCAGGCTTACTATGTAAACAAATATCCCCGCGCCCAAAGACTTTTCAAACTAGCCTTGTTCAGCACCTATAGCCCGTAGTCGTAGAACCGCGTATTCAGGTACGTTCGAGCAGGACGAGCAGCGCGGCTTGAACCTACTGCACCCTCCCCTCCCAACACACACACCCGGCCGCTTAGTCGTAGTCGTAGTCGTAGTCGTAGTCGTAGTCCCAGTCCCAGTCCCAGTCTTAGTCCAACTCCCAGATCTATGCAGGGTTAAACCAAACCAGACAGTGCCTGCAGAGAAATACCAAAATAGCTACCAAATCCCTCATTCCGCTATGGCATTACAGCACTCGCAGACGCTGCTAACTAAGCTTGCGCAATCTGGGAAAGTATTAAGTCGAATCCATGCAAGCAAGTCAAACAACTCACAAGTCAAACAGCTCACACCTCTCCATCTAAACGAACCAACCAAATAACCAAATCTACATAACCCAGCGCAAACAGCAAGGTAAGGCAAGCAGAGTATTAGATGTGTACTCGACCTGCTTACTTTCTTGCTTTCTGCTTTCCTGCTTTCTTGCTTTCTTGCTTGCTTGCTTGCTTTCTTGCTTTCTTACTTTCTTCCTTTCTTGCTTTCTTACTTTCTTCCTTTCCTGCTTTCCTGCTTTCCTGCCCGCCCCCCAACAACTACCCTTGCCTGATTCAACGACGGGCCGGATCACGAACGACTCCCAAGCGATACGCAGGTTGGGCGAATAGCGGAGTTGAGAAGTGGGAATTCCGAAAAAAGGGGGGGGGGGTGTTTCGCGTTTGTATGGGAGTATTTGCTGCGGACACGGTGGAGGGGGGTTGTGAGCGGGGATACGTTGGGAAGTGGTAGTGGTAATGATGTCGTGATTTGTGCGATTGGATCGCCGTGGAATTTCTGGTGAGCTTGTGGAGAATGGGGGGAGAAAGAATACTGAGAGCCACGAAAGACAGAGGTGTGGACCTGAATCAATAGATAGATGTTTATATTTGCACAGCGCGGGCCCGTTATGCTTCTCCCACTTCCCAGGCCGGACCACACGTCCCAAGTCAGCAATTCGCTTTCCTCCAGTACCCTCACTCTCTGCCACACTCTACACCTAGCTGCTCTTGAACTCCTTGATCTTCTCCTGGACTGCTATCTTCACGTCAAAGCCCTGCAGTGCGCTTCCCCGCCTCTTTCGCTCGGCAATCTCTCGCTTGACCTGCGCAACGATGGCGTCGAGCTCCGCCTCCGGGTCGTCTGCAATACCAAGAGTAGGCGCCTCTCTGCTGGTAGCACTAGTAGTCGAGTCTGTCCTGAGATTATCCCTTTTCATTTCTTCCTTGGCAATCTGCTCGATGTTGGACAGGTCGCGATCAACGGCAGCTGTTGCCGGTGCCCTGGCAGACTGGCGTTGCTGGAGCTGCTTGCGGAAAGGCAGCGAGCGGGAAAATAGTCCGAAGCAGCCAGCGACACCAATCAGGGTGAAGAAGTACACTCGCGCCCAGACTTTCAGTGTATCTGAGAAGCCGAGCAGGATGAATGGGACGACAGTAAAAGAGAACGCCAGTTGTGTAAGCAGGAACGTGAAGATGTCGTAGTAGATCTTGGTAGGCAGCGAGGTCTTGCCATCCACGGAGAGGAAAAGGGGCCGCACCATGCGTCGACCATCTGTCAAAATTAGCGTGGATCATGCTTCTGTATGCGGATACTCACTCTTTGCAGCAGCCTGGAGGAAAGCCGCCAGAATGAAGGCCATGTAGTAGCCTGGGTAGAAGCCGTGCCAAAAGGCGCTGGTCACAAATGTTGCCAAAGTAGCGCCGAAGCCAGGCTTCTGTCCCTTGGGTGTCACACGAAGGTACATATAATTTCGCAGCCACAGGTTGGTGTTAATGTTCCAGTCGCCCAGGAATGCGCGCGTGTTCTGGGCTGTCTCAATTGCGATGGGTCGAATGTTGGTAAGGCGATCCCATTTGGCGCGCCCGGTCTTTGCATCGATGCCGTTGTATCCAATGCCAGACAAGATGCAGGCTCCCTCAGAGAGACTCCAGACACCATAGTACTTCATGCGGGTTGTAAGGCCGAACATGTACAGCTGCCAGACTCGTCGCAGGAACCCGTACTTCATGTATTCGTCGCTGAGAAAGAAGGAAGGATAGTACCAGCCAGAGAATTTGAGGAAAGCAACAATCCAGAGGGTGCCGTAGATACCTTTGATGGTGGCTGGAGTACCACTACGAGGAATCTTCCGCTTCTTCCTAGTAGGCGGTGCTTTCGAGGGATCCACGCCGGGAGGTAGCGTGAACATGGTAGTTGTGATGTATTGGCTGTAGTCGCAGTAGTCAAATGCAGGGCCAGCCATGAATCCAGGAAAGAACAGTACGTAGCCGGCATAGTCGAGGATGCTGGGCATAGTCCTGACGGCATGCTCTTTCTGGAAGTCGGAGAGCTCTGTTTCTGGTAGGCGACCGTCTTGTACGTTCCAGCAGAACGCGGTGAGTTTCATGACAAGAACCATCTGAGCACCGGAGATGTCTACTGCGGATGCATCATTGACAGACTGGCGGTAGATGTGGTTCACGGACATGTGCCCCATCAGAAAGACGAATCCAATCCAAGGCATGAATGGCGAGTTAATCCTGGAAGCGATCAAGTACGCGCCGGCTGCACTGATGACGATGGTTCGAAGGCCAACCCAGAGATCGAACAAGCCAACGAGGTAGAACAATGCAACACTACATCGTCAGTAACAGTCCGGCCGTCGAAATAGGGAGCTTACGCTATGATAAAAGCGTTCTTCTGCCATGGCGCTTGGTCAGGTATCCGCTTAAGAACAGCAGCTAAGGGATATGAGAGGTAAAACGAGAATACGAGCTTCACTGCAAAATATCAGCTGTGAGCGACGCAGGCTTGAGAGATACTCACGCTCGTCTGCTGACGTCCCGAGTGAGCTGCCAACATACTCGAAGGCTGGCCAGGCTGTTAGTAAGTGTCTCCGTCCGAGTAAAACGTCGACGTACGCGCATTGATGTATGGCAACATCTTGGCCGCTGGTGTTGGAAAAGAGTTTGTCCAAGAGGCAGTAACGCAGAGGATGAGAAGAGTCGCGCGCGAATCAAGCTTCTTATTCTGAGGCTGTCCGCATGTTCAACTGTGTTTTGATGCACGAATAATATTGATGGTCCCTGGCACGCTGGGTAAAAGTGGCAGTAGCCTCTGACGTCGTCACGACGCTAAGATTTCGTTGGCCAGGCTGGAAGAGGCGGGCGGTGGCAGAATCATCAATCACCATTCATCAACACCACGGCGTAAGTTCACGATCGATGCGTTTGCGCCAAACGTCTCCGAACACGTGAACGAGTCGCCAAAATGAGCGCGACATACAACCTCGAGCCGAATCCGACCGCGAAAGTCGTCCTCCACACAACACGTGGCGATCTTGAAATCGAGCTCTTCGCGAAGCAGACACCCATCACCTCGCGCAACTTCTTGCAGCTATGTCTCGATGGCTACTACGACAACACCGTTTTTCACCGCCTAGTGAAAGGCTTCATCATACAAGGAGGAGATCCAACAGGCACCGGTCAGGGTGGAGAGAGCAGCTATGACGGCGAGCCGTTCCAAGATGAGATGCACAGTCGGCTGAAATACACACGGCGAGGACTACTGGGGATGGCAAACACTGGCAAGAAGGACGATAACGGCAGCCAATTCTTCTTTACTCTGGCTGCGACGCCAGAGCTGCAGGACAGGAACACCATGTTTGGCAGAATTGCTGGAGACACCATCTACAATTTGATGAAGATGGCGGAGGCAGAGATTGCAGAGGGCAGCGAAGACCGGCCAATGTATCCAACCAAGATCACGGGGTCTGAGATCATCCTCAACCCTTTCGAAGATATGGTGAAGCGCGAGAGGGTAGCACAGCGGACAGAACCCGAGGCAAAAAAGGCCAAGAAACCTAAGAGGAAGGCTGGAAAGAACGTGTTGAGCTTCGGGGGAGAGGATGGAGCGGATGCAGCACCAGTTTTGAAAAAGGCCAAGTTCAACACAAAGCTCGTAAGTGCTGGAGAGGAACAGCCAGCCACAAGCGACGCGCCTGAACCAAAAGCTCTTGATTCGAAAGCGATACCCATCCGCAAGCCGTCTCGAAAATCGCCATCCCAATCACCATCTCCCAAACCAGCCAAATCGACGCCAAGATCGCCCCCTCGCGAAAAGGCACGCGCACCACCTCCCAGAGAACTGTCACCAGAGTCCGAGAAGAAGTCGAGGATAGATCGCGTCAATGCACAGATTGCCGAGCTCAAGGCATCGATGAAGCGCAGCACCGGTCCACAGCACACCGAACAGACGAAGAAGTCGTTACTGGAGTCCATGGTGCCAGCCTCCACAACACGAGGGCGGAAGCGCGGCGCCGGTGGCAATGCCGCTCAGGAACAGGCCACACTTGATGTTTTGTCCAAGTTCAAGTCGAAATTGGAAGCAACAGAGGCTGCAGTTGCACCAAAGAAGTCTGCTACTCCACAGGACGTCGAGATGCAGAACGGCGTTACTGACAGCAACAAGGCGGATGAGGATGATGAAGCAGTCTGCGATTTGCACTTCATTGCCGGATGTCAGTCGTGTAAGGCATGGGACAAAGAGGAAGAGGAAGAGTCAGATGATGATGCAGGCTGGATGTCACATTCTCTGAGCTTCGCAAAGGACAGGCTAGGCAAAGATCTGGAGTGGAAGAGAAAAAACGAGGAAGATCTGCTTGTAATTGATCCCTTAGAAGAGGCAAAGAGGCACAAGGCTGATGCAAAGGGGAAACGAGAGTGGGATGGTGGTAAAGACAAGAAGAAAATGAAGGCATAAGCAGAGGACCAGGCTATGTCATACCATAGCTGGAAATTAAGAAGTGCATCGCGCAAAAATATCATCCACTTTCATACTATGTAAGCTCGGCCATATAGTGTTCGGCCACATAGTGATCGGCCACCCCACCAAAACGCGTCACAGTCTTTGAAGTCGTGATATTTTCAACACAACCTGCTCAAAATGGACGCCCGTGAAGCTGCTATACAATTAGCTATCCGTGATCTTAATTCTGGTGTTTTTACAAGTCAACGGAAGGCTGCCAAGGCGTACGGAGTCCCTAGATCATCGCTCCAGGAGCGCCTCAAAGGTCGCCAACCAAACGCGATAGCACATCACCAACAGCAGCGATTGACTCCGGAGCAAGAGCGCTTCTTAGTAGAGTGGATTCTTGAAGAGGACTCACGTGCTCAGCCCCCGTCCCATCCGCGCGTGCGAGAGATGGCCTCCCGAATACTTCAGATGAATGGGGACCACGCTCCGCTCGGTCAACTGTGGGTACCCCATTTTATCGCTCGCAATCCACAGGTCGCCTCTATCGTCGGGCGGACGATTGAGATGGCGAGGACTACAGCAGCTCACTATGAGACTGTTCGTGCCTTTCTTGAGCTATTTGAGCGTACCAGAATCGAGCTGGGTATACAGTATGAGGATATATGGAATATGGATGAGACTGGGGTCGCCCTCGGGGTATGTACAAACACCAGAGTCGTCGCTAGCTCATCAAAGAAGAAGGCTTATGTCAAATCCCCAGAGGATCGTGAGTGGGTATCAATAGTTGAGACGATATCCGCTACAGGCGTTAAGCTTCAATGCCTCGTCATCTTTAAGGGCAAGCACCTCCAAACCACGTGGTTCTCAGCACAAGGAGTACCCGATTGGCTATATACAACGTCAGACAATGGATGGACGTCAAATCAGATTGGATTGGAGTGGTTACAGCGTATATTTATACCAAATACAACTCCACGCCAAGGCACTTGGAGACTCCTTGTTCTGGACGGCCACGGCTCTCATATCCCTATCGACTTCATGTGGACCTGCCGGGAGAACAAGATATGGCCTCTCTACCTTCCCCCTCACGCCTCACACGTGCTTCAGCCTCTGGATCTTGCTCCTTTCTCTGTCGTCAAGACGAAGTATCGATCTGAGATCCGGGCTCTCTCTGCCCTTGATGACGCAGCACCTATCAAGAAAGAGCGCTTTGTGGTATCCTACAACAGGGCAAGAGAGGAAGGCTTAACTGAGCGAGTAATCCGAGCTGGATGGAGAGCCTCAGGGCTCTGCCCATATAACCCAGACCTCGTCTTACTCTCATCCCAGGTATCCGGCCGTCCAGCAACACCACCACGTGATACGCAGGACTCAGAGCTCTCAAATTCGATCCTCAGCACGCCTCAGAGCGCACAGGCTCTATATAGGGCTCACCGGCAGCTTCTAAAGTCAGAATCTCTCTCACGGAGCACTCGGGCAGTGCTTGGCAAGGCAGGCAAGGCTATAGCGAAGGCAAATACTCGAGCAGCTGAGCTCCAAGCTGAAAACCAACGACTCAAATATCAACTAGATAGTACTAAGATTACCCGCTCAAGGAAGCGTGTTCAACCTAACCTAAATGAGCGCTTCAGTAACGTTGAAGCTATCAAGGCTGCGCTTGAGCGAGCGGCGGCATTACAGACTGAGCAGGCATCACGTTCAGTTGAACAAGAAGCTCAAAAAGCAGCAGAGACAGCAGCAGCTCTCACGCTTCAGTCTATGTGTAATGAGTGGCAATTAGAGACGTTGTAGCTGAAAATATCACGACTTCAAAGACTGTGACGCGTTTTGATGGAGTGGCCGATCACTATATGTGGCCGAACACTATATGTGGCCGAACACTATATGGCCGAGCTTACAGGCGAGATAGAGCAGTGTCTTGGGATTTGTAGCAATATGCACACAGTGGCAGCTCAAAAAGATGGCCAGGTTGCGCTGTAACGAGCTGTTGCCGACTAGCCTGCAGTACTCACCTTCACTTCACTTTGCCCTCACCTTCAGCTTACTTGGCAGCCAGCGCTGACTTATTTATCCCCGAATTTCCCTCTCAAACTCTCAGCTTTGGACCGCTCCTCACTAAATTTTCAACGCCGCTCTTATCTACTTTGCGCAACAAGCAGCTTCTATACTGTCAGATCTCTGCCACGTTACTACAACATCAACCTATTTCTGTAAGATGAACCCCACAATCAAGTTCACTTGTCAGATTGTCAAGGCGTGTTGCAGGAGGTTTCCTCTTCTCTTACACTCAGCTACGCTGCCTTCCTGTACTCTTCTACCTTTGCCTACTGCTGCATTCTGCCTCCAAAATGCTCTAGCATTCGCTCTCACTCTTGCATTGACGGGCGCGGCCACGCAAACGGAGTTTTGCTAACATTGCTAGCAGCTAGCTCAAAATCAATCTCCCTCGTCGACATGCCAATCCAATGGAAACTGCCTGAGGCGAAGGACCGTCTCCTTTCTACTGTAACCGGTTCCACATCCAACGTACGATCTCACCCATCCTCACTGTTGCTTGAACATACTCTAACACCTTCCAGCTCGACATGAACGAGGTCGCGCGTCTCTTCGGCCAAGGGGCCACCTACGACGCTATCGAGGGCCAGCTCAGAAAGGCGAAGAAGCTGGCCAATGAGCTTAAGCAGGAGGCTGCCGGACGCCAGGGTCCTGCTCTGGCGGCTTCGAGATCAAAGAAGACTAAGGCTACGGCAAGTCCAGCTAAGACCTGTGAGTTACTTATTATCTCGAAGGTTTTACAGCCATGCTGATCGGACGTGAAGCTGTAAAGGGTGCTCGCGTTACCAAGGCGAAGAAGACCAGTGACCCTAAGGTGAAGAAGGAGCTTGTCGAGAAGAAGAGTGGCCTCTTTGATGCTGAAGACGATGGTGCTACGAGCCAGGAGGTCGATGAGAAAGTCTAGACGCCTTCAGGGTTGTTCGAGTGTTGGCTTCTTGGACCATCAACACGCATAGGACTGGCGCATCGATACGCATGAGACTGGCGCAATGGCGAGACCTCGGTGCTCACATCATGCAATGGCTTTTGGTCGTCACGGTAATGCTTCGACCTACCTGCATACATCAATAAGGCAATCAGAAAGCCAAAAATGATCAGTTCAACACCAGACTTGCACTATATTTAGTATCACGTGAATCCCTGTCTCTTTCATCTTCCAGATTTTGTATAATACTACAAAGTCACTGCTGATAATTTCAATGATTTCCAAAGCTTTGTTTTCTCCGAAGACACGGTTTTGGTTCATTGTTCAGGCACAAAGCATGACACCGCCCGAAGACCCAATGTTTGTTTAGTTGGTCAGCCAACGCCACTCCCTCGTTCACGATTCTTTCAGGTCGCTTCGCACCCAGCTCATTGTCCCATCTCGCTTTGTGCTGGACCTCTTTATTTCAGGTATAATACCCACCTTACGCCAAAATGTGAGGCCGATGTCCCTAGTTGTTGTTCGTTGTGCTGCAGCTGTTACACCGCCCAAGTGCTCTCCTTCACTTCAACTCTGGCACCGCGTGCCCCATCAGATCTTTCCGCCAAGGCCAGCTAATAAGCAGGCAAACGAGCGACAATAGAAAAGCCTGCGCGGTTTTTCAACTTACTTCTTCCACAGGTTGCGACACGAAAGTCTTCTCACTCTCGCACTATATATACAACAAATTCTCCTCATTATAGCCGTAACAAGCTCCTCATCATCACATCTCTCTCATCCAATCTCCTTCGAAGCAGCCACTCATCATGTTGCACCCCATCACTTGGGTCACTCACCTTCTCGCCGCCATCTGGTCAGTCAGTAATGACTACAGTTGGTATATCACCGTCCAGGCCAACTGCAGTCTTCCGACTCTGCGATGCGTTCGCGAGGCCAAGGCCATCCACACACAGGCCATCGCAGAGAACCTCGAGCACTACTGGTGCGAGGTTGGTGAAGAGGCCGCTCGAGTCGAACACGAGAGGCAAGCCAAGGAAGCTCACGATAAACAAGTCGCGGTTGACTACATCAAAGCCCGAAGGTTCGACAACGACGAGATGAGCCCACCTATTGTCAACATCATCCACAACCACCAGCACCAGCACCTCACCTGCAAGAGGGTTTCGCTTGGCGGGCTAGAGGGAGGATATAAGAATGTGAGGTCCCGGGGTGAAGAAATCATATTATATACTATCCGCTTGCTTGTCCACACGCTCAAGAATTTCGACAATCCCAAAACAGATCCCACTAGGAACAGTTGGAGCAACAACACAAGTATCAAGTTATCCATAATAAGGAAAGATGGTCCAACACCACCCCGGCGCTTTCATCTCGAAAGCAAACATCGACCCCACCGACTTGCCCTGGGCCCTCACCACACATCTGCTGTCAGTCAGCATCCCGCAATTCAAACGCACAACCAGCGCCCTTCCTGGCGCGCGCAGCACAGGGCCAGCTCCCCAAACACCTCATCGCGGAATGGCTCGCCAACGACCGCCTGTACATGCAGGGCTACATCTCGCTCGCAGAGAGCCTAGTCCGCGTCGTCACAGAAACCAGCAGCGCGGCTCCTCCGCTGGCTAGCCGCCGCCATCCAAAACGTGCAGCGCGAACTGACCTGGTTCGATGAAATGACAAGCTCCTACGGCCTCAGCACTTCATCCCCGCCCTCTAAATCCCTCGGAGTCCAGCGCTTCGAAGCGCTCTTCTCCAGCCTCGCTTCCCAAACCCCACCCCCCTTCCTGCCCTGGCTCGAAGCGGCCGTGTGCCTCTTCAGCACTGAAAAAGCGTACCACGAAGCGTGGAGCCGGGCGCGCAAGCAAGACCGGCGACGCTCTGCATCTCCACTGCCCGGCAGCCGGTCGTCCAACCCGCGACGCTGGACCACAGCAACGATCTCGACGGCGGCGCGATGCGCAGCAGCGCAAGGAGGTCATCCGCAACTGGAGCAACAAGAACCTCACGATGTTTGTCGAGACGCTGGAGCGCATCGTCAACGAGGGCGTGAGCCAGGCGGCCCGGGGCGATGAGATGCGCTGGGCCGAGGTCAAGCACAGGGCTGGTGCCGTGTGGCAGGCGACGTTGGATGCTGAGGAGGCGTTTTGGTCGGAGGCTGAGGGTGCGACCAGCGTGAGCCTTACGACCAGCGGGAGCCTTGCAAACAGCGAGAGTCTTGGAAACAGCAGGAGTACAACGCACACCACCAGCACCTTGTGCGGGGCCTGCTAGGCGGCAAAGAAGGCAGCCTGCTGGAGCGCAACACGCGCAGGGCGCAGGGCAGGGCACGACGTATGTGCCGCACCTGGGCCGTGTGTGATGGTGATGTCGAAGTGTTGATGGAGTTGGAAGAGAATGATAAGAACTGAGAAATTGGGATGGGATGGTGTGGTAGATGTAGATGGAGATAGAGATGGAGATAGAGATGGATATGGGAGGAATGCAGATGACGCAGGTTATGAATAATGCTTATTTCGAAAATATGGATATGGATTATTGGATGCTGAAAAGAATATCACCCATGGTTCTGATATCTGAGTGCTACTAAGAAGACTTTTGTGTAGTTTCGTATTGCTTCGTTAATCGTCGTATCGTCTACACCCGTGGGACCGCAATCCACCGCTCGCTCGAGAATATAGACAAAAGAAAGAAAAGAAACCCAAAGGGGCCAGGAGAAGAAGCCTGAGCCTATCAAAACACCGCCAACGCCCTCGCTCATCGAGCATGGAAAACCCCAGTTATTATCAACCGTCTATAGTATGCCCTTCAATGCCTCCTTCTGCTGCGTCGTCAGGCTCGTGGGGAACTTGATCTTGACGCCGACTACGAAGTCGCCGCGCTCGGCGGGCTTCTTGCTCTTCGGCATGCCGAGGTTCGGGTACCGCTCTGTCCACGAGGGACCCGTGGGCCCGTTGCTGCCGACGCTGAGTTGCTTGCCGTCGATTGTCTGTACGGTGCGACGCCAGCCGGTCAGCGCTTCTTTGAGGTCGAGTTCAATGGTGCGCTTGATGTCGTCGCCTTCGCGGGTGAAGAGAGTGTGTGGTTTCTGGTAATGTTAGTCATGTGCTGGATGATTGTGGTGGAGTGACTGCTTACCTCTGAGACGACAAAGTGCAGGTCTTGTGTCCCGCCTTCGACCTGGTCGCCGACGTCTGAGAACTTGATCTTGCTGCCCGCCTTCAAGCCCTTCTTGATTGGCACTTCCAGGATCCGGTCCTGTGTGCTCTGCTTGCCAGTCGCCTGGTCGTATGTCTTCCGCTTGATCTTGAGCTTCTTCGTTGTGCCGTTGAACAGCTCCTCAAGCGTAACCGCCAGCGGCTTCTCGACGACCGTGACCTCAGGCTCCGGTGCTCTCCTGCCTCCCGAGAACCGCGCACCCGGCGCTCGCCCGCCGCGCGAGCCGCCCATGCCACCGGGCATGCCACCCATTCCAAAGCCACCGAAGCCACCAAAGTCGTCATCGTCGCCGCCCATGCCGCCTCCGCCGCCGCGCAGGAATTCGGAGAAGATGCTCTCTGGGTTCGAGAAGTTGAAGCCGTTGGCTCCGCCGCCACCAGTAGAGAAATGGAATGTTCGTGCGCCGCCGCTGCTGGGCATGCCTCCTCCTGCGCCTGCGAAGGGGAAGCCACCGCTGCCTGCAAATGGGTTGCCGCCAGGGTCAGCGCCTTCTGGCGCAGGCTGGCCTCCGCGTAGTATGAATTCGAGGCCATATTGGTCGTATGTTTGGCGTTTCTCAGGGTCAGAAAGAATCTCGTACGCCTGTGAGCATTCTGTATGACTGTTAGCATTGTGTCTCGGGAGAACGAGGGGAGAGCGCAGCCTTGCCTTTGAACTTCTCGGCCGCCTGCGGGTTGTCCTTGTTCTTGTCGGGGTGCCATTTCAGCGCCGACTTGCGATATGCTTTCTTGATCTCTTCTTGTGTTGCTGTGGACGATACGCCTGTGTAGCAATTAGCAACTGCAACTATCCGCAAGCTTTCGCGGTTGAGCAAGGCCGGGGAGGGGCACGCATGGACCAGACCTACCTAACGAATCGTAGAGTTTGGTCTCTTTGACCATTGTGACTGGATATTACGGAAAACGGAAATGGTGTCGTGTGTGCGCGTGAGAGTAATTCGGTCTGGGCGAGTGGTGTTCAAGTGAAGCTTGCTTTTATGAGTGAGTGCATGGAAATGTCTCGCCATCTCCACCATTCCCCATTGCGCACGAGCCACCAAAGACGTCAGAGAACTCGCCAGAACCTTCCAAATCAGCTGCACTTGAAGTGTCGCACCAAAGTGATAGAACGTGAAGTTTGTGAACATTTCTTAGAGCTTCCACTTCGACATTTACAGCTAGAACCTCGAATTGAATCGACATGTCTGTCAATGCAGTAGTCATGTTCATACACCTAGTCGTCCGCCCTGATGCAAAAGTGTGACGCGCCCAACTCCATCATGCCAATCCCATAACGCCGACTCCCGTACGCGGTTTTCCGTATGCTACAGATGAGCAGGTATCCAAGAACAGAGCGAAATGCGCAATATGCACACATTGGTCGTGTACATGGCTTGTAGGTCGATCAACAACACAGTGCTGCTGGCTGCCTGAGATAATCGATATTTCACAACACAGCGTCAGCTGCTCAGTCAGAGTCGCTGTCGCTGTCGGCGGCCTTGCTCTTCCTCTTCTCCTTCTTGGCCTTCTTGGCTGCCTTCTCCTCCTTCTTCTTGCGCTTGCGCTCCGCCTTCTCCTCGGCCGTCTCCTCCTCGTCGTGCTTGCGCTTCTTGGTCTTCTCAGACGAAGCACTGGCCTCAGGCGCCTCACCGGTGGGCGCGACAGCAGGGGCGGCGAGGACCTCAGCTGTGGAGGTGGTCTCGGCAAGAGGTGCAGACTCGACGTCGGTCCTGTTGAAGTCCTTGTACTCGGTGTTCCACTTGGCGGGGGTCTTCTCGTTGGGTCGCCCAAATTTCTGGTCGTGTTAGCACTGCGCGCAGACTCTTGAGTGATGTAAACTTACGTCGAGTGTGCCGGCCTCCTTCATCTTCTTCTTCTCAGTGGCAACCGGGCCCATGCCCCATCGCCTGGGGTACAGGTCGCGCTCCATGATGACACGCTTGATCTTGGCAACAACGCCGTGATCGCAAGATGTCATCTCGACAGCAGACATTTGTGCGTAGGCAAGGGCAATAGCCTCACCCTTGGTAGTCATAAGGACGACCTCCTCGTGGATCTCAATGCCCTTCTCGAAGCGGAGAAGACCGGGAAGCATGAGCTTAGCACCGTAGCAGATGGCGTTGACAGAGCTGTCCTTGACTACAATGCGCTTGTAGCTGGTCAGAAGGCTCTCGAGAGGGGAGATGACGTGGCGGAGGTAGGACTCGTCGCGGTTGTTGTCGTGGAGCCACTGGGCGTCGAGGACATCGTGGAGGGTGACCAGGTCCTTGGTCTCGTCCATAGCACCGGACCTCACACGGCGCAGCTCCTGCATATGAGCACCGACACCGAGCAGAAGACCCAAGTGGACGCAGAGAGTACGGATGTAGGTACCGGCCTCGCAGCTGACCCAGAAGACACCAAGCTGCCTCTCATTGTCGAACTCGTAGAGCTTGCTCTCGTGGATGGTACGGATACGGAGCTGGCGCTTGACGGCGGAGATGAGCGGGGGGCGCTGGAAGAGAGCACCAGTGAGGGTCTCAAGGGCGCGCGCGAACTGGGCCTCGCCGCCGGGGAGCTTATCGTGCAGGCGGATGACGCAGACGTACTCCTTACCAGCACCCTGCTGCGACTTGACGAGACGGGTCGCGCGGTCAATGCAGACGATCAAGCAACCAGTGACCTTGGGATCGAGGGTTCCAGAGTGGCCGGTCTTCTCGACGCTGCCATGTCATTAGCTTTCTGGGTGACTATGTCAGCGAGCGCATTGCGTACCGGAGCATGCGCTTGATCCATGAGACGACTTCGTGGGAAGAAGGGTTCGATGGCTTGTCGAGGTTGATGACACCAGACGAGATGTACGACTTGAGGTCACGGGCGAGGGGCGCGCATCCCTGGGGGATGGGGGTGTAATGCGACGTGCGGACGAGCACTGCAAAATTGTCAGCTGCAACATTTTGGAGCTTCGTCTCGAGCTGGCTGCATACAGTCGCTGTAGTTCTTGAGCAGCAGCGGCCAGTCGCTGGTGTCGATGGCAGGCGCAGCGGCCTCTGGCTTGATAACGTATGCGTCGGGGTTGGTCTGCACGAGAGCCATGGCGTCGAGTATGAGAGACCTGGTGTTGCAATTGCCGTCCTGCAAAGCTCGAATGCAACTTTTCGGCCGCGAGAATTTCATCTGGCCCGAGCGGCACATTTAGCGTCCCCGGCAAAACTGACGGGCCGGCCGCAGCCTGACAGAGGGAGAAGGACACAAGACGCCTGTTGAAAGTCATACATTCCCTGGCTTTGGCTCTGTTTGATTCCCTGGTTCATTGCGATGTGCAGAACCTCATCTTTGACTTTAGTCCAAGCATCGACACTGAAGGTGCTTCAGACATTGACCTCTAAAAACGCTCATAAACCTACTGTAGCAGATTCTATTGAGGTACGGCCTTGAGAAGATATCGGCTTGCTCGCCTACTGTCGCCAGATGTCTTGATTGAGAAGAAAACGGAATGCACTTGCTGTCAATGGCTCTCATGATGCAGAGAAAGTGGACGATAAGCCCGGACCACCGAGAAAACTAAGTATGCAACCCCAGGTGTCAATAAGTCAATTTACAGCACAACTATATAGTATTGATTGCTAAAACTTTGACGTATAAAGCGCCTCTGAACCTTCTGAACCTCATCTGATATTTTGAGCAGAAAATTTGAGAACAAACAAGCTGATTTTGGGTGGGAATTGACGTTGTTGATTCCAACTATCTAACGTTGATGATGCGAGGTGGCCCGGGCTTATCGTCCACTTTCTCTGCATCATGAGAGAATGGCAACTGATGATGTGTGATTGGTCAGAGGTTGCGGGGACTCTAGCACAGCACCACCAAGCGCAAAAGAACACCACACGCGTCTGCCTTCACACTATTGCTATCATCCTCAAGTAATCCTCGCTCTACGAACTGTCTTCAATGACGAACAACTTTTCAGCATCCAATTTTCTTGTCGCTGACCACAATGTCGTCATACCAGAACGTGTTGGTGTCCCCACTGTAGCTCTCCCAACCAAAGTACACACCCGTGACCTTTGGCTTGATGCTGCTCCTCTGCCACTGCGCAGCATTCGGGTTGGTTACACCCGGCTTCGACGTCAAACCTGCGACAGCAGTGCCATTGAACCAGGTCTCGATGCTTCCGTCGGTGCCCAGGTGGTACTCGAGGCAGCGCCAGCTGTTGACTGGAATTGAGACGGAGGTTGCAATACCTTGAGGGGAAAGGTCCGGAAGAGTGGCATCGTCGGACTCGCGGTTGTACATGAGGATCTTCGACTGGCCGCCAATGCGCAGGTGTTTGTTGGTACCCTGGGCTGGATCTGGGTGGGTGATGAAAGTAACATGCGAGTCAGTGAACGCTTGCGCAGCTTTGCTGTCAATGCGGTCAGTCTGAAGGTTCATGGAATCGTCAGCTTCTTGACGCTTGGCAGCCGACTTACAAGTAGGTCCTGACGTAGACGTCACCAGAAGGCACCTTGTTGGTGCCCACGAAGATGTGTCCGCAATATCCGCCAGCACCATCCACTCTGATGGAGTTCTTGCCAGTGTGGGCTGTCGTGCTGTCGAGTGTAATCTTGCCACCCTGGTTGCAGTCGGGCGCATACGTCGTCCAGGTGGTCTGGTTCCAGCCTTGCTCGAATCCCTCGGAGATCTGAGCAACTGCGAGAGGCGCAAGCGCCAGCGCAAAAAGAGCTGTTTGGCCAAGCATCTCGACGATTATGATCAGGAGGTGTTACGAAAGATGTTCTGAAGAACGGACAAGCTTTTGGAAGTGCAGAGCGAAGCTTTTCAAGTGCTTGATCTTCGCATGTCATTTCAAGGCTATCTATTTGCTGCCGTGCTC
The DNA here is from genome assembly GCA_009982855.1 of Lizonia empirigonia. Classification (NCBI taxonomy): domain Eukaryota; kingdom Fungi; phylum Ascomycota; class Dothideomycetes; family Pseudoperisporiaceae; genus Lizonia; species Lizonia empirigonia. The sequence goes on along the minus strand of JAADKA010000042.1, from coordinate 265,495 downwards.
CAAAGTGGCTTTCATTACCTTGGGTTCAGGGACAGCACTATATCTGTAACCCCAATTTGGAACTTCGGAAGCCGGACCCTGAACCACTAACATCGCAGACGATCTGCCGCGCCTAAAGTGCTTAGCGGCTTCAATGCAGAGAAATCCAGCCCCGTTGTCTAATTGCAATTGCCGGTAAACAGCCATCACATATGGTGCTCGACATCCAAGTCATATGCGACTGAGAACTGACACAAGAAAGCATGGACACAACACACTAGCGCTGAGTCGATGCCTTACTACAGTTTCAACGAGAGTCGATTCGCTTTGCAGTGTCCAGCCAGTCCTTCACCCACCCTGCGACCCAGTGGCTCTGTAGAGGTTCTAGTCCTGCCAATGTGGAACTGATCTTGGAAGTCTCCTTCGGTGACAATGCCAGATTCAAGCCTCTCTCATTGACACCCTGTAGCCCCTCGTAAAAGTCAATCAGCTTAATACTGGGGATCTCCTGCACGAGCGTTGCGTATTCACCCGTTGAATGCAATTTAGCCTTCACGGCTGATAACCACTCTCCAAATGACACTTTACGTATAGGCTACTTCGAGGGATATGTATCTATGATGGTTTCCTTGACAACAGGAAGGATCGAAGTCCACTTGACTGGACGGGGATGCAAGACGTGATTGACAGCGGCGCCAAGTACATCGTTCCCAGCATGTCTAGGTGCCAGTGCGAGCTCGACAAGTACCTCAGCCAAGTTGTCAATCGGTATCCAGTCCACCGTGTCGGCGCCCATCAACGTAGTTGGGAGGATGCCCATAGAGGCGGAACTAATGACAAGGCTCGGAAGCCACTCCCGCCGGTTCCACCTAGTGGCCGTTCGTGCAGCACCTGCGACCTGGCCGATCCGAGTCACGCTGGCAGTGATTCTCAATGTCTTGCAGGCTTGGTCGAGAAGGCGTTCTGCGATGTACCTGGAATGTCCGTGTCCCATTGCCCGCGGTGCTGTTAAGTCGAAGATGATCTCTTCTGGCACCGTTGTCTCTGGATGGTTGAAGACGCTGGAGATGGAGCTGCAGAACTGAATAGAGCTATTTGGTCGGCACAGCTGAAGAGGCAGTGTTTGCGCATCCGTTTCTCCAGATGCAGCACTTCGTTGCGTTATTGGTATAAGATCCGAATCTGGGCAAAGTGGTATAAGACATACCTACACTGACAACGCAGGTGGGAATAGCACCGAATTTGCAGCGGTGACGGTCGAGCATGCAGGGGCAGACGCCGCGCGGTTTAGTGTCGACATCCTATAGGTATGATGGGATTAATTGAATCGAACATTTTGACCTTGTCGTCATGCTGTGTTAAGAACGATCATGAGTCGCAGTATTGGGATCGCGGGCAATGGCAGTTGTCGTAGGTACCGTAGCGCCTGAGCACACGTCATCACGTAATTTAAAGAAACGTATGAAGAGGACGCCTCACTCACACATCAAGAGCGAAATTGTTAACCTCGGCGTCGAAAATACTAAAGTACATGAGACAATGATCTCTCACTTTTCCACGTGCAAGGTCAATAATTAAATTCAGACCGTAAGCAGGTCAGAGGCACATTCACCTCCGTCATGACCAACTGAGCTTCAAAGCATCAGATATATTGATTATGAACAGCTTGCTGGCTCATCTCATGAACCTGGTCTGTCACAGATGCAGCCTGGGAAAGCAGCACGCCTGAGAAATGGGCAACAACTCACAGCCACGATGATCTTGCTGCGCCACCACCACTTGTGTTCGATCCCATAAAGGCGATAGCAATTCCCGTTCCAACTCCTTTCCAGTTCTACTTTCGCTGTCAAACCCACCGCTTTCAAAGCATCTTGAAAGCCAAGCCCTGATATTGTCTTGTCGGAGTTCGGTGCTCACTCCACGCACACGATCCTGGCATCGAATATGGCAACGGTCGTCCACCCAAACACATCCCACATGGCATCGGATTCAAAATCGATAGGATCTTCGACCAATGACTACACAACTAGTAAGGATGTCAAGACTGATCCGTACCTTACATCCGAATCAGCCCCGCCAGCATACTCATCTCTTTCGGGAGCCGTTGCAGCAGACATGGCATCCCTCTCAGTCGGCGACCCCAAGGAGATGATATCCGTGCCTATGATCCACAGTCATGAGAGCACACGCCTACGCGATGTTCTGATTCCGTTTAGCAGCAAAGAAGGCAAGATCAAGCAGACGGTTATCATGAGGAAGATGACGCGAGAGTACGACCCACCTTCCTCTCATCCCTTGGCTTCGTCTAGAAGATGTGTGACTGAAACAATCTAGGCATTATCTTAAACACTACGCTCGAGATGCTGAAGGCACTTATGTAGGTACTGAGAAAGCAGCCGTGGACGCAGGGCTTGTTTTTGTGCCGGGCAAGAGCAGCAGTGAGGACATCCTGGAGCAGGTCAGAAAGGTTGCGTTCGGCCGAGAGCACGACCAGGGCGCCTTTCAAGTTGGATATGCTATGGAATATCGTGGCACAGAGAGTAAGGAGAGGCGTGTGTGATGCACGAACAGCAGATCAGGAAATGGTAGCTGCTGGCTACGTGTTGTTCTTGGATGCTTAGAATGCCCACTGTGATAACGACTTCCTCATGACATTTTCATCCACCGCCTTTCACTCTCTCAATGTCTTGCTGGAAGCTTCTGACCGGCTTGTCTCCAACACTGGCAATCCCATTCCCGTCTTCTGCCTCAAACTCTGGTAGAAATCGAGCAATTTCAGCCCTGGCACGCGCTCGGCATTCTCCTTCGTCTGGGGAAACTGTTCTAGCTCATCGACCCAGTTATCGTACTCCACGACGTCGATGTCAGCATTGTCATCTTTGTAGAAAGCCTGGATCACGGGGAAGAGCTGACTCCAAGTTGTTGTGTGGGAATTGGCAAGGTGTGGGGATTCACTTGTGCCGGTTCATCTGATGGTGTTGTGGCAATGTCAATTACAGTCCCAGCCGCAATATCCATCGGCACCCAGTCAACTCTCTCCATATTGCCTAGCGTCCGCGGTAACTTCTTCAAAATCTTGCTCGTGTGGACTATAGTCGGTAGCCATTCGTGTCTATACCACGCTGCACCACCAGCTTCTGCACTCGGTCCTGCTAGCTGGCCTGCGCGCACAATGGCGGTCTTGATACCGAGACGGTGAGAGGCAGTTGCGAGGATCTCAGCTGCGACGTGTTTGGACTTGCCGTAGCCTTGCGGTAGCGTGATGGCGCCATCGAAGAGTGTTGTGGTGGATTCGGGCACAGCGGATGCGTCTTGTGCAAAACTGCCCCAGTTTCCGACGCTGGCAATTGAAGAGATGAATGTGACGGCAGGGTTCTGGGCGGATAAGGATGCAAAGTCGACTACACGACGAGTTCCGGCAATGTGTGTTGCTTCGTAGGACTCGAGCGAGAGATTGAAGTCGACGGACCACGCTGAATGAATGAAGATTGTGACGGTGGAAAGGAGGTGAGAGTATGTTTCGTCTGAAAGTCCGAACTTATCTTTGCCAAAATCGGTCTTTAGAAAGACTGGTTTGCTGAAGTTAGTCATAGAATCGTGGTGCTGTCTGAAGGTTTCCTTCTGTCGGGCCTCCGCGTTATCAGAACGGTTCATGCAGTACACCTTCTCAACATTTGGATCCCTAAGTAACTGCTCCAGTATATGGCTACCAAGACTACCAGTGGAGCCGGTTATGACCACAGTATGCTTTGAGAGTCGTTTGACCATTGTAGCCGTGGCTGTATGTGAACCATATCTTTTGTGTACTTTCTGACCATGGCATCGAGCTTTTCCTCTCGGGTTTGTGGAACCGCTAAACGTCCGTCCGACCTGTTCACACTCTGAGACAAAGCTTCGGATAGTTGCCTGACAGTGGGGTTGCTGTAAATGAAAGAGGCAGTGACGTTCGCGCCGCGGATGGCCTTATTGAGCGCATTGGTCAGTGCTAAGACGTCGAGTGAGTCAACACCCAGGCTGAAAATGTCTACGTCATCCGGCGTATCCTCTTGAAAGGCTGACAGTGCAAGACTGAAGACAGCGTGGACTTTGCTCGTCAACTCTACATCCCCGTCAGAGTCTGAATATGGTTCGCTGGCGTATCCTTTATCGGCAAAAATGGCCTCGATCTCGTCCTTGAACGATGCCACAGTCTGGAGACGAATGACGGAGCCCTTCACAGCGCGAATGAAGGGCTTTCCCTCTTTGGCAACGGCTATCTTGGTCTGGTAGATCCTTGCATGAGCAGGTGCCTCGTGATTTGCCTGTTCTACCATCGACCAAATGCAATCAACCAATGCAGCTGGATTCGTAGTGCCAGCCTGGCTGCGGTCAGGTTCGACAAGTAGTCCAGCTTGGAACTTGCCCTGGCCCACAACGAGAGCCCCCTTTACCCAGGGGTGTGATTCAATCAACTTCTCTGTTAGTACTGGGTTAAACTTCTCGCCGTTGCTCAGTACGATTATGTCGTCTCGTCGACCGCTATACTTCCAGAGGAAAGGTTTGGAGGAATGCCGTCTGAACAGGTCCTTGGTTCGCCATTCCTGGATCCCCGGGAAAGTGTGAAATATGGCTTGATGCTTGATGTCTTTCGGTTTGAGGACGAGCTCAAACAAGTCATTCTCCGCAGGCTCCATGACAGCACCCGCGACGGAGCTCCAGTGAAAGTAGCCCCACTCGTCCGGCGCGGATGGTAGAAGAGTGCACATCAGCAAGGCTTCAGTGCTACCGATAACGGTCACAAGGTTTGTCACTTGACATATTTTATCGCCACTTGCAGAGGCAAGGGGTGCACCGCCAAAGAAGACGGATTCCAGTTTTCCGAGTGCCGCGATCCCCTTCTCGGTTGTGGATATATCTTCAAGGATCGACGGAGGAAAGATACTCGAAGTTGGGCTGATGGCTGATGGCTTCGATCACTTCGATGACCAAGTCAGCACTCAATAACTTTTCTGAAGGCAGTCTGACGATTGTTCCCCTGCAAATGAGTGACCGAACGCCGGCAATTATACCCATAGCGTGAAAGAAAGGTACAGCTGCAAGCATTGGCCTTCTGTCCGCAAGGAACAGCTTGCTGACTTGGTCGAACTCTTCTTCAGGTCCGAGCGATGCTTGCTCGTGCACGGTACTGATACCCCCACGGTCAGATGTATGAGCTTCGGCAGACCTAGTGTAAGTGTCAGAGATATCCTTAATGTAGGAATGACGTGTCAGATTACTCACCAGTTGAACCCGATGTGTGAAGAATGAGGCTGTGTAATGCAATATTGCGGCTATGCCGACCAGCATAGTGAAATGCAGGAAGGCTTGGATTCAAGAGCTCCTCCGTAGTTGGTGCCTGGAAAATTTTCGGATAAGGTACCGCCTCACGGATGATCTCCACCTGTGGCAGTGTTTCGATGGTGGTCAAGAAAATTTCACAGCTCGTCTTTTCTACGAGGAACTTCTGACCGTCAAGAGAGTTTCGTGGAGAATTGAATAGCGGAACGTAGCCAGTCTTAAGCGTTGCAGCAAGGACTACCAGGTAGCGCAGATCATTTGCCCTGTGTCGAGTGTCAGTATAATACGGTTGGTGGACAAGTTGCATTACTCACCCCATATAGCCAATCGTCTGGCCTTCGTGTTGAGCGACACCAATGCTTTTTTCAATCCATCGCGCCATATTATTAACTGCCCTCGCAAGGTCTGCGTATGTGAAATGGTGCCATCCATTGTCCAGGCCTGTGGTTGATCGTGGTACTATTGCCCAGGTGTCATTGGGCACTGACTGTGCTGCATCATCGATGTAATCTGGCACAGCGGGCTGTTCCTGTTTCAATGCAGCCATCTTGAAGAGAGACAGATGCAGTTCGGGTGGTCGAAGTCTATATTGGAGAAGGATGCAACAAGTAGCGAAAAGTATCGTGACGTTCGCTGACTGTTGCGGATTATTAATCGAAAACCCAATTTTTTTTATGATTCGGGTGTCGAAAGAGGGCGTTGATAATGAGCTCCCTAAGTCGGTTGATATTTCGTCGTCTGCAGTGGAAAGGCGAGCTCCATATACAAACGCCGGGGGCAAATTCCGAGATCGAGGGTGCGCAAAAGCGCATATTCAGCTTCACATATGTCGTCATGCTTCATCCGAAGCTCTCCGTATCTCCATGCCGACTGTTCCCCGAAGTATTTGGTGGAGATTGAGGCATATACGTACACAGCGTCCTGGAGACGGATCGGTGTGAAACGAACATAACAACTTCGTTCGGTGGCGTCAAATGTTCCAAGGTTGACCTGGTCTTACGCTGTATCCCAATAGATTGCGCGTCACGGTACTGGAATGTGTGTTGCAGTCGAAGATTTGCGAAGACTGGCACAGCACCATATCCCTGTACGTGTCGTTTTCTGGTGTTGATGCTGCTCGGCCGAGCCTCAGATTGCACTTACGGCAGCCCAGTCGGCAACCACGCATCATGCATAACCTCCGAGATATCTCAGTACAGTATCCACGCGCTATATGAGCTTCGAAGGATGCGGCCCGCGCGGCACCACGAAGCTTGGTCAGATACCCGTCAGGGTCTGCCAACGTAGACAGAAACGGCGGTGTACCATGCTTGGTACTATAGGGAGCCTAGCTTAGGGAGCCTAGCTTGGGTACCCTGCCGGAGAAATCGATATCTCCGCAGGTCCTTCAGGTCATTGTGACATACGGTGGGTTGCATTGCCTACAATAGACAGTGAGATGTGCGACATGAAGAACTCGTGGATGCGGGACGCGGTGACGTAACGTGCACGGACGCGTAACGCCCGGCGGCGCGTAACGCCCCGTTTTACTAGGGAAAATACCTAAAAGTCTTGTTTTTAAATAACGTACCCCACGGGCGAGCTGGCCACACGGGCGAGCTGGCCACCTTCGCCAAGACCCCACTGTTGATACGGCTAAGGTATCGGAATCACCTTCGTTGCAACGAGTTGAAGTGATTATGATTGATTGTTGTTCTATAGAGGTAGAGGGAGATTGGCGGTAAGGCAGTAGCTAGAGCTCGGACCCCACGGCTTAGTCAGCCGTGTAATCCAAGCTCGTGCATGCAGCAACCAGCTGCTTTATCTACCGCAGGTTCGATTCCCAACACTGACTATCTTTTCTTTTTGTGCCGGGAGATCAGATCCGTCCCCAAATCCTCCAAATCTGCAATAATATCCTGCTGCCGAAATGTGGCTAGTTGCCTATCTTGGCTAGCGCCATACGTCTTCCTGTATGCCCTTGTGTCCTCCCCTTTGTCCTTCGTTATCGCGCACACGTGCCCGTTGACTGACTACTCGGTGGCACCGTGGTGCGTAGGCTCGGTGCTCTTGGTCGTGGGCTTGGTGTTGCGATCACGGTTGACCCACCCTTGCACTCGGAGGTTGAGCTCGTTAGAGTTGATGAGGTTCTCCATCGCGGCGTTGCAACCTGCCTTTGTCATGGAGTCGGCTGGGTTGTCGCGACCGTCGATCCATCGGATATCCATGAGTTCGCTGCGCTCGTAGGCTTCGCGCATTGCCATGATGTCGATCATGAGGCGTTTCTCCTTGGTGGTGCCAAGCTTGACAAGGCAATCGTAGAGCGATCGCGAGTCAGTGCATACCATGATAGGGACCTTAGGTAAGTCGAGTCGCTCCATGATCATGTCGATGGTGCCGCCGATCGCGACTGCGATATCGACGCCGTGCGCCATCGCGTAGATCTCGGAGGCGAGGACACTCCTGGTGATCCGCTTGCACTTGACTGAGGACCAGTGGACGATATTGCCACGTATCCCGAAGTTTGTGTCGCTTGAGGTGACTTCATTGCCGAGTACGATGACGAATCCCATCTGGGAGCTCATATCCTTGTTGTTGGCAAAGGACGCGTCGACGAGGGTAAACAGCTTGAGGTTGCGTACGTCCAGAGGCACGTAGGTCAACCCATGGTGGAGGTTCCTCTTTTGCCATTCGATGCGTTTGTTCAACTTGGATATTTCTTCTTTTGTAGGCTCACTCGCTTGCGCAGCAGCGGCGAGGTCGAAGCTTGCCTCGGGTTGACAGATTGTCGCGATGTAAGCGCCACGTGCGCGTTGTTGAATGTACGTCTTCTTGTTGGTTGCGATCTCCAGTTTTTCACCTTGTTTCTTCTGGCGCAGTGCGATCACGCCGTCTGTCGTGAGACTGACGACGCACCCGTTGAAGTCGATAGGGTTGTTAGTAGTGAGAAACTGCTTCTCTTTAGCGCTGAAGCGCAGCTCCTTGCTCTCCTTGTTGGCAAACACGTCATCGGACAGACCGAGCGTGTCATCAGTTTGCATGCCAACAATACCGAAGCCTGACGCCGTTGGCTTAGTGATCAAGAGGCACGGGTCATAGGTTGACGTTTCCATCCCGAGCGTTGTGGTATGGTGTTTGAAGTAGGTTGACCACCAGTACGCTCCTGCCTCGGCGATGCCGTACAGCGGCTTCACGACCACCATGATGGTGCCTTTAGGGTAGGCATCGCGGAGTTGCGTGGGAAGGTCCGCGATGATCGTGCGCTGGAGATGGTCATCGGCTTGCGTGTACGCCTGCGTGATATCTCGAAGCCATAGCGTCATGCCCATCTGAAGCAGTGAGGGTGCAAGTGCGATGATAATGCGCTGACTGGCGCGCTGGATCGTCGGGCTTTGCGTGAGCACAATCCGCTTTCCATTATCGGCATAACCCTGAACAACAAGGCGCGATTTCTCATACGGCTTGGTGGTAGTTTTGCCTTTAACCTCGTTGACAATCCGTGACTTAAAGACGCGGATGCCACCATGGCGCTGAGGGTCATACTCTTCGAAGCGGAACACTCCGCGAGTGATTAGCGCGTCAATCTCTGCCTTGGTGGATAGTTCGAATGGCTCGCCTGGGGTTGTGATCTTGCCAGTGGCACGCAGCTTCCTGGACAGCACCAGGTCGTCCTCCTCGCGTTGCGTGAGGTTGACGTCGTTATTCTCGATGGGAGCCGGTTTTGGCTTGTTTTTGGAGCCTTTGGGGCGACCGCGCTTTCGTGGAGGTGGACCTTCTGTCTCTGGGATAAACTCGTTATCGTCCGCATCCCCGCAACCGTCGTTGTCGTCGTCGTCGCGCGGGATGACAGTGGAGTTGTTGCGGTGGTATGGCTGCACCGATGTGACTCGAAATGTCGCCTGCCTGCCGTCGACGTCGACAATCGCGGCGGTTAGGTCGTCGTTCATGGCGATAAGGGTATAGGGACCAGTCCAACCGCGGTTCTCGCGCCAAACCTTTACGCTGCTCTGGATTGGGAGCTGGAGCGTTTCAATGACGTTTGGTCCGTTGCGTGTCGCAAGTGCGTCGTTTACCTGGCGTTTTGCTTTGATCTTGCGGACCTCCGCCATCGCGTTCTTGATCGCTTTCGCGCGCGCGGTGATGGATGGTGATGGCGGCGATGTCTTGGATAGGCGGGGGTAGGTGCCAAAGACGAGGAGAGTAGGCACAAGGCCGTCTGGACCAGCAGTGTCGTTGACGGCTTTCACAGCCATCTGGAGGAGGTGGTCAAATGACGTGTCGCTGCCCATGTCGGCGGAGATGACTTCGAAGGCACGGCGGATGGCCGCATGGTACCGCTCCACCTTGCCAATGGAGTTGTGCGCCTCGACAGGCACCTCGTCAACCTCGATGGCCATTGTCTTTGCATTGTTGACAAACTCCTCGCTCGCAAAGTTCTTGCCAGCGTCGGTGGCTATGACATCAGGCGGACCAACGTACATATCGATCCACATTGCGCGGAGTGTGTCCCATGTTGTACTTGCTTTCATGTTGGTGAGAAAGCGCGCTGCTTGGAAGGCAGTTGCTTCGTCAACAGCATGAAGTACTGGTCTCTGATTGATGTACATCACGTCGACGATAAGTCGATAGTTAAAGTCGATATCGTCGCGGAGGGTAAACCGAAATCGTCCTGGCGCCTTGCCAGTGATCTGACATTGGTGACAGAACTTGTTAATCTTTTCGATGGTCGCTGCATCGACGTCATCATAACCTGCTCTCGCGAGGACCTTGTAGAGTCGTCCTGCAGCTGGATGACCAAAGCGCCGATGGAGTTGTGCAAGCTCTACCTCGGTGAGGTAGTGCGTCGCGGTCTCTTGGTCGTCGAGCAGGAGCCATGGGTGTCCCCATTTGCGCACAATGGGGTACTCCCGTGACTCGTGTACAAGCACGTTGTCAACATTGTTGAGGTAGATCCCGTGGCGGTCCATGTCTGCAAGGCATAGCAAGAAAGGCGTGTTGGTCGGCATTACCGCAAAAAGTATAACGCCGAGCGGGGTTTCGACCTTCACATCGCCAAGTGAGAGACACTCTGGGTTATCTCCAAATCGGATTCGGTGGCGACCTACCGTGGACTCATCGATCATGGCCGATGGCTGGAGGCGTTGCAGTGCCATGACCTGGGTCTTTCCTGCAGTGGAGACTCCAGCCGCGCCGGTGTCGGGCATGATGCCTTGGAAACAGTGTGCACCATATCGGTGATCAAAGGTGAACATGTGGGGTGCCTCCTTTGCAGTCTCCAACGCGTATGGGTCGATCCCAGTGATCGCGTGGGTCGCCGCGGCGTCGTTGAGGTTGATGGTGAGCGCTTGCCCGTCGATGGTTCCGCAAGCAGCGGTGTTGAATTGTTCATGTTGGAAGTACGCATCGAGGTCATCAACGCGGTTGCCGTCGTCGTCCTCTGCCTCGTCATGAAGCTCGATGCCTTCGAATCCGGCGAGGAACACGTCGTAGTCGTCATCGAGATCGTGGTTTTGGACATAAGTCTTGAAGCGTTGGTGCGACTCATTGCGCTCCTCGCGTGAATGTCGCGTTGACCAGCATCCTTGTTTGCCGCACACATAGCAATTTTTATCGTGCGAGCGGCGGGGAGGGTATCGCGGTCGTGACAGCGTCGGTCCGCGGTTGAAGCGGCCGGTGCCATAGCCTCGGGGTCTGCCGCGAAGTCCGCGACCGTCGCGAGGTTCGTCGTTGCGGTTGTATCGTCGGTTCGTGTAGAAGATGTCATCGTATGTCTGTTCATTGTCATAGTTGAACTGCGTTCGAGCATGCGGGTGACAGCGTTGCCAGTTACCGACGGCGTTGCGGAGCTCTGAAGCGACTGCTTCAAAGGTCGACGCAGGTCGGATCAGGACTGCGCTGCAGGCTTCGACACCCTGGCATGCTGACACAAGTTGTCCGGTGAGGCTTGGCTCACTAAGTCCATTCTGCTGAGCCATCGCTTGGTACAGCTTGTGGAGCTTGTCGATGAGCAAGTTAAGGCATTGCGCGATTGTCTTGTCAGGGTTGCTTGCGATGACGTCCTTCAGCATAATGGTGCGCCATTCGTTCAAGAACAACTGGTAGTTCTCAGTGGTGTGGAAGTAGGCGCCCAGTTTCGCGATGATGTCTTCGTATCTAAGGTCAAGTGGAGCGATGAACTGGTAGTAGTAAGCTGACGCTTTGCCAGTAAGCATAGTGGAGATAGCTAGCTTGTAGCGGTCAGTTTGGTCAGGTTGAATGCCGACTTTGGCGCAAAGCTCTCGAAAGATAACCAGTTTGTGACTAAGCACGTCATACTTGTCACCACTGAACTTATCGTTTTCATTGTACAGCTTCGCGAGGTTTGTGAGTGCTGTCACGTTGAGTTGAGCTAGTGACGGTGAGTACTGTGCTTGTGGGTATCCTGTTGGTGGCTGCGGAGGGCTGGGGTAACTGTAGTTGCTGTTGTTTGTAAGCTGTCGACACTTGAAACCGTCGACGAGTCGCATGAGCTCAAGCTCGTCGTCAGGCCATATCGGGCACGACGAGATATGGAGGAGGTTGTACAGTTGCGTTGTTACTGTGTCGCGACTGTTGATCTGGGTGTAAATCCCTCGGTGTCGGAGCAGTTCCTTGACTGCTTTCCGGAGCCGCACGTCGACCGCACTGATGATATCTTGAGTCCAATCCCCGAAGGACTTTTGAAACTCCTGGAGGATAAAGAGGTCGAACTGTCCATCGTCTTCAACTTGGACGACCCAGTCGAGGACGACAGTGTTTAGTTTGTCGGTGTTTATAGCTGCGTCGGTCGGGTCGAGTTCCGCGTTGATATACTCGCTCTTGTGCATCTCGGAGTACCACGATCGGTACTTGACGCTCTTGTATAGTGCCATGGTGCTGAAATCGGTCGATTGTTTGCTGTCAGTTGCAGGCGTTGTCAGTTGTTTTGTGCGTGGTTGACGCAGATCTTTTCGTTCAAGATCTCCTTCAGAACTGTCGGCGAAAGCGCTACCCTGATGGGTAGTCTCTGCGGGCGGTGCTGTACTTCGCACTCCTTGCTACTGTGAGGTAGGAGGAGTCGCTTCTTGGCCAAGACTACACAGCAAAAGAGCTGATGGGTCTCCTTGTCAGATATCTAGCCGATCTGTGGTGTAGCAACCACTGATCAGTGTTGATACGGCTAAGGTATCGGAATCACCTTCGTTGCAACGAGTTGAAGTGATTATGATTGATTGTTGTTCTATAGAGGTAGAGGGAGATTGGCGGTAAGGCAGTAGCTAGAGCTCGGACCCCACGGCTTAGTCAGCCGTGTAATCCAAGCTCGTGCATGCAGCAACCAGCTGCTTTATCTACCGCAGGTTCGATTCCCAACACCCACCAAAAACCACCACAAATTAGGCCATTATGGCGCCCTTCTGGCTAGTACAGTAGAGAATTGCATTATATACTATTCTTGTGCTACTTCTGCGTTATTCTTGCACGTGCGCGAGTTGTGCCCTGCCTCGCCGCACTGTCTACAGCGCCTTGTAGGCTGGTCGCCCTCATCAGCGCGCGCTCTCTTCCTTGCCTTCTTCCCATCACTACGCGCACTAAACTCCCTTAGAGTTGTCAACCTTTGGCCCTCTTCAACTGTTAGGGTCCCTTCCCTTTGTACTTGCTTCCTTTTATGCGATTTACGTCGCGTGGCGGCCTTATTAGCTGCTTAAAGCTCAGCGACTTGGTTGCGCATCAACACCAAGGAATGCGCCATCCGCTCAGCGCCTTTTGAGAGCTTTTCAAGGGCATCAACCGTTGAAGTAGGTGAGCTATCTACATGTCGCTGAATCCTCTCTCGAACAAGCTTCGATTGCGACCCAAATTCAAGGGTGTTACTTGGTGTCCTTGACTGCCAGGGAGCGTTGTTGACAGGAAGTAGTGATAGCGTGCGCAACCGCACATCAAGCTTTGATATAACTGCTTCTAGCTTAAATAGGACTAATCCAGCCCCTCTAAACCCTCCTAGGATATTATTAGTTGTAATTAAGGCGCTAAAGGCAGCCTTAAAGCATAGTAAGAACTTAAGTTTTGTAATGTAGTTATTGAGAAAGAATGACTCTCTCAGTCATGGCATGTAAGTGTATAGATTGGAGTCTGCTCTACTCAGGGGCTAAATACAGGATTATCGGTCACGTGGTGCTAGCCTGATTAGGACAGTGCAATTCCACTTTCCAACACTCCCCCAGAAGTGCAATTGTCTTAAGAAGGCAAGCCACTGCTAGAACACCCTCTAGAATAGTAAAACTCCAGGACTTGATCTGGCTACTCTCGTAGCCAATCGGACTTCTATGTGCCTTGTCAACAAGAATGAAACCTCCCTGTCACCCTGTAGCGGCCGTCACGTTGCGAGTCCCTCAAGTAAAGTGAGGTGTCGGCCGAGTGAAGAGTCGAGAAAGAAGGTCGAGAAAGAAGGTCGAGAGAATTTTCGCGTTTGAAAATCAAGGTAGAATCAATATCACCAACATACCGACTCTCCCTCGACTCCTACGTGAGAGTCAGCGCTCCCCCAGCTTGGTACTCCCAGTACTCCAGCTGTGTACGCTCTCCTGTCTCAGCGCTCCCCCAGCTTGGTACTCCTAGTACTCTAGCTGTGTACGCTCTCCTCTCTTGTTGTCCCCGCTCCGTTCCTCCGCTCCTGCCTCCTTGTCTGTGTCCTATTCGGGGCTCCAGACCCTAACACCCTTACTCTCCCCCATCGTTATATAAGCCTTTGCTTCTTTGCGTTTATTTGACGAAATCCTTTGGAAAGAAGATAAAAAATCGATCGAGAAATCGGGTGGGGGTAGGTGGGTAGAGTTCGAGAGAGTAAAAAACCTCGAGCACCGTCAAACGGTAGGTTTTCGAGTTTGAGGAATCGAAAGTAGCTGTCGAACTGTAGCTACCGGTATAAAAGAAGGGCTCGAAAGGTTACCATCGATAGGCAGGCAATTCGAGTCGTTTTCGGAAGAATCGATGGTTACCGTCGGTAGGTAGGTATTCGAATCGTTGTCAAAAGGTTGGTTGAAAAGGGATAGAGCAACCATTGCTCTCTTCGACTCGCGCGTCGGAATTGGGTATAACTCGCCCAAGGTATCTTCGAGACGCTCCCAGCTTCTCCGGACGATAGTCCATTTTTCTTCGGACTTAATACCCTTCGCGGCAGCCAGGGCGACGACCCAGTGTCTTCAGGACTTAATACCCTTCGCGGCAGCCAGGGCGACGACCCAGTGTCTTCAGGACTTAATACCCTTCGCGGCAGCCAGGGCGACGACCCAGTGTCTTCAGGACTTAATACCCTTCGCGGCAGCCAGGGCGACGGCCCAGTGTCTTAGAATATAGAAGGCGACGACCTCCTGGGTTGTTCTGGCGCAGACACGCATATACCAGCTTGCTGCCCATATCGAAGAAACGACACTCCGGACACTCACAATGCACACGCAAGCGCGTAAACCCGGGCTCATAACCTATTGAGAAAGAATGACTCTCTCAGTCATGGCATGTAAGTGTATAGATTGGAGTCTGCTCTACTCAGGGGCTAAATACAGGATTATCGGTCACGTGGTGCTAGCCTGATTAGGACAGTGCAATTCCACTTTCCAACAGTAGTTAATATAGCTACGTAACGTACTCCACGGCCGAGCCGATCACACGGGCGAGCCGATCACTCTGCCAAGACCACACCAAACCTCTACCTTACCACACAATGCCTCAACAACAACACAAATCTAAGCCCTTAAAAGAAGCTGCGATAACGTACCTCACAAGCGAGCTGGCCACACAAGCGAGCTGGCCACCTGCGCCAAGACCCTACCAAAATCAGTACTGTACACGACCGTAGAGCACCGTCAAGGATAGTAATTAAGAATCGTAATAGGCTATTCTACTCAGAATCTACTAATACTTCTTGCTTACACGTACGTGCGTTATGCCCTGCCTCGCCGCAGCGTCCACAGCGTCGTTGGCTAGGCTCACCTGCCTCAACGCGCACCCTCTTCTTTGCCTTCTTCCCATCACTACGCGCCTCAAACTCCTTAAGGGTCGTCAGTCGTACGCCCTCCTCAATCGTTAAGATACCCTGCTGCTTTATACGCTTCCTTTTATGCGATCTACGCTTGAGAGGTGGTGCTTGCTCTAGAAGATGATGAAGGGTGGGATCGACCAGCCCATCGCATTGATCCCTTGGATCACTGTAGTCCACTCTCAATTGCCCTGCTGAACGCTCTTTGGCCGTCCTCGACGCTCAGAACTAGTGACTACTGCTCCAGTTGATATCATGCCCATCATGAAGCCAGCCTCGTCAAAGTTGTAGGTGTCGTCATCAAGGATACCATACTTAGCCTTCATGTTCTCTACAAGCCGAAACCAGCCTTGTATAATCTCAGGATCCTCGCAGAGAGCTTTCTTATAGTGATATTTGCGATTGAATTTGACCTTGAGCTCAGGGCGACGTTTGACAAAGTTTGCAGCCCAGTTCTGGCCAACAGGATCACGGTGACGCTCAGCCAGCAAAGAATCAGCCATATCCTTCACAGCAGCAAGCCGGGGCGGAAATCCTCGCGCGTCGAGGTCAAGGGTATGCTGAGTAACTACATCCTCCTCTGTCTTAAGGAGATTTATTGAGTTGGGCGTGCAATCGCGTCGATAAGGTGTTCCAGCAAGGCGATTACTGAGTGTTGCTCGAGAGACGTTGTAGATAGCTGCAGCACGTCTCTGGGATATCGTCGCGTCGCGTTTGATAGCCTCAAGAGCAAGCTGTAGTCGAGCATCTTTTGAAGGTAGTAGATTGTCTGGTTGTTGGCTCATCGCGATTATACTATGCGCAATAGTATGTTTGGTGGGGTCTTGGCGCAGGTGGCCAGCTCGCTTGTGTGGCCAGCTCGCTTGTGAGGTACGTTACAGCTTGCGCTCCAGGCAATTAAACAAGACGCGACACTTACATTGCGACGCGCTGCAGCTATCTATAACGCGCCTTACACCACACTACACGATCGATACACAGGACGACCTGCACGAGCTGATTGTACGCCGAATCAACCGATTATGGATCAGACTGAGGAGAATGTGATTGCTGAGCACATTCTTGAGCTAGATGCACGAGGATTTGCCCCTCGGCTGGCTGCTATAGCTGATATGGCCAATTCTTTGCGTGCTGAGCGCAATATGGGCCATGTTGGCGTAAACTGGCCCAATACGTTTGTCAAGCGCCGCCCTGACCTCCAAGTAATGTTCAATCGCAAGTACGACTACAAGCGAGCCCTCTGTGAGGATCCAGAGATTATACAAGGCTGGTTTGGGCTTGTAGCGAATGTCAAAGCCAAGTATGGCATCCAGGACGATGACACATACAACTTTGATGAGACAGGCTTTATGATGGGCCAGATATCTACAGAAGCAGTTGTCACAGGTTCAGAGCGTCGAGGACGGCCCAAGGCAGTGCAGCAGGGCAATCGAGAGTGGACCACGGTCATACAGGGCATCAATGGCACGGGATGGGCCATTCCACCCTTCATCATCTTCAAAGGCCGCTACCACCTCTCTGCCTGGTACAAAGAGCCTGATCTGGCCCAGGACTGGATTATTGCAGTCTCTGAGAACGGATGGACCACCAACAAGCTTGGTCTGGACTGGTTGAAGCACTTTGATGGCCATACAAAGAGGCGCACCCGAGGAGGGTACCGGCTGCTCCTTATTGACGGCCAGGAGAGCCACAACTCCCTTGACTTCCAACAATACTGCAAGGAAGCAAACATTATTACACTGTGTATGCCTCCACACTCATCGCACCTCTTACAACCACTAGATGTGGGTTGTTTTGCCGCTCTAAAGAAGGCGTATGGGCGCCAAGCCGAGAATCTCATACGCAACTACATTACTCATATTACTAAAACTGAGTTCCTACCATGCTTTATAGGCGCCTACAAGGAGACATTTACTTGTAGCAATATCCAAGGAGGCTTCCGAGGCGCTGGATTAGTCCCCTTTGACCCAGAACGGGTCATAATGGGTCTTGATGTCCGCCTACGTACCCCACCGCTACCTACTGTGGAAGATACTCCCTGGCAGTCCCAACCCCCGAGCAATACCCTGCAATTAGGGTCGCAATCAACGCTGGTTCGAGAAAGGATTCAAAGGCATGCAAGCAGCTCACCAACTTCAATGGTTGAGGCCCTTGAAAAGCTTGCCAAAGGCGCAGCTATGGTAGCGCACAAGCTGGTGTTGGCTCAAAAGGAGATTACTGGGCTTCGAGCAGCAAATGAGGCCGCCACGCGACGTAAATCGCATAAAAGAAAGCAGTTACAGCAGGAGGGGGTCCTAACAGCTGAGGAAGGCCTTCGATTAACTACTCTAAATGAGTTTGGGGCGCGTGGTGATGGTAAGAAGGCAAGGAAGCGAGTGCGTGTTGAAGGAGGTGAGGCAACCCAAAGACGCTGTAAAAAGTGCCACAAGGTAGGGCATAACTCGCGCACGTGTAAGAAGGCTGCAGAAGGTGGTACTGAATGATATTATGTGCTGTACTACTGTATACAAGGCTAACATGGGCCAATGCGAGCCATAATAGGGTGGAGGTTTGGTGTGGTCTTGGCAGAGTGATCGGCTCGCCCGTGGAGTACGTTAGTAGGGGTGCTAGTAGGGTACGTAGCTGTACTTTAAGGCAATCTAACACTACCTACGCGTTAATAAGGACTAGCCCTAACGCCTTAAAGGCCTTGCAATAGTTCTCCTCTGTAAACACGTCTAAGAACGCGTCTCTAAAGGCTGGTAGGAAGCCTTCCTTGTTAATATAGAAGACGCGTTGGCGTGCTAAGTCTAACATGTCGGGCCGCGTAACGCCCGGCGGCGCGTAACGCCCCATCAACCCCAACCACCCCAAACTTCAACTACCAATAACTCCACCAATATGAGTCGGATTGATGAGGCGGTTGCAGATTTGGAATCGCAGAGGTCGAAAGGTGAAGTATCTTACGCGAAAGTAGCTGACAGTCATGGTGTTGAGCGATCCACGTTGGCCCGACGGTATCAGGGGCTGGCAGCGTCCCGGGAGCAGAAGGCAATCAACCAACAACAACTCACCCCAGAACAGGAGTCAACTCTTGCGGAGTATATCAATAGACTTACTCACCGACGTTTACCACCTACAAGGCAAATGGTACAAAATTCTGCAGCTCAATTGGCTCAAACAAAGATCTCCGAGAGGTGGGTTTCACGGTTTCTTCACCGCCAAAAAGACCACCTACTCGTGAAGCGGCAGGACGCTATGGATCGAACGCATCACCGAGCAGACTCAGGGGCTAAATACAAGCGGTATTTCGATCAATTGCACTCCAAGATCGCCGAGTATGAGGTTGAACCACGTCATATATACAATATGGATGAAAAGGGGATCATGATCGGTACACTTGGACGCTCAAAACGGATATTCAGCCGCCGACAGTGGGAGAAAAGAGAGATCAGGAGTACTCTACAAGATGGCCCACGTGATTGGGTCACTGTGATGGCCTGTGTGTGTTACGTCATCACCCACGGGCTGGTCAAACAACAGTATTGACCTTGCCTGGCTCAAACAGGTTTTCAATCGGTATACTCAGGAGAAATCGCGTCGGAGTTGGCGATTACTCATCCTTAATGGCCACGGGGGTCATGTGACGATCGATTTTCTGGATTATTGTGATCAAAACAGGATTCTCCTGAGTGTATTTCCCCCTCACAGTACTCACACGCTTCAACCGCTCGATGTGGTGATGTTCAAGCCACTTTCAACCGCATATAAGCGTCACCTGACCGATGTCCTTCACAACAGCCAAGGACTGCTCCAGATCAGGAAGGGGGACTTCTTTCCTATCTTCTGGGCTGCCTGGAAGGACTCCTTCACTGTTGCCAACATCCAGAAGTCCTTTGAAGCTACTGGGATTGAGCCAAAGGATCCAGGGGTAGTCCTCCAACGATTCACTCACACACCTCCCCCGACGATGACATCGATAACGATGCAAATACGATTGTTGCAGCAGTTGATATGGGCAGTTGCAGGTCTATCCAACGTCTTTTGAGTATATCAGTGAAGGATATCGACAGTATTGAGTCAAAAAAGCTCAGTGAGGTTGTGCACAATCTCCAGGCCCAATATCAACTCCAGCAAGACGAATTACTAGGATTGAAGCAGGCTCTTACTACCAAAAAGAAGCGTAATAAGCCTAACCGTATCCTGGAGCTTGAAAAGCCACAAGAGGACGAGGGTGAGAGTCAATTTTTCACTGCATTGAAGTTTGACCACGCAAGAGACCTTCACACCGCCAAGGAGCAACAAAAACGTGATAAGGAGGCAGAAAAAGTGATGAATCAGCAGCTCCGCGATGCCAATAAGGCATACAAGTTGAAGATACATCAGGAGAAGCTTGAGGCGCGGCGTGTGGCAAAGGTAGAGCGTGAGCAGAGGAAGGCCGAAGAAGTAGCTGAACGCCAACGCAAAAAAGAGACTCAGGAGGCCAATCGCAACGCTCAAAAAGCTCTACAATTGCCCCAAACAGGCAAGAGAAAAGCTTGATCAACTCAGAAACCAGTCAAAAAGCGCGTGGTTGAAGGTTTGGGTGGTGCAGAGAGCGTGGACGCCCCCGACGCTCCCTCACCACCCCCACCTATCACCACCCGCCGCGGCCGCAGCGTCACACTTCGGATGAAATATAGATAGCGCAAATTGATGGCAAGCATCACTTTAGTAATACACCAGAAAATCTCGTGATATTATTTATTGTTGGTGGCTCAATAGCCTCATTTTTAAATTGAGCGTTGAGGGGTTGATGGGGCGTTACGCGCCGCCGGGCGTTACGTGGCC
The DNA here is from genome assembly GCA_009982855.1 of Lizonia empirigonia. Classification (NCBI taxonomy): domain Eukaryota; kingdom Fungi; phylum Ascomycota; class Dothideomycetes; family Pseudoperisporiaceae; genus Lizonia; species Lizonia empirigonia. Next base: position 245,382 of record JAADKA010000042.1, on the reverse strand, counting down.
CGACATGTTACCGAGGATTCCCCCTCAACGCCCGGGACGGGTCAATGCCCGATAGCCTAATACAACACCAGAACTTCAACACGCGATATCTCTATCAATATGAGCTCAATTGAGGCTGCGCTTGCAGCTATCGAATCGCTAGCACCAGGGAAAAAGCTTGTATATACTCATATTGCAGCAAAGTATGGTGTTGATCGCAGAACGCTCGCGCGGAGACACCAAGGCGCATCAACGTCTCGGAAGCTCGAGGGGCAAAATCGACGCGCTCTCAACCCACACCAAGAGCAGGAGCTCCTACGCTATATTGAGTGCCTTACAAGGCAAGGCCTACCTCCCTCACGACCTATGATACGACGCTTTAGCTCAGAGATAGCTAAAAAAGAGCTCGGCGTACACTGGGTTGATCGATATATCCAGCGATACCAGGTTGATCTAATCTCACGCTGGGCCACCGGCATCGATCGCTCACGCCACCAGGCTGACTCCCAGTCAAAGTATAGCCTCTACTTCGAGCTTCTACGCAGTAAGCTCAGCCAATACGATATAGAGCCTTGCAATATGTACAATATGGGTGAGAAGGGCTGCATGCTAGGAATACTTACTCGCTCAAAGCAGGTGTTCAGCAGGAGGCTATATGAGGTGGGGAAGATTAAGGCTCACATCCAGGATAGCAATCGGGAGTGGATAACGCTGCTAGCCTGCATATGCGCTGATGGATCAGCCCTCGCGCCTGCGCTGATATATCAATCAGGCTCAGGCTCAATACAGGACACCTGGCTACAGGCCCTAAGGCCTGAGGATCGAGTATATATATCCTCCTCACCTTCTGGCTGGACAAACAACGATATAGGACTATCCTGGCTTAAACAAGTGTTTAATCGATCTACGAAGGAGAAGGCAGGGCGGAGCTATCGATTACTCATCCTTGATGGCCATGGATCTCACCTTACGATGGATTTTATCAAGTACTGCGATCAGAATAGAATCCTCCTTGCAGTATACCCACCTTATTCAACGCACACCCTCTAGCCGCTTGACGTTGTCATGTTCAAGCCATTCTCATCAGCCTACTCAAACTAGGTAGCTGCGTTCATGGAGAGGTGCCAAGGGCTCACATCTATGAGCAAAAGAGACTTATATCCCATGTTTATGGCTGCCTGGGAGGCCTCGTTTAAGAAGGATACTATACTCAAGGCCTTTGAGGCAACTGGCCTCTCACCTTTCCAGCTACGCAGCAAATAACCCTACTCTTTCCCCTGCTTTCTTCCTCTAACTCTCCTCCTTACTCTCCTTCTCTCCCTCCCACTCTTACGGCACTTAACTGCCTCTGAACACACACAAGGGACTCACCCTGATGTACTCATACGGCTCAGTCTCTCCAACTGGAAGGGGAGCTGTAGCTTGAAATGGTAGCAATACCCGCGTACGCAAGAAATGCTTTCTAAGGTAGTGTAGCAGCACTGTAATTCCTTAGCTTAGCACGTCCTATATGCCCTTCGGGAGGCGGTGATGGTGGACTTAATCCTCATCCTATGGACGAAAATCGAATACCAACCAACCAACCAACCTTTCCAGCTACACCGAACACCAATCTCTTAATTTTTGGGTCTCCTTCACAGAGGCCCCAAAAATCCCAGCAACTGTACCTCTAGCGCCCGCCTAGGCCCCCGCGCGACGCGCAAGGGAGCTTAAGAGGATGGCAGAGCCTCCCCCTTCCCATCACACGGGGTCCCCAGACCCCGAATCCCCTCAGCAGCTCTATAACCGCGCCTCAAGACGGCTTCAGAAGGACGTGCATCACCAGGCACCCCCGCTGAGCCGCCAGAACCCTGGTGGGGGCGCTCCCAAACCTCGAGTCTCTGAAGCCGTCCAACGCCACATCACCGAGACTCAGCAGATCACCCAGCTATGGAACACCATCACTGCTGCCTTCGCAGCAGCCGTAGATCAACACGCACAGGGCTACACCAACCCTCAAGAAGCTCGGATTGCAGAGGAGCTGCAGCAGAGAGTCATCCACGCCCTGACCTCCCTCTCCCCAAGCAACTCTCCTCCTAGCACACGCTGGAGCAGCGATGCCAGCTACAGAAACTCTAGGAGCCGGGACTCGGGACGTCGTTCATGGGCGGACGTAGCCAGAGACCCCCAAATAACGGATAGGGGTAGCAGCCGACCCCTGATCCCTACTAGGCCGCGGCCTGCCCCGCTAATTAAGCTAAAAGAAGACAATCGAATCTTCATTGCCATCTCCAACCCAGCAGTGCGACTACAACAACCCTCACCATTTGCAGTAAGGCAGGCGATCTGCAAGAGCATAGGAGGAATCACCCTAAAAGACATACCCACTGCATCACCCATTAACACAGGCTGGGCAATTACCCCAGCTAACCAGAACATCCGGGAGCGACTTTTAACTCCAGAAAACCAGGAACTCCTGATACGAGCCCTAGACGGAGATGCAGTCAGAACCCCAGAACGCTGGATCAACTACGCAGTGCAATGAGTGCCCAGCTCTTTCCGGACCCTGGACGGCACAGAAATACCGACTACCACCGAGCTCGTAGAGGAAGAGGTCTGCTCACAAACAGGCAAGCAGCCCGTCAGCTGCAGAACCTCACGGCACGGGGCGAATCAGAATGGCCTCACCACCTGGATTGTTTCATACAAGGAGCCAGTTCGCTCGTTCCAGCTCTTCGGCACCAGCCAATTCTCAAAGGAAATCCACAAACATCCGACCATACAGCGACACGACCCAGGCTGCCAGGAATACTGCAACGCTGTCCGCTGTACCCGAGTAGCCCGCTGTGCGCACTGCGGTGACCGCACAGATAGACACCAAGGACAGTACGGGAGCAGTTGCCCCCACAAAGCTATGTGTGCCAACTGCCATGGCCCTCATCCAGCTAGCCACTCCAACTGCCCTGCAGCACCTCGCCGGGTTCACGGACACATCAGCAAGCCCACGAAGACTGAGCTCAAAGCCATCCGCCGTGCAGGTAGAATAGCACAGCAGCACCTCTACAGAACAGTCGAAGAGACCCTTAGACACGCCCCACCTCAGACTGAGGTCCTCCCACCTGAGGCTCCTCAGGAGACAACACCGTCCCAAGCTGCTACTCAGGAGCGTGCAGTGCAGGAAAACGGCAGGGCTAGACGCACTAGACCGATTAGTGCCTCCCACGCATCTTCATCTGCTACCAGCGGAGAAAAGAGACCAAGACGGGCAGCTACAGGCCGTGGAAACCTCAACGTATGACAACTGTCTGCTAACAGCCTGCAACCACGACCGACTATCTACACTGACCCGTCTACCTCAGAGCGAGAAGACGCCAGCATGAGCGATGACCCACCATCGACATGCTAGAACACCCCTATAACACCCCAGCCTACCACAGGCAACAACAGCCCAGTCCGACAAGCAAACAGCTACGTGTGTGCTAGGCCAATGTTGGCAGGAGCTCTCCCTGCCACATCACAATACTAGAAGTAGCCTTCCAGAAAGGCATGGATGTCGTGTGCGTGCAAGAGCCCTTCACATGTGCCAACTCAAGGACCTCCACCCACCCTGGCTTTAGACATCTCGCGCCAATCAGCACCTGGGACACTCCTAGCGCACCAGGCTCAGCTCGTCCCAGGGTAATGACCTACATCCGCAAAGGGTACCACGTAAAACTGCAGACTAGAGAAAGTCTCAACCATCCAGACCTGCTATGGGCTGTCGTAAATGGGGTAGCAATACTCAACTGCTACAGGCAGCCACTCATCCCTGACGTACTCCAATATGTTACACGCCTCACGCCTTCCCAATACTGCCTAGTAGGGGGAGACTTCAACGTCAGGCACGAATCCTTCGAACCTACTGTCACCGCAGCCCATGGCGGCATAGAGCTCGCCAACTGGGCTGTTGCCGCTTCTATGAACTACATAGGCGTGCCAGGGCAGCCAACACACTGCGCTGGCCATGTTATTGATCTGACCTTCTCTAACGTCCCATTCGCCCAGTCTGCTGTAGATGCTAGCATGCACAGCGGGTCTGACCACGAGACAATAGTGACCTTTGTCCCCACTCACACATTAGGCACTCCACACCTGGACCAGTATCACTACAGAGTCCCAGAGGCGAGCCTACCGAAGTTCACCGGGCTTATGGAGATAGGCGCGCAGAGTATCCCAGACCCGCTCGCGGCACGGGATGCAGCGCAACTGGACAACTGCGTGACGCTGCTAACAGAGACAATGCAGCACTCTGTGCAAACCGTGGGCAAGCCTGGTCGCAAAGAAGGACGCGCCGTGCCATGGTGGACCAGGGAGTGCAAGACCGCCTACCAAGCCTACAAGCGCGCTAGACAGCTATGCTCGGGCAGCCCTCTATCAGAAGAAACGCGAGCTTTCAAGACTGTAGTCAGACAGGCCAAGAGGCAATACTGGAGGCATGTTATTGGCAACGCGAAGGACGACAAGAACCTGTTTAAGGTTATTGCCTGGCATAAGCTTACGCCAGAGAACCAAGACACTCATCTTATAGTCAACGACATAGTCATATCTGACACCCTAGAGAAGGCAGAGGCGCTTAGAGAGGAAGTCCTCAACCGGTATACAGCAGAGGATGACCTCAGACACTACCCAGACCAGGAGACCGCAGCCACCCTCCCGTGGAGCACACACCTCTCACTGGAGGAAGCTGAACGAAACACAATAGGGGTCTCTAGCACCTCGCCAGGTACTGACCGCTCTACTGTACGGCTGCTCCGCGCCTGCTGGGCTCAGGTTGGAGAGCTCATACGGAGGATCTTCCAGCGGTGCCTCGAACTCAACCACTTTCCAGCACAATGGAAGCTCGCAGAGGTAGCGATGATACCCAAGGCAGGGAAGACAGATCGGACGTCGCCTCGATCATGGAGACCTATCGCGCTCCTCTCCTGCGTTGGGAAAGGACTTGAACGAACAGTAGCCAGGCGGATCGCATGGACTGCTATGACCCACAAGATCCTCAGCCCTCAGCATGGAGGAGCTCTCCCAAAACGCTCTGCAGCCGATCTGACTGCAGCGCTCACCCACGACACTGAAGCCGCGTGGGCACTCGGCCAACACGTCACAATGGTCACCCTGGATGTGCAAGGCGCTTTTGACGCTCTCCTTAAAAACCGACTGCTACATCGAATGGTTGAACAGGGATCGCCGCAAAGGACCATCCTCTTTGTAGACTCGTTCCTCACTGATCGGAGGGTACAAGTCCGTCTTGGCCAGGTCACCACCCCTAGCTACCCTGTTGCCTGCGGCACACCCCAGGGGTCGCCTCTCTCGCCCGTACTGTACACACTGTAACTGGCAGAGCTACTTTCTATGGACACTAAACGGAGGTTCGGATATGCAGACGACATCTGTCTATACCGGGCCTCGCACTCTCTAGACAGCAACGTCGAGCTCCTGGCGGCAGACCTAAGGCAGATTAAAGCATGGGGAGAGGCTAACAGGGTCACCTTTGCTCCAAAGAAGCAGGAAATGATATACCTAACTAGACAGCAAAGCAGCTATGCCCCTCCCTGTGTGGTAGACGAGCAGCTCACAATCTACCCTATCCCCCCAGGTGGGGAACACAGCCAGCCAGCCCTGCGTTGGTTAGGCGTGTGGTTTGACCGCAGACTCACCTTTAGACGACATGTAGCTACGCGTACTGCAAAGGCTGCCAAGGTAGCCTATCATATTCGCAGTCTTGCAAAGACCATATGTGGGCCTCCAGCCAGCTCCCTGCGCAAAGCTACTATTGCCTGCGTGTACCCGTCCCTCCTGCATGGAGCCGAGTGTTGGTACAGAGGCCGCACCAAACCGCCCCGCTCACTTAAACCCGGCAGGCCGACAGAGGTCAGCACCTATGTTGGATGGCACATAGGCGCTATCGACAAGATACTCGCCATAGCCGCAAGAGGCATCCTACTAGTGTGGAGAACGACCCCCACAGCCACGCTCTTCAGAGACGCTGGACTGCCGTCCGCAGCAGTGGCGCTAGAGGAAGTCAAACTCCGATTTGCAACCCATCTACGCACTATGGACGCAGATCACCCTCTAACCAGCCGTACTGCCATCCCTAAGGTAAACAGAGGCAAGGGAGCGGGGCGACCTCAGCGAGTCCAGACTAGAGTCCAACACATAGGGTCTCTTCTGCCAGAGATCCTGAGGACAACACTGACAGTCCCTCACTACTCGCCTGGCTGCCGAGCCGACCCAACGCTCGGCATAGACAAGAAGACCGCAGCCAAAGCCTTTAAGGAGTGGTGGGCCCAGCTCCCGCCGTCGGACGTGACCATCTTCTCAGATGGCTCTGAACAATACACAAAGGAAGGGGAGAAGCAGGTCACGTACGGCTTCGCAGTGTATCAGAACGGAAAGCAGCTACAGAGCGGCCGCGGGTCACTTCACCCAACCTCGCATGTCTTCGACGCTGAGGCAGTAGGAGCGTGGAGAGGTCTCCAGCACACCGTATGGCAACCAGATCTCAGCATGCGCCGGATCTGGCTGTGCATCGACAGCACCTCAGTGATCTGGTGCCTTAGGGGCGCTGCACCTCCCACATCGCAATGGGCCTTCCTGGGGTGCCATGGTGCCATGGAGACTCACGACGTCTCTATCAAATGGGCCCCTGGACACCTAGGTATCGAGGGGAACGAGACAGCTGACAGTCTAGCCAACCTGGAAGCCCGGCACCCATCGCCCCCAACTGGGAACGCTGCTATGCCCACACTCTCAGGCATCAAGTCAGTCGCACGCAAAGCACTGCATAGCACACAGCAGACCTGGTGGTCAGAAAGGACGACGAAACTCTCGAAATGGTATAAACGCTAGAACATGGACTATGCACCACGCCGTGGACCAAAAGAGTTAGACCTACCAAGAGCCACATTGGCTAGACTCCTCTCTATCCGGTCTATGCATGGGGACTTTGCCTGGTACCACCGAAAGTTCCATCACGACAACGCGAACCTCACCTGCTCATGCGGACGCGACAAGACACCAGAGCACCTCGTGCTCTGCCGCAAGACCCTAGGGGCCTTCAGCCGATGGCCACTTCGACCACTCATACCACCCTCCGGCCGGGCCGACAGCCTCGCTTATACCGCAGCACTGATGAGGGATCCAGAGGCCTTTGAAGCCTTCACCCAGCTCACACAGTACTATACCAAGGTTTGTCCCCGGTAGCCTTCCCTGCCCTGCAGCAGCATAGCAGTAAAGAAGGCTACCTCACTGGACTCTAGGGCAGCACCTAGCGGCACTGGGTGCAGCAGCGCAACGGCTGCGACACTCCCCGCCCTTCTACCCTTCTCCCCACCCTCTCCCCCCTACTTTCTTTCTCTCTTCCTCTTATACGGCATGTAGATGCCTCTAAATGTAAGGGACTTTTCTCTAATGTACACACACTGCTCAGTCTCCCCAACTGGACGGGGAGCTGTAGCTTAAAATGGTAGCAATACCCGCGCAGGCAAGAAATGCTTTCTAAGGTAGTGTGTTAGCACTGTAATTCCATAGCTTAGCACGTCGTATATGCCCTTCGGGAGGCGAGATGGTGGACTTAATCCCCATCAACTAGACGTAAAATGAATACCAACCAACCAACCAACCTTTCCAGCAAGAGGTGATACTTAAACGATTCAATCAGCCAGCTCAATCAGGCCAATCAAGTGATAGCGACTCCTCAGCCTCGAGCGCCTCTGATTGGAGGAAGATCAGGCAACTTATCGATCACGCTGTGGCTGATAGAGACCAGAGAAAGATCTCAAAGCTTAACCAAACGATCCACCGACTCTCGATCAGATCAGTACTAGCTAAGCATGAGAACGTGAGACTCAAAGAGGCTCTTATCAACGAGAGGCAGCGTAGAAAGCGAGGCAAGGCTCTGCCTCTAGAAGCAGAGCCAGAGTATCACGGTGGGGCTGTATTCTGGTCCCCAAGTTGAAGGAGGCACGTGATCGTCAGCTCCAACAAGGGCTGGAAGAAGAACTACAACACCAGAGAGCTGAGGCAGCTCGCCTACGTGAGGAGCAAAGGCAGGAGAAGCTCCAGGCAGTTCAACAGAGGCGTGCAGCAAGGGCAGCAGCTCGATTAATGAGGCAGGAGGAGAAGGCTCGTGAGGCTGCAGATCGAGCGTCACGAGCCGCAGCTCGTAGAGCTCAACAACGACTCCAACAAGCTCAAAAAACTTCCCAAAGAGTAAGAAACGCAGCCTCAAGGCTTCTATCAAGGCAGCTTCAAAAAAGAGAGCTGCTGCGCAGCCTCAGGGTGGTGGTAAGGCCTCAGGTGCTGCAGCAGGCCCACCACCATCTCAATCACGACACGGCCGAGCAATCAAGCTCCCATCAAAATATAGATAGCTACATATATCAATTAAGGCCTATAGAACTCAACACTAAAAAATATCGCGATAATAGCGATCGTGCGTGGCTCAATAGCCTCAAATTGAGCTGCTGTTTTGATGTTGGTGAGCGGGCATTGACCCGTCCCGGGCGTTGAGGGGTAACGTGTTCCACCACCGAGTGCACGGCCCCACCGAATGCACGCAACACCGTTTTTCCCATGGTTTTCAATCAAATATATCTCAACCACTATGGGAGGTATCGAGGCTGCGCTTGCAGAATTGGAATCGCTGAGCCTTAACGATGATTTTAAATATTCAGAAATAGCTGCAAAGTATAATTGCGACCGATCTACTTTATCGCGACGCCACCGAGGGGTCACACGAGCGCGTGCAACCCAGCTCCCAAATGGCCGATTGCTCAACACCACGCAAGAATCGGAGCTTGTACGATATATACACACCCTTGTGAGCCGCGGGCTGCCTCCATCCAAGTAAATGATACGTAATTTCGCGAGCCAGATTGCTCAGAAAGATGTGGGGAAAAACTGGGCCGACCGCTTTGTGCGCCGACACGAGATCGATCTCATCTCTCACTGGGCATCCGGCCTTGATCGCAACCGCTTCAAAGCTGACTCAGCTTTGAAGTATTCGCTATACTTCGAGCTTCTCAAACGAAAAATCGAGCAATACGGCGTTGAAAACCGGCATATATACAATATGGATGAGAAGGGTTTCCTTATCGGCATGCTCTCAAAGATGAAGCGGGTGTTCTCCAAGAGCGCTTTTGAGGAAGGGAAGCTGCGGCACATCGTACAGGATGGCAATCGTGAGTGGATTACCACTATAGCTTGCATCTGTGCTGATGGCACGTCGCTCACGCCTGCGCTCATCTACCAGACTCAATCTGGAGCCATCCAGGATACCTGGTTGCAGGACTTCAACCCAGAACAACACCGCGCTTTCTTTACAAGCTCACCTTCAGGATGGACAAGTCACGATATTGGGCTTGCCTGGCTCGAGCAGGTGTTTGATCGCGAGACAAAGAAGAAGGCGCGCACGTCATGGCGGCTGCTCATCCTAGATGGCCATGGCTCACACGTTACTATGGATTTTATTGAGTATTGCCATGCCAATAAGATCTTGCTAATGATCTATCCGCCTCATAGTACTCACACGCTTCAGCCGCTCGACGTCGTCATGTTTGCCCCGCTCGCAGCTGCGTACAAAGCTGAGCTCGCTCACTTTCTCGATCAAGCCCAGGGCCTCACGAGCATCACCAAACGCGACTTTTTCCGGTTATTTAATGCCGCGTGGCACTCCTCGTTCACAGAAAAGCTTATCCTGAAGTCTTTCGAAGCAACAGGCATCTCCCCATGCAATCCGAGCGTCATCTTAGAGCGATTCAAAACAACGCAAACAGACAACTCTAGGCCAAACTCGAGCGGCTCTACAAGCTCAGTATTGAGCGCTAACGATTGGCGAAAAATTGAGCGATTGCTGCGGCAGGCAGTGGATGATATTTACGATCACAACTCCAAGAAGCTCAGCCGAACGATCCACACGATCTCAGCCAAAAACCAGCTGCTACAACACGAGAACAACAACCTCAGAGACGCCCTGGCCAATGAGAAGAAGCGTAGGCAGCGGGGCAAAGCGCTATTACTCGAGCCGCCCACTCAATATGATGGAGGAGTAATATTGTGGTCGCCGAATAAGGTAGCAGAAGCGCGTCACCGCCAGGAGCAAAAGGACCTTAAAGAGCAGAAGCTACAACACCAAAAAAGTGAGACAAACAAGCTTCGTGAGCAGCAGAAGCTTGCCAAAGCTCAGCTTCTTGAAGAACGTCGTCTGAAACGAGTTGCAGCGAAGGAGGAGAGAGAGCGCTTGGCTGCTGAGAAAGCCCTTCAGCGCGAGGAAGATAAGATGGCTAAGCAGCTTCACAAACAACTCCAATAATAATTTAATTTAGAGTGCTACCTGGTTCCCTTTCGGGTCTATAAACACTATGTACTCGTCTCCGTGTACAGGGCCAACATGCTCTAGTCGAGCTAAACACCCCTGCCTCTTCCCTCGCTGCGTTTCTCCGTGCAAGTTCCGCTCCTTCCTCGTCGGTGCTGCCCTGTTGTAGGGGAGCAGAAGGGCTTGTGTGGTTCTTAGCCTATAGCTGCAAACGGGGACCACCCCCTGGTATTAGTCTGTTCTACCTCAAGGGCTACTCTGAACTGCTCTAGTAGCCCCATGTCCAGTAGCCATCTCCCTGCCGCCGCGACTTTCTCCCAGTCACGGAGTAGTCGGGGAAGGTCTGTCGTGCCTGCCCTCTCCATCAGTTTGAGCCTCGCCTCCTTCTGGTCCGGGCAAAACGAGAGGATGTGTGTGAGGGTCTGCCTCGAGTGACCGCATGTGCAGGCTGGGTCGGCACCTGGCACCCCTATGCCCGCTAACCATGCCTTAAGTCCCAGTACTTCCGTGCGGAGTAGCACGATCGCTGTAGCCACGTGTTTAGGGACGTCGTCGTACAGGTGGAGGGGTTGGAACTCCCAGCCCTCTTTCCATGTAGGTGCCGATCTGCGTTGCTTCGCTGCCGCGCGTTCCCACCTCTCCTTCCATTTCTCTGTGAGGTCACGGGCTATCTCCTTGACTTTGCTCCTGGATTGGATCTGCCGGCCGCGGGTCCTGCCCTCTTTTCCCGTGCTGGCCAGCGAGGCCTGGCGTTGGGTCTCTCTTTCCTCCACGATCGTGGCGCCGGCCCGGCGCACACCTTCTATGTCCGTCGCTGGCTGGGCGATGTGTCTGGCTGGTCTGCCCCTTCTCGCTGCTCGTCCTCCTGTCCTGGCGGACTGCCACACCTCCTCTAGTGCTGTCTTGATTTGCCTAGTGACTGAGTGGTTCGCTGTTGTGACTGCCCACTGTAGTGCCACTGTCCTGATGTACAGGGCCAGTGGTGGTGTGCCACTTTCCTTCTCGATTGCTGCTATTGGCGTCCTCTTATAAGCCCCAAGTGTCTTCCGTAGGCATTTGTTCTGGACGATGAGGAGTTTTCGAGGCGCTGTCTCACGGATTCCGGTACCTCCCTTGCCAGCGGACCATATCTGGGAGCCGTACACCATGATTGGCCTCGTGGCCGCTGTGTAGATCAGTCTCGATTTGCGTACTGACGGTCCCCATGACGACGCCGTGATTCTGGACATGGCTTGGAATGCTGCCTCCCCCTTCGCCGCTGCCTTCTGGATGTGGGTCTTCCATGAGAGTTTAGGGTCCACCCACACTCCTAACACTCTCATAGATGTGACCAACTCCGCTGGCTGGTCTCCTACCGTGACCGTGGAGAGGAGGTCTCCCCCCCTGTTCCGTCTCCTCGTGAGGTGCATTAGTTAGTATTTCTCCGGCGCAAACCTAGCTCCGAAGCGCGATGCCCACTGCTCGCACCGTGTGTGGGCAGTGGCGAGCCTCCGGCAGTTGTCCGCGGCGGACGGTCCCCACGCCATGATGTTGGTGTCGTCTACAAACCCGAATCCCAGACATTTGTCTTGGACTGTACCCAGGTCCTGGAGGAGGTCGGATATGAAGAGGAAGAGTATTGGTGAGAGAGTCGATCCCTGGGGAATGCCAGTATTGGTCTCTATCCATGGGCTGTCGAAGTCGTTAAAGCTTATCTTCGTCCGTCTGTTCTTGAGGAACGCCTCCACATATACTACTATCCACTCTGGGAATCCCTTCCGTCGGAGGACCCACGTGAGTCGGTCGTGGGCTACGTTGTCGAAGGCTCCTGCTAGGTCTAGCGCCAGTACCGAGACCACTGGTTGCCCCGCACCCCACGCCGTGGTTACTGTGCCTGTGAGTAGTTCCATCGCCGTGAGTGTGGACCTGTTCTTGCGGGCTCCCATTTGGTTCCAGGGTGTGAGCTCCCTGTCTTCCATCGCGGCTGTGATCTTGTTTGCGACAATTTTTTCGACGATTTTTGCCATCGTGTTTTCGAGAGCGATAGGCCGGTAGCTGCCTGGGAGAGAGTAGTCCTTTTTCTTCTCCTTCCTAAGTACCACTGTGGTTGACTCCTTTAGGCACATGGGGACGTCTCCGTCCCTGAGCATTTGAGTAATCGCGGCAGCGGCGCTGTCTGCTATGTCTTCTTTAAGGACCTTCCACACCTCGTTTTGGATCTGGTCAGGGCCTGGGGCCTTGTTGTTGGGAAGCATGGCTATAACCTCCGTGAGCTCGTCTGGGGATATCTCTGGTGATAAGTCGAAGCGTGGGTGCGTCTGGTTCGGGTCGATGTCTGATAGGTCCGCCGCCCCGCTCGCCGGGAAGAACCGTTCTCCCAGGATTTGGGCCTTTGCGCCGTTTGAGGTCTCCGCTTCGTCTTGTTCGTGCCTTCGGAGTGGGGGTACGTTCACTGACTGCCCCTGTCCGCCTTCAACCTTTCTACTCCATTTCGACAGGTTCCACAGACCCTTGTTGTGGGCGTTGGCCTCGTTGTCGTCATTTGTCAGGTCTGCCACGACTTTCCTCCACCGCGTCCTTGCGTTCGACCGCAGGGTGCGCTTGAGCTGGTTGCGGAGTGACTTCCAGTTCCTTTCGCTGTCCTCGGTGTGGTCCCGTTGGAAGGCCCTTCTTGCCCTTTTGATCTCTCCCAGGATTTCTGTGGCTTCTGGGGACCAGTCTGGTCTAGCCTTGTCACTAATCCTTTTCCTTGGGCAGTGGTTCTCCAGGGCAGTTCCAACCTGTTTGATCAGTCCCTCGAGTGCCCACCTGCCTGTGGCCTGGGCCCACTCCCCGTGGCCCACCGCAACCTTGATCTTGTCCCAGTCAGCTTTTTTCAGGGCGAAACGTTTGTTCGTCTTCCTGGCTATCGGTCCTGTGCCTATGCGGATTTCGATGGGGATGTGGTCGCGGGTAATAGCCCAGTCTTCCCTTGGCCGGTACATTATGATTCTGTCTGCTGTCGCCCTGCTGGCGAATCCCAGGTCGATGACTGTGTGGAGGGGTCCCCTCCTCCACGTTGGTACTCCTGGTTCGTTAAGGAGGCGGAGCCCCCATTTGACCATATTTGCCCTTAGGCGTTCCGCCTGCGGTTCCCCGGGCGCAGCCTTTCCCGTCCACTCTGGGTGGTGCGCGTTGAAGTCCCCGATCACTAGTGTTGCAGTTGTTGGGTGGGTTCCGTGGAGGAGGTTCTCGATGTCTGGCCATGCTTCGATGTCCTCCGCTGTTTCCCTACCCGCTCCTATGGGTGGGCTGTACACGTTGATCAGGTGGGTCCATGTTCCCTGCGTTCTTATACGGATCCCCTCTGTGAGGTCTGTGGCGACAGTGCCTTCGATCTCTGTCTGCGGGATCTGGTCATACACTAGGAACACTACCTTCATTCCTTGGTGTAGGGTCCGACTCAGTCGATAGTTCTTGGGGCAGTATGTCTTCCCCCTCGCGTTCTCTCCAACCATGGGTTCCTGGATGGCGATCACCGGGAACGAGGCCGGGTCGATCGAGTCCAGGAATGGCCTCGCCGCTCCTCCATTCGCGTTTCCGCAGTTGTATTGGATGATGTTCAGACCACTCATTGAGTGGATCGGATCACATCCTCAGTCTGCGTGTTGCTGTCCTCGGCCTCCGCGCGGAAGGTAAAGATTCGTTGTTGGCCTGGGGCGTTGGCCACCCGGCTCATGTGGGTGGGGCGGCCAACTGCGATCCTCCTCTTGTTACTTCCTGCGACGGGGATGGTGGTCCATTCTGCGTCGTCTCCCCGGCTCGACCCTGCTCGGCTGGCGAGGGTGGAGCCTCCGAGGCTGTGGGTTGTGCTGGCTCCTCCGGCTCCATGGTTGGATTGGATCTGGAGGGTTTGCCACTGGAGCCCCTTCTTGGTCTCCTCGTTCTTGCTTCGGAACGCCTGGTAGGCCCTGCACTGCCGTGTCATCCATGCCTTGTGACCCTTCTGTTTACAGCACGCACAGCTGGCCTTCGCGTCTTCGGTGTTCTTGCATCCCCTGGTGGCGTGGTCCTCAGCGCAGTGGCCGCACACTTCCTTGGGGGCGTTGCATACGGATTGGGTGTGTCCCCACTTCCAGCATTTGAAACACTGGCCGTCTGTCAGCGACACGTCCCAGAGCTGGACTGGATGCCACTCGGCTCCCATCAGGAAGCCTGATTTGACCAGTTTTTTCTGGTTCTCTTCCGTTCCTACGTTCATCAGGAGGGACCCCTTCTTTTGCTTGCCTCCTTCCCTCCTGGAAGTGAGGTTTTTGTCTGAGTAGAGCCATGCGACTCTTTCAATCCTGATGTTCGGGTTCCTCGTATGGGCCTGGTTGATCCATTCGTCGTTTTCTGCGCACTTGCTATTTCTGACTGGTGTGTTTAGCGGGATGCCTGACACCATGACCAGGTGTGGTTTCCGGATGAGCTTCATGCCCTCGGCGCCCTGTAGGCCCGTTTGGATGATCTGGTCGCGGCGGGCCGCGTCCCTGACCACCACCGACACCTTGTGCACGGACCTTGGGTGGGTGATGATCGCGCGAGCGTCCGGTATCGCCACCCGGATACGCTCCAATTGGGCCTGTGGGGACTCTCTTTCTGCCCCCTCCATTCCCTCCATCCTCAGCTCAATCTTCGCCGGCTGGTTTGTGCCCTTGGCCGCCACCTGGCTCCAGGTGCGCGGCCCTTTCTGTTCCCCTTGTTCTCGGGCCGGGGCCCCTCCCATTCTCTTTTCCATGGCGTCGAGCCTCCTCAGCACTGCCTGCAATGCCCCAGTCTCGTCGTTCCTTCCTCCTGTCGCCGTGGTGGTGCTCTTCGACTTGTCGGTGAAAATTTTTTCCACTCGGCGAACCGCCGCCAGGAGGTCGTGGGCGACCCGCGTCGCGTCCTGGACAGTGGTGGCCTTGCGGAGCCCTTCTGCTCCCGTCCTCTGTGTTTCTTTCAGCCATTGTAAGATCTCCCTCTCTGTGTTCCCCTATATCCTGTTCTGCTGTTCAGGTTCCCCTGTTGCTCCCTGCGTGGCGTTGGGGGCATCCCCGGCTGGACGCGCTGGCACCGCGTCTGGTTGGCAGCCCCCTTCTCCCTCGCGCTGTGGTCCCGGCATCGCGCTGCCTACGGTGTCGATAGGTACAGCTAGTTCTGCTAATCTCTATAGCAGTGTTTTTAGGTTGATTTAACCAATATCTTGGATTTCGATAGAATGGTGTTCTTTTACAAACAACTCCAAAGCGATATCAAATTATCCCAAAAGGGCAAGAGGCAAAGTCTCAAGCCTGCTAAAGCTACGGAGATTGTTGTAGTAGATGAGATTGCTCATGTTGTTAATGAGGCTGCTCCCCAGCTCACCCGACGCGGCCGGCCAATCAGGCCACCCACAAAGCTCCTTATGTAATATAAAGCTCCTAATATACTCCTCTATATTACAGAAACTCAACACTACAAAATCCTCTGATAATAGCTATTGTGGGTGGCTGTACAGCCTCATATTTGTGGTGGGCGTGGGTGCCAAATTCGTGCATTCGGTGGGGCCGTGCACTCGGTGGTGGAACACGTTAATCCTCGGTAATCCTCGGTAACGCGTTGAGAGTATTTGCGCTTTAACGGCGAGAAGCAGACTACGTCAAGTGGCTGGAGGATGTGCGATGAGTGAGGTGGCATACAGAGAGTAAGGATCTTGTGTTCAAGGCAGTAATCCTTGAGCCAATAACGCCCATCTGGAAGCCAGTCTTATCAAAGTTGTGCACATCGTTGTCATGGACGCCGTACGTGGCTTTAGTGTCCTCCACCAGCTTGAACCACGCGCTGATTATCTCTGGATCCTCCTGCAGTATCCTCTGCCTATCCTTAGCTCAGTTGAAGGCCATCTTAAGCTTATCTAAGCGCGTTACAAATCTCTCAGCCCAATGCTTGCCTACAGGCTCGCCACCACGCACACCCAGCACTTTATCTGCCATATCTGCCACCTCGCACAGCCGCGGCGCGAACCCTCGCAAATCAAGGTTGAGAATATATTGGATAATCGTCTGATCTTCAGTTGCTGTGAGCTTATGTTGGGCGTTGCGAGTTTCTAGGCGTTGCGTGATTCCGTTGTATCGGCTGGTTAATGTTGAAGCAGGTACGTTGAACGCCTCAGCAGCGCGTTGGGGGCTTTGAAATTGACATGTAGTATAGGCAGAAAGGGCAAGCTGAATTCTGCCTTCTCTGTTAGATAATTGTGCGTCTTGTTGTTGAGGCATGTCGCGTTAATAAGGAAGTAGGTGGTCTTGGCAGAAACTGACCAGCTCGGTGGTTGACCAGCTCGCTGGTGGAATACGTTACACTTTAATAGGGAACAATTACGCACTAGCTGTTTGATTCCTTATAAAAAACGAGCTTCTTCGTATAAGAGCTTGCAGAACGGCGATCGATATGTGGAGGGAAGCAGGTAGCAAATCAATATTCTTTGAGCCCATCAAATAATCCTCTTACGTGAAAGTCTCCGTGTTGTCACGAATCGTCTACTACCGTGTCGTACTGCCAGCTTGGTCACCTAAATGGCAGCGTAGAAAGAAGCACTAAACTTAGTGTCAGTTAAGGGTTCAACAAGCACTGGATCACGCTCGCATAATCGAATCAGTGGTTGCTAGAGACGAAGCATTTCATTTGAAAAGTTTCTCGGCAAGCAAGTGATATCGAGATGGCTGCTGGGCGTTGAGGTGTCTTCGGCACACCTCTTACCGAGCCAGGAGCCCCACGCGAGCGCTAAATTATCCCGCCATCTACAGCTGAGGACTAGCCAACATGGTACTGCACTTAACTGTTTATGCTCAACATCCCGCGCGATGGAACAATAATTGTAGCGAAAACATGACGCCATTGAGCCAACTTGGCGGCCGAGAGCTCTCGTAATGAGATACTTAAGAAATGGCACCCCGCGCTCGTGGCTAGGGCTTCAAACACCTCGTTGTACTGCCTTCTGAGCACTAACAGTATACTCATCCTTCAAAATGTCTTCCGGAAAGACTGTCACTCTCAACACCGGCTACAAGATCCCGTGAGCTCGACCAAAGATGTTGAGCTGTGCATTGCTCTACTGACACTCGCATAGTCAATTGGGATACGGCACATGGCAAGCCGCTCCTGGTGAAGTCGGCAATGGTGTTTACGAAGCACTGAAAATTGGTTACCGACACCTCGTAAGTGACCCTGACGATCGCTGGACCTTGAAAGCTGTTGCATGACAGCTGGACCCTGGGCAACCTTTCTTTCACTGCATCATTCAACCCTTGGGCAACTGTAGCTAACCTGCTGAATCTCAGGATCTCGCCAAGATGTACGTTACTCATCCCCGCGTTCTTTCATCCCATCCTTTCACAACAATTCTTCCGCCGCGGCCGCCAACGAGGCCACCACGGCAAATTCATAGCCGGGGCTGATAGTTCAGTGGATGTCAAGGTGGAATGCCCCTCGGTGGGACCGTTGAAGGAGCTATGACCACTCCTCCACACCTCGCAGTTACGAATGTTGACTAATATATTTCGCACCAATCAGCTACGAGAACCAGAAAGAGGTCGCCGAAGGCATCACGCGTGCGTTCAAGGAGATTCCAGGTCTCAAGCGTGAAGATATCTTCATCACATCCAAGCTCTGGAACACTCAACATAACCCTGAGCACGTCGAAGCCGCCCTCGATGACACCCTTGCCGAGCTTGAGCTCGACTACCTTGACCTCTACCTCATTCACTGGCCTGTCAACTTCGGCCCAGGAAAGGACCCTCACTCGGACCTTTTCCCTGCCACTTCCGACGCCAACGAAGTCAACATCGACAACTCGATCCCCAACAGCGAGACATGGAAGGCCATGAACAAGCTTCCCAAGAGCAAGGTCCGCTCCGTCGGAGTATCCAACTTCACCTACCAGAACCTCAAAGCCCTAATTGAAAAGACCAACCTAATCCCCGCCGTCAACCAAATCGAGCGCCACCCCATCCTCCCCAGCAAAGACCTAATAGCCTACGCCGCGGAGCAAAACATCCACATCACGGCCTACTCGGCCTTCGGCAACAACTTCTTCAACATCCCGCTGCTCCTCACGCGGCCCGAAGTGCAATCCATCGCCGCAGCCAAGGGCGCCACGCCCGCGCAGGTGATACTGGCCTGGAGCCAAGTCGGCGGGCACTCTGTGATCCCCAAATCCGTGACGCCGTCGCGCATCGCGGAGAACTTCCAGGAGATTGAACTCGATGACGACGACGTCGCTGCGATTCAGAAGTTCTCGGATGATCACCACGGCCGCAGGAGGTATAATGTGCCGTTTACGGCGAATAAGCCACGCTGGAGTGTTAATATCTTTGATGAGCCTGAGGAGCAGGAGGCGCCGAATAAGATTATCGTGTAGTTTGCATGTGGTTGAATGCAGGAATTTGAAAATGACGGACTTGGACTTGCAATTGCGGGACTTTTAGGGCCGGTGACGATCAGCAGCGTCTGAGCCCTTCGTGTACCTCCTGCAGCTAAACTACACCTCTTTTTCACATGTATAACCCAAGTACTGTTGAATCATCAGCCTAGCGTCCATTATCCACTCCCTCCCACACTAGACCCGAAGCCTGAATCCTAGTACTAGACGACCCATTCCCACGAAGCAAAGCAGCGCCGTACCGCAAAAAAAGTCCACCAGGTGAGCAAAGTCACCAACATCAGCACAGACTCATTAACAAATGATCCGGCATGCAAGCACTCCAACAGTCATCAAATCACCGTAAAGCACACCAACCCAGACGAGAGGACAGCAGCACGCCAGTTCCAAGAACACAAGAGAGAAAAAAAATCAGAGTACATCTACACCATGAATTCATGCCTACAGTCCTACAATCGTGGGGGGAAAAGCGCCCAAGTCCAAAAAAAGGTATGCCGATCCAGTCATTCCCATAACCAATCACAATCCGCACAGACCCCTTTTAGTAGTTTATGTGGTATACGAAAACAAAAATTTCTCAGATACGCGCTGCCTGCTCCCAATCCCTCTTAGCCAGAAGTTCATCCACAACACGGTGCATCTTTGCACTGATTTCTGCTGTGGTCTCCCGCCGTATGAGCGGTGAAATGGCCTCCGAAGCCTCTCGCTGTTCAGGCGAGTGCTCCACTGGGATGCCGAGGATATCATGGCCTGACTAGGGTCCGTTGTACCTATCGAACTTCCAGATACGAGCGCGCATGTCGCCGGAGCCGGTGGCGAAGACGCCGCCTGTTGGGCTGGGGGCGACGGAGATGACTGTGTAGAGTTAGCACTGACAAAAGCAGACAAGAAGAGGGGGTGATCACGTACCTGAGTTCTTGTGTCCCTGCAACATGAGCTGCGCAACACCTGTGTGAGGGTCCCAGAACTGCACACCGCGATCCTTGGAACCACTGAGCACCCAGTCGCCGTGAGGTGTAAGTGCGACACTGAGGACGAAGTCCTTGTGGCCCTCGAATGTGCGAACACACTTGCCACTGGGAGCGTTTCCGGTCACGAAGCGCGGAGGGGTGGTCAACTCCCACATCTTGATGGTCTTGTCAAGAGAACCACTGACGAGTCTACCGCCTGAAGGAGCGAACGCAACACTGTACACGCTGTCCTTGTGGCCGTCCGCACCCTCAAGGCGTACGACGAGCTGTCCACTCTGGATATCCCAGACACGAACGCTCTTGTCGAGTGAACCGGCGGCGACGTAGAGATTGTCAGGAGAGATGGCGACGGTGGTGACGCCGTCTTCAATTGCGAAGTTGGCAATCTGCGAGTTAGACTCGAGGTCCCAGAGGCGGACGCTGCGGTCGCCAGAGCCGGAGGCAATGATCCTGCCGTTGCGGGCAAAGTCCAAGCTGTAGATATCCTGCTCGTGACCAGTGAACTGGTGCTTGATTGTGCGCGTGGCAATATCCCAGACGCGGATAACCTTGTCCTCAGCACCAGTAGCCAAGTACTGACCGCTGGGACTAAAGCACACGCTTCTGATGTACAGATCGCCATCCTCGGGGAGACTACCGTCCTGAAGGTGCGCAACCGGGTTTCCAGTTTCGACATCGAAGATCTGAGCAGAACGGTTGCAACCGGTAGCGACATAGCGACCATCAAGACTGAATCGAACGCAGCATACTACACTCTGGTGAGGTAGGTTGTGGATCAGGTCAACATCAAGCACGCGCCTGTGTCGGGGGTTGAAGACGGCATACCAGTCGTCGCCTTCTTTCTTGAACTGCGCAGGCAGCTGCTCAACGTCCAGATCAGCCAGGACGTTCTGCTGGTGAAGAGGTACCTGCACCTGGTGTTGCGCCATGAGGGCGTTTTGCTGGTGGTGGGGAGGCGGGGTTGGCCGGGGAACCTGAGGAGATCCAGGGAAGGGAGCAGAGTTGTTCTGCTGGGGAGTCGCAGGACCTCCTGGAGGGCCGCGAGGAGGACCTGGGCGCTTGCCGCCAGGGGAGGCTGTGGGCTGTGGGGGCTGACCGTAACCTGCGCAGGATTAGCCCCAGCACTTTCAGAATTTGTACATTCGTAAACGGGCGACTGAATCTTCATGCACAGATGGCACCCCTCCAGACAAGAGAGAAGGGGCATGAAACTCACCATTGGCCGACGGTCCTGGCTGGTACCCTCCGAAATGCTGTGGCGGGCCCGGCGCAGGGTTGAGACCTGGCGGGCCTTGTGGGCCACTTCCAAGCTGTGGAGGCATGCCATGGGGAGGGTTGGGGTCCTGAGGAGGGGGAGCCAGCCCAGGTCCGCCCTGGTTGGCGCTGCCCGCCATTATACCACCGAAGAGGTTGCTTGGCCCGTGGCCAATCTGGGGCGGCTGGGGCTGCGATGGGCCGTGGTGGTGGGAGCTCTGGCTGGGGCCGCCGCGCTGCTCAAGTTCGCGCTCGAGCTGGGCGATTCGGTCCTCGTATCTGGATGAAGTGTCAGGACATCCGCACGCGTTGAGTGTGGGCTGCTGGCTTACTTGGCCTTCATCTGGTTGTGCTGGTTCTCCAGCGAGTAGACTTTGCTGCGGATCAGCTCGATGTCCTGGATGTGGCGGGCAACTGCCATCGAGGTTAGCATGTCTGCGCAATTCGCAGTGGATTCCCAGTGGGTCGACTCTAGCGCGAGTCCTGCTGAACTCGTCGTTGAATATTTGCGTCGGCATTATCGATGGTGCGCTCGCCCAACAACGAGACCGTGTTGGGGCGCAATCACAGTCATGGAATGCCACTTACTCTGGCCTTCGTAGTCAACGCTGCGCTGCGACTCGGTTTCAAACTCGGTCCGGATGTTGTCGAGCAGCTCATTCAGACGCTGGCTGGGCCCGCCTTGGGGCACCATGGCGCGCGGGGCGGGTAGCCGTGATTCATGGCTGGAAATTAGTCGGACAAGTAGCAGTTGGCTGCGTTCCAATCTGTGGGGTCGCGCTGACACGCCAGCGGGTGATTGAGGCGCGACGGTCGTGGTGAAGCCTGGGCGGCTGGCGAGAGCTGGCGAGAGCGGGCAAGGCTGGCAGCCAAAGCGCGTAGCACACAACAGCTGCTGGACGGGGGAGGTGCACGCGGGCCGGCCCTAAGATGGGCGCGCCGGGAAGGGTGGAGGGGTGGTACGGGTGCGCGTGTGTGGGGATGCAGATGTGGTGAGCGCTCGAGGACGAACAGAAGACGAACGGGAGAGGTTGCGCCTGGAAACGTGATGGACGAGTGGGTCTGCTTAGCCCTGCCCAAGTGAGCTGGCCTGTGCGGCTTCCCGCGCTCGGGTCTGCATCAAACACCACCACAAACTCGGCAGAGACAGCCCGGCGCCAAAATAGCCTTTTGGCTAGCAGCATGGATGCACCAAATGTCCCAAGCGAGTGCCGCATCACCGCCATGCTCAACTCTGACTTGCCCAGAGCACTCGGCTGCCTCCTGAAGATATCGAACGCTGCATCTATCTTCTTCCACTGCGCTTCAAACCCCGCAATGTGCTCGTGCGTTGTGCTGGACCAGCTGCTGCTGCTTGATCCCGCCATTCGTATCGAACAGCGGCATCTCTTTCGAGCCAATGCAAGTCCGCTGCGTTGCGCATGACTATCACTGCGAGCGTCCGTCTGTGGTGTACCATCGACGTTGAGTGCGCCGTCGTGAAGCTCACCATGTCGACGGGGCGATTAATGCATCGACTTGTCTGGTCAAGGCCACCTCCCTCCCACGCCGGCGCAGAGTCGCCATTACCGTATTCTCATGACAATGTCCATCGAACCATTCGCCCTTCCACGAGGCACTCGTTGCACCAACAGCGACGATAGTGACACGGAGGCGAGCTTCCCGCCGCTTGCACGTCAGCACTGCCTGCGATTGGCAGGACACTCTCGTGAAAATTCGTTCATGTCAACCGACCCTCACGAACTATTCACAGCAGCGCCATGTTACCGTAAACCACTCGTTGTCGTCGTCCTTGTCCGTGTCCGTGAGACGAACGATTGGTGTCGTTGGCTTAGGCCGCTTTAGCGCGCCTTCCCCAGCCTTCCGAGCCTTCCACAAGCGCGCCTTGAGCATCGCCTCGTCACCTCATCCCGCCCATGTCCACGGCTCCAGTATACCTGCCAATGTCGCCACGATAAATACGGTTTGTGATCTCACCACGACTGCGATTCACCGCCGGACTCAGCAGATATGTCCATTGATCACGCATGCCGACACGCTGCAGTAACGTTCTCGAGACCCACTTCGAGGCCATCAGTGGCTCGTGGTCTTCCGAAGGCACAGCATGTCATTCACTCAGCTAGCAGCCGGCGCGTAGCTTTACACCGCTCTACGTAGCTGCACGTAGACAATGAAAGTCGTGAAGTCACGACCGGCGTATGTAGCCTATAAATATGCGGCTTGCGGCCATGTCTATAAACAAAGACCCCATCTTCACTATTCGCTGTTTGGAGTCTATCCAATTAGGAAATATCACGTTAGCCTTACGTCATTAAATCATTTATACTACCAAGAATAAATTACACAATGCCAGGTACCGTTCCATTCTACAATACTTTGTTTCCTGAACGTTCAGCAATGACCCGCCAAAAGACTCGCAATGCCTTTATGGCAAAGACCTCGGTCAAGCAGAAGCTGGCTGCCGAGGACAAGACAACCTCTACCAGGCTTGAGGTCAGCCTTACTCTCCAATCAGTATACACAAACTAATATGCATAGGCTGTGTACATGGGTATAGCTGTCACGGATGGTCTGAACAAGTCCATTGAGGTTGCTTTCGTCATCCACGACGGCACCTACACAATGGACTTTGCGACTACGTCCATTGGTGGTGACTCAAATAACAGTTCAGACTCCTCAGCCGCAACTTCCGAAACTGGATCCGGAGCCTCTACCCCTGCGACTGCTGAGCAGCGCGCCGAGTTCTTCGCTGAAGACATCATTAGCAAGATCAAGCGCTATCGAGACGAACATTACTACAAATTCGTCGGCGCCGGCTTAACAACCAAGGTTGTTCAAATATGTCCCCAATTGCCGGCGCGCTTATGGCTAGAGCTGGATATTGTGCCTCTGGTGCTGGAACCTAGTTCTGGCAAGCACAACACTGGTACTCCAGATGCGCCCCGATACATGCTGGTGGACGAGGAAGCCGATGCAGTGGTGAGGAAAGCTCTGGGGTGAGTGAGATGGTTGACCTGTTATGTCTAAACTGACACGTGCAGATACTTTGGCAAGGCTTACCAGCCCCGTCTTGAGGTCGTTCACCGCAACGAGGTCGGTGTTGATAGCAATGGTGCGGCTCAGATTGCGGACGAGCCAACTTACCGCAAGACGGTCCATCCTAACACCTATGCGGCGACCATGTTCTACGCAGACTCACTAAAGAAGAACGGCACAAAGATTGCTTTCTTCAACAGTACACCTCAGGGCGGCGGTGTCGCCTTGATGAGGCACGCGCTGATCCGTTTCTTGCGACTGATTGACGTCGATTGCAAGTGGTGAGTTATTCGTTCATGTGCAAGGCCTTACTAACAACCACAGGTATGTACCGAAGCCTAAGCCTGCAGTTTTCCGCATCACCAAGAACAACCACAACATCCTCCAGGGAGTGGCAGACCCCGGCCTGCGCCTTGATCAGAAGTCGATTGAAATGCTCGACGAGTGGGCTCGGCAGAACGCTGAGCGCTTCTGGATAGCCAGAGGTGGGCCTCTCGCGCCTCGATCAGAAGGCGGCGCCGATGTCATCATCGTCGACGATCCTCAGATGCCCTCTCTCGTCAAGATTGCCAAGGAGCAGGACCCCGGTCGTCCTGTTCTCTTCCGCTGCCACATCCAAGTACGTGCCGACCTAGCTGACCAAGAAGGCACGCCCACCGCTGGAGTGTGGAACTGGGTATGGGACAATGTCAAGGACTGCGACGCCTTCATCAGCCACCCGGTTTGCGATTTCGTGCCGAAGAACGTGACGGGAGAGAAGGTTGGCTATCTCCCCGCCACGACGGATTGGCTGGATGGCCTGAACAAGCATCTAGATGATTGGGACGCGCAGTACTATATGCATGAGTTCGAAATGTCTTGCATAGATAAGGGTGCCAACCGCCTTGCGTATCCAGCGCGCCCGTACATTACACAGCTTGCCCGATTTGACCCCGCGAAGGGCATCGACGATGTGCTGGCTTCTTATGCAGTTCTCCGGCGGAAGTACATGAAGAACAAGCCCCTCGACGAGGTCCCCCAACTCGTCATCGCTGGCCACGGGGCGATTGACGACCCCGATGCGACCATCATCTTCGATCGCACTGAGAAGCAGCTGAACGAACTCTACGCGGACATCAAGGCCGACATCATCGTCATGCGTGTCGGTCCTGTTGACCAGCTGCTGAACGTGCTGATGGCCAACGCGCACGTCGCACTCCAGCTCTCGACGCGCGAAGGCTTCGAAGTCAAAGTCTCGGAAGCCCTACACCACGGCGTCCCCATCATCGCCACCCGCCGCGGCGGCATCCCGCTGCAAGTCGAGCACGGCAAAGCCGGCTACCTCGTCGACGTCGGCGCGCACGACACGGTCGCCCAGCACATCCACCACCTCTTCACGGACCGCGACGCGTACGCGCACATGTCGAGCTACGCGGCCTCGCACGTCAGCGACGAGGTCAGCACCGTCGGCAACGCGCTCAGCTGGCTGTTCCTGGCCGACGAGCTGGCGAATGGTGCGCGCCGCGTCGAGCCGGATAGTCGCTGGATCAATGATATGGCGAGGGAGAAGGCGGGGTTTGCGTATCGGCGTGAGGATAGGGAGACGACGCTTAAGCGGGATAGCGAGACGTTGGATTTGTCGCACCAGGCGAATCGGAGTCGGCAGGGCAGTTTGGTGGGGGCGGCGGTGTAGTGTAGCCGTAGTAGTTTGGCGTAGTGTAGTTGCGTAGTTTGGCGAGGTGTAGTTGCGTAATTTGGCGTGTTGTTGTAGCGTAGTCAGCGTAGCGTAGTCATAGTCTGGCATAGTCTTGTCTATCCGTAGCGAGAATGTCACATGTTGCATACACCATCCCTTCACCTACTCCATTGACTGGCTACAATGGCCTGAGCGTCAGTAGCCTGCACAAGCAGACATCGAATTCCCACAGAAACTGAAAATGCATAAACACATCCAACACAACGCCGGGCCAAAACTTTTCAACATTCGTCTACACTCAACCCGCCTCGCCATGGTATCAAGCCGCCCCGCCCCCCATCTCCGCGACAGCAAAAACAAAAACGCCTACAATGCACCTTCCCAAACGCCATGCCCATCCCCCAACCACTACCCTAGTTCATGCCCATCCCCCCAACCACTACCCTAGTTCATGCCCATCCCCCCAATTCACCCCAATGCATCCCCTCCCCTCCCCTTCCCATCCCAGTCCAGCCACATGGCTGCAAGCACTACGTGCGCTTGGTCACGCGGCCCTTATTGGCAAAGGGCTTGAGGGCGCCCTTGCCGCGGGCGGTGGGGAAAGTCATTGAGTTGCGGGGCTTGCGGGCGCGCTGGTTCTTGGTGCGGCGGTCGGATTGCGTGCGGTTTGGTTTCTTGGCTGAGAAGGGGGTAGCAGAAGAGTCTATATCTAAGAGAGTTAGTTGGGTTGGGGCGATGGGAGGAGGATGGAGATACCTTTTGCGAGATCATCCTTTGCGTCGACAGTACTCTCGTTGACGTCCATGGCCATTTCTTTCTTCTCCGGGGTGGGCTTTGCGGCGTGGATGGTGGCCAGCAGCTTTGCGTGCAGGCGGTCTGCGCGGGCTTTTTCGACGGGGCCGAAGACGGTGGCGCGTAGCTTTCGGCGGTTGGCGCGCGAGGAGGAGGCGCGGAGTCCCTTGGCCATGGTGGTGTGTGGTGAGGGGGGAGAAGCACGTGTGGGGTGAAGGCAGGCGGCGTCGAGGGAAAAAGTTCAGAGTACCAGGGACCAGGCGGCAGAATCAGGCGGCAGAATCAGGCGGCAGAATCAGGCGGCAGAATCAGGCGGCAGACTCTGTGCTGGCTGTGGCCACCCTTCGTCTACTACCTGCAGGCGGGCCGAGCAGATTCTCGGCTCTGGGGGGCCCGTGCGCATGCGCGCGCCGCCGGTGACGCTGACTTTGCGACGCAGCGCTGGCGATGCGGGCGCTGCGAGCTGCCGGAGCACGTCTACGGCGATTTTGTCCTTGCCATCTGCCTTGCCATCTACCTTGCCATCTGCATTGCCATCTGTCCTTGCGAGCTGCAGTGAAAGTGTCGCCGCGTCCCAAATTGTGCACTCCCACCGACCGACGAAGGCGCGCCCCATAGCCGCCAGCCACAGACTCGTCGAGATATCTGCGGCAGCAGCCCGCTCACGCCCTCACCCGCCGTCCTTCACCCGCAGCCCCTCGCCCGCCGCCCACCGCCCGCAGCCCTCCATGTCTCGCCGGGTCGGACCTGCCTGCTAGCACTCCGCCCGCACACGAGCCATGGCGTCCAGCCTGCACTATGTGGCCACGGCCATTGCCGAGCGCTCCAAGACGCTCATCAACAACGACCTCAAGCGCATCCTCAAGGAGGAGGGCTACTCGCAGACGGGAAACAAGGCTGCCCTGCAGGCCCGCGTCATTGCCCGTACCTCGCCCGCCCCCAATTGCGCCCGCCGTGCTGACCCTCACCTTCACCAGTCATCACCAGCGCCAGCAATGCCAACGATGCAGAGACGCTGCGCCGCCTGCAGGCCCGCGTCCAGAACCACGGCGAAGCCCCCACCCCAACCACCAGCAGCAGCAGTCCCACCGTCTCGGCCCTCGCCAACCCGCCGCCCATGATGAACCGTCACACGCCCACCACCGGCTACTCGACCGCCGCCCAGTTCGCCGCCCTACACCAGCCCGCCCCGCCTCGTACGCCCCTCCCGTCCGTCGCCCGCACCCAGACACCACGCTAAGAGTGACCTAGGATCTGCCGCCCCCGCATACTTCTTCAAGGATAGCCCCTTCTTCCAGGTCCGCGAGATGGTGCTCAGCAACATCACCCTCGAAGGTGAGCTACCTTCTTTTCTTCACCCCCACCCACTAACACGGCCCAGCATCTCCGAGCCACCGCCAGAACTGCACCCGGAACCTCATCATTAACGAGCAGGTCAGCGCACGCCTCAAGGCCGATCCAACCCTGCGCCTGCTGCTCTTCTCGGCCCTCGAGACGCCTCTTCGCCCCTTTGAGCGCACCGACATTACCTTTCCCGCGCAGATTGAAGTCCGCATCAACGGCGACGAGGTTAGAGCTAATTACAAGGGCCTCAAGAATAAGCCCGGCTCGACACGGCCGGCTGATATCACTGACTTTGTTCGCATCTCACCCGCAAACTACCGCAATAATCTCGTTATTACTTACGCCCTCACGCACAAGGCACGTACAACCCGGGATGAGTTTTTTCGCTGTCGTCTCCGTGTGCTGCATCCTCTCTTCCTATCCATCCGTCATCTCTGTGTGTTGGCATACTGACCTCGTACAGAAATACAATCTCTTCATCTACATGGTCAAGAAGCACTCTGCCGCAGAGCTCGTGAAGCAAATCGCAGGGAAGCAGGTCATCACCAAAGAGTCGGTGCTGAGCGAAATGAAGGCAAAGGCCGCCGACCCCGACATAGAGGTGGGCTCGAGTGTCATGTCGCTGAAAGACCCAATCTCCACATTACGCATAAGCATACCCTGCAGGTCGACCGTGTGCACGCACAACCAGTGTTTCGACGCCGAGTCGTTTCTGCAATTGCAGGAGCAAGCCCCAACGTGGATATGTCCAATCTGCAGCAAGATTGTAAACTTCCACGGTCTCGCCGTGGACCAGTACGTCGAGGAGATCCTGGCCAAGGTCAGGAATGCGGACCAGGTCACCATCAGCCCCACGGGCGAGTGGTCGACAGAAAAGGCCGCCTCGCCTCCTAGGAAGAGCGGGACCGCGGTCGCAGACGACAGCGACGACGACCTGGTCGAGATCCCCGACTACCGCGTCGCCTCCATCAAGAGCGAAGCCGTACAAACACCCTCCTACCTCAGCACGCCCCCAATGCCGTCGAGGGAAGCCTCGACAGCGCCCAGGTCAGGGACGAAGCGGACGTCAGAAGTGGTGGACCTGACGTTGAGCGACGATGACGAGCCTCCACGGCCGGCCAAAAAGGTAGCGTACCGACCCCCAACCAGTCTTCCCGAACCGTCCCGCCGTTACGAACTCCCTCCCCCCATCCCCCGTCCTCCGCAATACGACGAATACTCGTCGTCGTATCGCACCCCGCCCTCGGGGTCCCGCCTGGACTACCCTCCCCGCCCCTACACCCCCCACCCCAGGCCCGAAGGATGGGACCACTACGGGCCGCCGCCCCCCGGCGCACGACCACCCCAACACTACACGGGCTCAGCACGATTCCCCGCCTACCTTGGCTCCTCCCCTTGACCGGTCTTTGTCTCGTCTTTTTATTTTTCATTTGTCGTCGGCTGACCTAGCATCGCTTCAGGCGCGGACAGGAGCGATATAGGTCGTTTGTCCTGCTCGCTAGCGCACTGGCCGCAAGAGGCCATGCGCAAGCTGCCGAGGCTGGGAGCCGTCTTTTTTCGCACGGGTCTGTGGGTTTTTTGGTTTTAGCATGCGGCGCGCGGCGTACGGGCTGGGATGGTATTTTCAGCGTTGCTGTGCATGGCGTAGTGCAGTGTAGCGAGGGCTTGGGATTGGGGGTTTTGAGATACCTATGTTTCTTTTTTTGGCTTTGGCTGCTGGGGTCGCTGGGGTTAGGAGTAGGGGGGGTATGAAGAAGGGGGGGCTAAGGAAGGGAGGAGGAGGGAGGAAGAAGGGGAGTAGGAAGGGGGGAGTAGGGGAGTAGGGGAGTAGGAGGAGGAGGGAGGAGGAGAGAAGAGGAGAGAGGAGGAGAGAGGGGAAGGGAAGTAAGGCAGAAATAAGAGGATAGTATATGCCAAGAATAAAGACATACCCAGCATAGTATTTACTACCTACTACTCGCTTACAATGCACGCATGCGAGTATATGTGTAGAAAGAGTATTATAATATAACTAGCACTATATTCTCTTACCTATCTACCCTTCCCTTACCCTTCCCTTACCCTTCCCTAGTCTAGTCCAGTCCAATCCACCTCGCTACTAACACTATACCTAGCACTCACCACGCTATGCGCTAGTTAGTAGAGGTATTAGCAGGTACTTTTTATTAGGTAGTGTTGATACGGCTAAGGTATCGGAATCACCTTCGTTGCAACGAGTTGAAGTGATTATGATTGTTGTTGTTCTATGGAGGTGGAGGGAGATCGGCGGTAAGGCAGTATAAAGAGCTCGGACCCCACGGCTTAGTCAGCCGTGTAATCCAAGCTCGTGCATGCAGCAACCAGCTGCCTTATCTACCGCAGGTTCGATTCCCAGCAGGTGGAAATAGGTTTTTAGGTTAGGAGGGCTTTTGTAGGTTTTTTAGGTTAGGGTGTAGGCTTGTGCTGGAGTTGGGAATGCTAGGTTGTTGGATGTTTGATACGTGCGCGCTGTTAGGGAGTTGTGGAGTTGCGTGCTGTTAGGGAGTTGCTTGCTTTTAAGGTGTAGATTCTAAGGTGTAAATCTCGAGGTGTGAATCCTCGAGGTGTGAATCCCAAGGTGTGAATCCCAAGATATAAATTGTTATTCCTATTAACGTGTTTCCCAAGCGAGCGCCCCACCCAAGCGAGCGCCCCACGAACACCAGGCGACGCGCCTGCGCAACGACAACGCGTAATGTCTCAACAACGCCACGCCCTACGACCGTATACTGAAGCAGACGTCCAGCTTGCACTCTCTGATATCCAAAAATGCGAACTTAAAAGCCTACGACGCGCTGAAGCAATATACAAAGTTCCTCGAAGGACACTCCAACGACGACGCGACGGGAAGCACGCGCGACGCGACAGCGAGCCAAACTCGAGGCGCCTTACAAAGCTAGAAGAGGAGGTGGTTCTACACAATATACTTGATGCTGGTCTACGTGGAGTACCGCCGACGAAGACTCTCGTACGAGATATGGCTGATAGACTGCTGAGAGAGCGGGGTGGGAAGTCTGTTGGCAAGCACTAGGTTGATAACTTTATCAAGCGAACACCTGAGCTTAAGAAGCACTGGAGCCGTCTGTATAATCGCCAGCAAGCTGCCTGCGAGGACCCAGCGCTTATCCGGCCCTAGTTCGAGCTTGTTAAGTCGATAAAGGCAAAGTATGGTATCCTTGATGAGGATACTTGGAACTTTGATGAGACTAGCTTCCTGATGGGCAACATCACGTCTCAGCTCGTAGTAACAGGCTCAGATAAGCCTAGGAAAGCGAAGAAACTACAGCCTGGCGATCGCGAGTGGGTTACCCTGGTACAAACCGTCGGCGCGACGGGGAAGCGCATCCCACCCTTCATCATCTTTGCAGGCAAGGTTCTCATCTCTACCTAGTTCGAGCTGGGTATACCACGCGACTGGGTGATCCAAGTCAGTCCAAACGGCTGGACAAGCAACGATCTAGCGCTTGCCTGGCTTAAACACTTCGATACGCATGCGAAGCCCGTGGGAGCGTACCGGCTGCTTATTATCAACGGCCATGAGAGCCACTGCTCAGCTGAGTTCCAAGAGTACTGCAAGGAGAACAAGATTATCGCTATCTGCATGCCCCCTCACTCGTCGCACCTCTTACAACCCCTTGACGTCGCCTGCTTCTCGCCGTTAAAGCGCGGCTATGGCGACGGCATCTCGGTCTTGGCGCGCAGCCACATCCACCATATTAGCAAGGAAACCTTCCTACCAGCCTTTAAAGCTGCCTACGAGCTGACGTTTACTGAGGAGAACGCCCGCGCAGGGTTTAGAGGCGCTGGATTAGTTCCATTTAACCCAGAGGCGGTGTTATCGAAGCTTGATGTGAGGTTGCGCACGCCAACTCCACCGCGGCGCGACGACGTCGCATGGGAGGCGAAGACACCGCGCAACGCTAAAGAGCTGGAGGCCCAGACTACGCTTATTCGACAGAGGATGCAACGGCGCCCAGGTTCCTCCGCGAGCTCCCTTAACGAGCAGGTACAACAGCTGAGTAAAGGCGCGCAGCAAATAGCGCATAATATGGTGTTGCTGCAGGAGGAACAGGCGCGCATGCGAAGCGCAATTGAAGAGCTTACAAAGCGCAAGGGCCGTAAGAGGCGGTATGTACAGGTAGAGGAGACCTTGACGGTTAGTGAGGTATCTGACTTAATTGCTGAAAGGGAGGGTGGTAGTTGTAAGGACGGCGAAACGCCTGCGAAGAGGGTGCGCGCTGAGAGGCACTGCGGACGTTGCGGTGAGACTGGACACAACTCCCGCACCTGCAAGGTAGAAATAGAGTATGTAGATAATAGCGACGAATCTGAGGTGTAATTTACTATCGCGTACAGCATAAAATATTAATGTGGTGTTGCGCGGCGTCGTTGCGCAGGCGCATCGCCTGGTGTTCGTGGGGCGCTCGCTTGGGTGGGGCGCTCGCATGGGAAACACGTTACTTAGCCTGCTAATTAGTATATTATACCGGGGTACTAGGCGCTTATTTATTTCCTTCCTTCCTTCCTTCCTTCCTTCCTACTACCTATCCCACTAGCCTACTAGCCTAATAGCCCACTAGTCTACTCGAACACTACTCTCAATACCCGCACCCCACCTATCCACCCTACATATAAGCGCGTATAAGCAATAGACCTCACGCGCGCCTAGAGCATGGGAGACTCTACTCTAATATTCCACATATACAGTCATTTTATCTGATGCTGCAAGGGATTAGTAAAGGGATCAGTGAAGGGATTAGTGATTTATATTATCGACTATCTGGATGTATACTCTCAAGGTTCTATGTTTCGTCGACAGTGGAGGGCTAGAGCGAATTAAGAGCTTGTAGTTCTTTGTGGATCGGGGTTCTGTGGACTGGGACGAGGCGCGCGAGGGTTAGGTCTAGTGTAATGTGGGTAGTGTAGGTGGTAGTTAGTGTAGTGTAGTGTGCGAGGGCTAGTAGGTAGTAAGTTAGTAGGTAGTAGGTAGTAAATAGTCAATAATTAACAATAATCTATAGGCAGCCAATTTGGCGGGGGGAGGGGGGGATATGCAGGTAGTGTGAAGTCAGTTAGTGTGTAGTCAGAATAGTATTCCCAGCGCAACAAGGCGTATACAGCAGTAGAAGCAGTACTATCAAACCAGCACACACCAACAAACCAAACTCCGCGCATACCGCACACCGCACACCAACACAACACAATCTTCCCGCCATGCTTACTCCCGGGCTAGTACCGCGCTGGAACGCTCTGATTCCTCGGCCTGCAGTGCGCTGCGGTGCGCTGCCCTGCACTAAGCGCCGTGTGATGGGCAGCAATGTACTATCAAGTATCCTCCAACCACACAGGACCGCATATTTTCCCCACACGTGTGCTTACCGACTTCTACGTGGCCGTGGCCGTGGGTTGGTTAGAAACAGCGAGACTAAATGAACAGACAGAAGGGATTACGGACAGAGTGGATGGTGTGTATGTGTGTAAGCTTTGGGTGTGGGTGCTCTGGGTGGGTTTGAGGCTTGAAAGCGGGAAGCACGCGCCAGACTGCTGTATTGTGGAGGAAGAAGTGATAGCTGCGGTATGCATGTATTGCTGGACATGGTTATGCGCTGCATCTTTGCACGACTCGTAGTAGCGTTGGACGTGTGTGGGACGAAGGTCTCGGCGCTGGAGAGGTGTGAGAGCTGTTCATTATGGAGCGGTTGTTTGAGAAGGACGACGGGGTGAGGAAGGGAGGCTACTATTTCTACCTGCTCAGAGTCCTTGTGAGGACAGAATAGTACTTCAAACTACCAGGAAGAAACACAATTATACAAAGGCGAGTATGTGCGCTGTTCGGGATGCGCATACCTATGGGACATATAGACGGCGCTGGCGGGACGCGAGATTTGAGTGCGGCGCTGTGGTGATGGGTTAGGCGTGGGTAGGTGGGAGATGTTGGCTGATGTGCTCGGCCGTGTGTGAGGTTGGACGTGCGTTTGTGGGGACGAAAGCGTTGCGCCGAGTACGGTGGGAGGAGCAGGGGGTGAGCTAGAGTGGGTGTTGTGTGCTGTGGAGCCGTGGTGGTCTGAATGGAGATGGGAAGAAGATTGGAGGTTTAGGGGAGGGCAGAGTGGAGGTTGGGGATGGAGGGGAGCGCATGTTTGGATGGCGAGAGATGGGCTGCGTGTTATATCGAGCTTGGGGCTGGCGAGGGTGTATGAATGTGCTTCTCGTCGAGCTACGGACTCGGAAAGGCATGCTGTCGAGCTGACAGCAAGTTGGTCGCTTTCTAAGACTGTCTGCGGCCACAAGGTATAATAACGCATATGCCGCGTGACAACTATGATACCACAATGATGTTGCCGGGTTATCGACAGCGAGGCCTATCTGCGGTGCGAAACAAGGGCGGTCGACGCGTGGCAACATAGTGAATGCGTCCCTGCTCAGGACACGGATAACGACAGTGCGCGTTGCGGGCTCATCTCCAGCTCTGCAACCGCAAAGCACCCGTCACAACTGCGGAAGTGGTGATGTCGACCGATCGCCAGGGCGAACAATATTCACGTTAGGGGATGGCTGCGACTTCGCTTTGAGAACAGTGCTGGCAGTGAAAGCTCGTGAGACTGCTGAGCATTGCTACGCGGAGAAGGGTGACGTAAGGCATAGATGAAAAGTGGATAGGTAGGAACTCGGAGGTCGCAGGCTGATCTTCCTCTGCATTCCTATTAGGTCAGATAGAAATGACCAAGAGCTCATCGTTTGCGACACTACAGATTGCGGCCTTGCTTTTTATTCGAACGAAGACATTGTGAGCGTACTGTTTATGGCGGTGGAGTTTGCAGGGTTGGCAAGTCTATCTTCGCAGGTGCGTATCTCTGTGTGCGCAGTCATTCGCAGATGGTCATGTTGCAAAGGCGTCGAGCAGCGGCGTGCAGTCGTGGAGACTCATCTAGTGTCGACGGTGGCGGTGCGTGCAAGTGCGTTCGATATCTAAACGTCAGCGCTCTATGCGTGTTAGCCAGTCAATGTCACATCTCGCTATGTCCATCTCGCTCGTCCATCACAATGCCACAGGTCGCGGGGGGATTGATCATTTTCCATTGATCTTGGGAGGAATCTTGATTGATTTTGCCATTGCCTTGTCATGGATTTCCGAAAACAATGACACCGTTAACCAGCCTGGACATGGCATGTAAATGAAACTGCGCATGCAAAGCCTCCCCGCTGTCGTATTGCTTCGTTCCGATGCCGTTGCCGGGTTTTGCGCCGTAACACTAACCGCTCCATCGCTCATCATCTACCGTTCGCCTCGTCCCCAATGTGTGGCCGAAATTATATCGAAGAAGGGTAAAGCATGACGCGGACGGAGGCACCGAAGGACTTGGGAGGGAGGTTCGACCTGAACTTGGCGCGGACAACGCCCGAGTTGCCGTGAGGCCTGGTGACCTTGCCCCAGATGACGCGGATCTTGGAGCCCTGGATGGCGCGCTGGGCGCGGTAGACGTCTGCGCAACTATTAATCTCCTGTCCCACCGTGTCTTGTGGCGTCGATTGTACGTACATGCTACGCGCTTACCGGCGTACCATTGTGCGGCGGCGCTGTCGTCAACACCCTCGAGCTTGAGCAGGGAGGTGCCGGGGTTGGTGTTGCGCTTTCTGTTGCGATGTGAGCGGAGCACTGCAGTGCGTTGCGGATTCAGTCGTACCCTCGCTGGTAGCTGCGGCCTGTTAGCGATATGTTCTATTCGACATGGCTCGGTGCGCACTCACGAAACGTGCTTTCCCTTGACGTAGAGACGGTGAGACTTGTCAGACATGGCGAATGATTCCTGGCCTCCGGCGTGTGTGTGGAAAGTGTCGGGAACCGTGGTGGTGCTGCTGGTTAGTTGATTGCCCTGGTATCGCGAATGGAATTCTTGGGAGCGATTGTGCTGCTCGCTAAATGTGCGTCACGTGGTGCGCTAGCGCCCACACTAATCACCACTCGCCGTCACTCAGCACAGAGGGTTCATCAGAGTGTGAGATTTTGAAATCCAGCGCGGTTGCTCAGTTATTCGATGTGTTGCTGTGGCTTGTATTGTTGATGCCAACGTCGATGTTGACCGTGTCTGGTGGATGTCCATGCTTGACAGCTGCAAGACACCAGTCCTTTGTCCTCTCCAAATCAACACTGCTCTGCAAGCTGCTTGACATCGTACGTATCGCCCGAGCGGCACTACTGCTCGGTGTTGTTTTCGATTGCAGTGCATCGATGCCAAAGTACACGCCGTTCCCAACCGAGTACCTCAATGTGTTCGTTGCTTCTGTGAAGGGCATCGTAGGGCTGGACCTGTGCCTGCTTGTAGAAAACGGGTAAATCATCATCATTCTTCACGCTATTCTCCAGCTTGCTGCCAAGGAGAATGGGTTGTGTTGGCAAGATGCTCTCCTGCGGCTAGAATTCCTCACGTAAGCTCTTGCTACTTTCAGAGCCTGTGTACAGTCTTTTATGGGCTCGTGCGCATCATGGGCTCGTGCACGTTTTCGTGGGAAATCAACATTTGAGCACCTGCACCCTATACCCGATAACTCAACCAAATGTCAGATTTAGAAGCTGCGCTTCAAGCGCTAGATGCTCTGAAGCCTGGAGAAGCTCCCCGTTATGCTCAGGTTGCGAGAGAGTATGGTGTTGACCGAACAACGTTGTCGCGGCGTCACCGTGGGGTATGCGCGTCGCGCGCGAAGGGCTACGAGTCTCAACGCCTACTCAACACAACACAAGAACGAGAGCTTGTCAAGTATATTGAAACACTCAGCAAGCGCGGCCTACCTCCTACAAGAGAGATGATACGAAATTTCGCGTCTGAAATTGCCAGAAAGCCCGTTGGCAAAGCCTGGGCTGACCGCTTCATCGCCCGGCACCGCGAACACCTCCTGCTCAAATGGACCTCCGGCAAGGACTCCAATCGCCACAAAGCTGATTCTCTCTCCAAATATGAGGAATACTTCAAGGTTTTGGGCGAGAAAATAGAGCAATAAAACATCAAATCGCGTCATATGTACAATATGGATGAGAAGGGCTTTTTGACTAGAGTACTGTCTAAGATGAAGAGGGTGTTCAGTAGGCGCTATTACGAGTCTGGGGCAGTGAAAGATTTAATCCAGGATGGAAACCGTGAATGGATCACGCTGCTGGCTTGTATATGTGCTGATGGTACTACTCTCACTCCTTCGCTCATATACCAAGCTGCCTCTGGGAAGCTCCAGGACTCGTGGTTGCAGGATTTTGATTCCTCACTACACAAGTGCTTCTTCACGGCATCACCAAGTGGCTGGACGAACGACGATATTGGCGTCGCGTGGCTTGAACAAGTCTTTGATCGCGAGACAAGAGAGAAGGCAAGGCGGCAGTGGAGGTTACTGATACTTGACGGCCATGGGAGTCATGTTACGATGAATTTTATTGAGTATTGTGATGCTCATAAGATACTCCTTGCAGTGTATCCACCTCACAGTACTCATACTCTTCAGCCACTTGATGTGGTGATGTTCTCTCCACTCAGCTGCGCGTACAGCGCGGCACTCGCTGACTTCATGGATATGTGTCAAGGCCTCTCATCTATCACCAAGCGCGACTTCTTCCGCCTCTTCTACATTGTCTGGGACGTCTCATTTCACTCTACAAATATCCTGAAGAGCTTCAGGTGCACGGGCCTATCTCCATTTGATCCACGCCAAATACTTGATCGTTTTCAGTCAGATCACGGTTCTCGGCCGTCTACGAGTGACAGTACAACCTCAGTGATAAGCGCGAGTGATTAGAGGAAGATTGAGCGATTACTGCGCGGTGTAGTGGAGGATATGTACGACAGAGAAGCTAAGAAGCTCTCACAGACAACCCACACTATCGCAGTCCAAAAAACACTACTTCAACACGAGAATGAGCGGCTTAGAGAAGTTCTGATCAATGAGAAGAAGCACCGTCAGCGTGGCAAACCACTCCTCCTTGAGGCACCCAATGACCACCACGCTGGTATCCGTGTCTGGTCACCAAGCAAGGTCCAACAAGCTCGCAATCGCCAGGAGGCCAAGGACCTTGAACAACAGCAGCAAATACACCAAAAAGCTGAGGAAGCTCGCCTCTGGAATGATCAAAAGCGACTCAAACAGCAGCTGCAGGAGGAACGACGATTGGGGCGGATGGCAGCCAAAGTAAGACGTGAGGAGGCTGCCGCGGTGAAGGCGCGGGAGAAGAGCCGCGCTGCAGTTGATCGTGAGCTTGCAAAACAACTCCAGGATGATCTACAATTATCCAAAAAGAGTAAGAGGCAAAGTATCAAAGTTTCCAAGTCCTTACAGCTATCTGAGCTACCTGTGGCGACTGTAGTTGATGATCTAGTTGGTGGGGAGCCCTCAGCCAGCTCATCAGCTCCACCGACAACAACCACACGCCGCGGCCGCAACATCATATTACCAAGTAAACTTAAGTAGCGCACGTTAATCGCAGATATCAAATTACTACTACACCACAAAATATCACGATAATATATACTCTGCGTGGTTGTATAGCCTCATTTTTGGTAGTGGGTGGATGATGATTTTCGTGCACGAGCCCATGATGCGCACGAGCCCATAAAAGACTGTAACACCCCGACCGTGATCAGCCGCCGGTCTAATTTGCATCTGTACACGACTTGCCCTCCTCAAACACGCACTTTGAACATGAAGTGTACGGCCAGTTCGAACAAAAGCATCCAGGACATTGCTGTCACATTCCAGACTTTTTTGTGGCACTGGTGACAGCCAGTTACAATGCCGGACCCGCCGCATGGATACTCTGCATCTGTCAGGACACGGCTCTGCCCACCGTGCCAAGCATGCCAAAAAGGTATCAATGCTCACTCAGATAGTGAGCACAAGGCCAGAACAGTACTTATTGCCAACCTAGTCAGAGGTGGACGTTGCCACATGCCGGGTCGCCTCTTAGGGCCTGACAGCATCGACACTGCGCGGTGAATTCGCCGATATACACCTATCGGCCCGGCAGCTGGCTGAATCACTTCATCCTGTCAAGGCTCATCACAACAAGTCCCGGTACATATCCCACGCTCACGACGCCATGATGAACAGTTCCGGCGGACTTAATTACCGACTGCTGTGTGGTACTAGAGAAGACGCGATGCTGTTAATGACCCTGCAGCCTTGTCGGGCGGTTAGTGCCTCAACAAGGTCTCGTGGGCCGCTGGGGAGGGGCCGGAGGATTGATGAGCACCAGCGATGCAATGGTATTTACTACTGCGACTTCCGGACTCGGAGAGCCCTGTGGCGGGGCGGTTGCGCGTGGGACATTGCGTGAAGGCGTTGTGACAGCGTGAAACGAGTTCTGTTCGTAGGTGTAATTATAGCTTGAAGCCGTGCAGACATCCAGCTGTCTCGCAAAACTCTCGGCACGACCAGTGAAGCTGCTGCTGCAAAGATCACGGACGTTGGTGGGGTTTCATTCTCGGCGTTAGCAAGCAAGGCTCCGGCGAGCAATGTGTGGGTTTTGTCTGGCGCCGGAGATGCCATGCGAATGCGCGGCGGCTTAGTGATACTGAGTGACCTGGGTGTTTACTGAAGGAGCCTTAAAGAGGTTGCGGCCGCAGTGTGCGATTGCGTGAATCGTTTTCTTTGAACAAATCGTCATTACTGGAGCTTTGGCGGCGCGCTCATAACGTCACAACACCACGTCCGTTGCATACCGCTAAAACCAGGGCCCCGAATAAACCCCACCACGTCGAAGCTTTTCCTCCAGCCAACAATTCACCCGCATCTTCCGCATTTCACTTCGAGACGTGTTCCTCCTTCCTCCTCTAAAACGCATCGACGCCCACCAATTGCCCTTTGATACCCCACCTCACCGCGCTCCTCAACACTATCAACCACAGACCCCCACCCGCGACACTATGGCGGACACCGTTATTCAACCTGAGGTCGAGGCCAATGCCGGGTATGTTGCATTTACTGCGTCGTCTTTACTTCATGAGTGCTCTCACAGATCTTTCCGCGATACCCACCGTGGTGTTGATGTTCACAGCGGAGCTTGGTGGATGTCTGCACGTCGACGGAGGGGTAGCGCGGCGGCGGCACAGGAAGAGCACTTGATGAGCTTCGGAGAATCTTAAGCTGACTAGAGATTTCCCACAGCACCCTGGAACTCAAGGACAACACCATCATCGTCGTCCTCGGCGCGTCCGGCGATTTGGCCAAGAAGAAGACCGTGAGTACTCGAGCGCTCAACTACATGCACCCAACTGACCATCATTAGTTCCCTGCCCTTTTCGGCCTCGTAAGTCGCGCAATCGATCGCCAGCGTTCGTCATATTGACATCCTCTAGCACCGCAACAACTTCCTTCCCAAGAACATTCGCATCGTCGGCTATGCGCGCACAAAGATGGACCACGAGGAGTTCCTCAAGCGCGTCAAGTCTTACATCAAGACCCCCACACAGGAGCTGGAGAAGCAGCTCGAGGAGTTCTGCGGCTACTGCTCGTACGTCTCGGGCCAATATGACAAAGACGAGTCGTTCATCGAGCTCGAGAAGCACCTGGGCGAGCTTGAGGGCGGTCGCAAGGAGAACAATCGCATCTTTTACATGGCTCTTCCCCCCAGCGTTTTCATCACAGTCTCCCAGCACCTGAAGCGCAACAACTACCCTAAGAACGGTATCTCCCGCGTTATTGTAAGTCGACCATCTGCACGCACTCTGTACTGTGCGACTAATCGTGTGTGTACAGGTCGAGAAGCCCTTCGGTAAGGACTTGCAGAGCTCCCGCGAGCTCCAGAAGGCGCTTTCGCCCGACTGGACCGAAGATGAGCTCTTCCGTATCGACCACTACCTTGGAAAGGAGATGGTAAAGAACATCCTGATCCTCCGATTCGGTAACGAGTTCTTTGGCGCCACCTGGAACAGGAACCACATCGACAACATTCAGGTACGAAGTCAGGCACAGCGTGGATACGAGCGTGCTAACATAGAGTAGATCACATTCAAGGAGCCATTCGGCACAGAAGGCCGTGGCGGTTACTTTGACGAGTTCGGCATCATCCGTGATGTCATGCAGAACCACTTGCTGCAGGTCCTCACCCTCCTCGCCATGGAGCGC
The DNA here is from genome assembly GCA_009982855.1 of Lizonia empirigonia. NCBI lineage: Eukaryota > Fungi > Ascomycota > Dothideomycetes > Pseudoperisporiaceae > Lizonia > Lizonia empirigonia. The sequence goes on along the minus strand of JAADKA010000042.1, from coordinate 204,484 downwards.
CCCATCTCCTTCTCCGCCGAAGACATCCGTGACGAGAAGGTCCGTGTCTTGCGAGGCATGGCCGCGATCGAGCCGAAGAACGTTATCATCGGACAGTACGGAAAGTCGCTCGACGGACAGAAGCCCGGTTACAAGGAGGACGACACAGTCCCCAAGGACTCTCGCTGTCCCACATTCGCCTCAATGGTCGCATACATCAAGAACGAGCGATGGGACGGTGTGCCTTTCATCCTGAAGGCCGGGAAGGCGCTCAACGAGCAGAAGACTGAGGTCCGCATCCAGTTCAAGGATGTGACATCTGGAATTTTCAAGGACATTCCCCGTAACGAGCTGGTCATCCGTGTCCAGCCCAACGAGTCTGTCTACATCAAGATGAACTCCAAGCTGCCCGGTCTCAGCATGCAGACGGTTGTCACAGAGCTCGATCTGACATACAGGCGGCGATTCTCCGACCTCAAGATCCCCGAGGCTTACGAGTCGCTCATCCTTGATGCGCTCAAGGGCGACCACAGCAACTTCGTCCGTGACGACGAGCTCGACGCCAGCTGGAGGATCTTCTCACCTTTGTTGCACTACCTCGACGACAACAAGGAGATCATTCCTATGGAGTACCCTTACGGTATGTGTTCCCATGTTCAAATTCGGACTTCGAGCTAACTAAGTCTAGGATCTCGCGGCCCTGCCGTTCTGGATGACTTCACATCGTCCTACGGATACAAGTTCAGCGACGCAGCAGGTAGGATCTAACCTCTGTGACACGGCTTGAGCAATCCGCTAATGTATTCACAGGCTACCAATGGCCCATGCAGGAGGAGGGCAAGTTGTAGATTGCACTTTTCACGCAGAAAAGTTGGTTATACCACAGTAATGGAGTCATGAGGCAGGATATATGAGCTATTTTGCGGTTCGGTCGGCGAACGTTCAGCGCTGCAAGGGAAAGCGTAAAGCGAGCATCAGGCCAGGATCCATAGATTATGAATGGAACGGCGTTTTGTCTGTCGTATGTCGGCGATTGCATCATCACAACTCGGCCTCCGTGATTGTCGAGGTGCATAATGGACCCTGCGTGAGCGACGAGCCGGCGATCTTCCGATGCCGGAGGAGTCCAGATGCGGCATGAGGGGTCTAGCGGGATTGCATCATGCGGCATGTCAAAAAAACTTTGAGCCTCTTGAAGCCCGTGAGTCGATTGTTAGAGTCACTATGTAAATTAGCCTGACGCATTACTTACCTGTTTCACGAGTGGATCCCATCTGACTGGCTCGTGGTGTTGAAGTTAATTATTGACGCTGTTGCTGTTCTTTCATCGAAAACCACCAGCATCTGCCCCGCGATTACAGTACCATTTGCTTTTTGACACCCCACCACGAAGCCATCAAGAAAGACACGAGCTACTGCAATTATATACTGCTGGTAGATCTCGGATCCAACGCCCAATTCGAGTTACAGCTTCCCTCCCGTAGACCACCTCCGCCAATATCCGCACACCCACCATGACTCCCCCACAAGACATCTCAGGCGGCATCAGCAACCTTGCGCGCCAAGTCTCAAACAGCCTCTCCCTCAGCACGAGTCCAACACCCCACTTCCACAGCCCACCCAACAGCTTCCGATCGCCGCCGCACGGCAGTTTCAGCAATGACCGCTCAGGCAGCTTCGCCGACACGCTGTCTGCCAACCAGATGGCCCAGCGCTTGAAGCCATTCAACACAAAGGAGATCAAGGTCCTGCTCCTCGAGAATGTCAACATCGCCGGTATCGAGATCCTGCAGAAGCAGGGCTACCAGGTCGAGGCCATCAAGAGCAGTCTGCCTGAGGACCAGCTGATCGAGAAGATCCGCGATGTCCAGGTCGTTGGTATTCGCTCCAAGACAAAGCTCACCAAGAAGGTACTGGAGGAGGCAAAGAACCTGATCGTCATCGGCTGCTTCTGCATTGGTACAAATCAGGTCGACCTCCAGACGGCGGCCGAGAAGGGTATCGCCGTGTTCAACTCGCCCTTCAGCAACTCCCGCTCAGTCGCTGAGCTCGTCATTTCCGAGATCGTTGCACTCGCTCGTGAGCTGGCCGACCGCTCGATGGAACTGCACAACGGTGTATGGAACAAGGTCAGCAAGGGCTGCTGGGAGGTTCGTGGCAAGACCCTGGGCATAGTCGGCTATGGACACATTGGTAGCCAGTTGAGTGTGCTGGCTGAGTCTATGGGTATGCAGGTCATCTACTACGATGTCGTAACGATGATGGGTCTCGGTACTGCGCATCAAGTCGAGACACTCGACCAATTGCTTGAGCAGGCCGACTTCGTCTCGCTCCACGTACCAGCGACAGCAGACACAAAGAACCTCATCGGCGCAAAGGAGTTTGAGAAGATGAAGAAGGGCAGCTACCTCATCAACAATGCCCGCGGTACTGTCGTTGATATCCCCGCTCTCATCGAAGCCTCGCGCTCTGGCAAGCTTGCCGGTGCCGCCATTGATGTCTTCCCTCACGAGCCCGCTGGCAACGGCGACTACTTCACCACGGAGCTGAACTCGTGGACCAAGGATCTTGTTAGCCTGAAGAACATCATTTTGACACCCCATATTGGTGGCAGCACAGAGGAGGCACAGAGTGCCATCGGTGTTGAGGTCTCAACAGCACTTGTCCGCTACGTCAACGAGGGCGCAACGCTCGGTGCAGTCAACATGCCCGAGGTCAACCTGAGGGGTTTGTCACTCGAGGAGGCTAACTGCATGCGTGTCATTTACATCCACAGGAACGTTCCCGGTGTGCTGCGACAAGGTGAGCCATTTACGAGTCAAGCGAGCGAATTAAAGCTAACAAGACGCAGTCAACGGTATCCTGCTCAACCACAACATTGACAAGCAGATGTCTGACTCAAGAGGGGAGGTGGCCTATCTTATGGCAGATCTCAGCGACGTCAAGGAGGACGAGATCAGGGATCTGTTCCAGAGCCTGCAGGAGCTGTCGTCGTGCATCCGTACACGGGTTCTGTACGGTTAAAAGTGTTTGAAACAGTCATGGATAAAAGCTGTAGAATTTGTATATTCTCGGGTCTCTTCGTACAGAGACAATTACTTAGAACACCAAAAGCATTCAACATGGCGTTCACGGAACCCTGAGTAGAAAGGGGCGCATAGACGTAATCTTGGTAGCGAAATGCAACACTTGCACGTGATCTGCCTAGCTGTTTCAGAATGCTCGGCCCGCCTCGCCCACGACCGACGACCAAAAGCACGTGTGGAGCAGGAGGATGCCAACAAGATTGCCCTCTGGCTAGTTGTGATGACTGCAAGTTGGCGAGTGAGTGTGCCGGGGTGTTGAGGAGAGGCAACGACATGTCGGCCAATTGCAGAGTGAGACGCAGCACTCACCCTCGTCTGAGGCCAACTAACTGCAGGTGATCGGCGCAGCGAGTGATCACTGGACACGACACGTCTGCTTGGTGACTGCGGGAAGATGCCGAGATGACATGCGCCCCGACGCCGCTGCAACTACTTGGTACACTTGGTACACAAGTAGCAAAGTCAAGATGGGTGATACGATGGGGTTGTACTACAGAGAGGCTGATGCTGCAGGCCGCGGACGGCCACGACCAGGCTATCTGCAGGCGCAAGGGGAGTGCATTGGTGGTGAGACGGTTGCCGGTGTTGCTCTCCTGCTGGTTGGCTACCCTGGCCCGCGCTATAGCTCACCGCCCAAGCGGAACATTGTTAACTTGGATGTCCATTGACCCCAACCTTTCCACGCCCTCCACACCGCACCAAATTATGCTTCGCTCGCTGTGATCTTGCAGCGCCGACCCAGCTGACATCATCGACACCCGGAGCGAAGCTGGAGCTGCACGCCCTCGCAGCACGACAGCCTTGTACGCGTAAGGGCGGACTGGACCCTGACTTTGGCCATATCGCCTTGGGAGCGGGAGCGCAGCCACGCAGGACAAGCCCACCATGGCACACATCTACGATATTGGCACCCGGGCATGGCAGCCGGACACGACCGAGGGCTGGGTGGCCTCGGAGGTCATGGACAAGCAGATTGACGGCGACAAGGTGAAGCTGGTCTTCCAGCTCGAGAGCGGCGAGGTACGCACCCAGCACGAGCATCCCCGCCGCCTGTCCACTGCGGGCCTGGCGTGCAGAGACAGTCGCTGACCGCCGGTAACAGACCAAGACCGTCGAGACAACGCTGGTCGCCATCCAGACCGGCAACGATCCCAATCTGCCGCCGTTGATGAACCCGGCCATGCTCGAGGCCAGCGACGACCTGACCAACCTGTCACATCTCAACGAGCCGGCCGGTACGCATGCAACCACACTATGACCGTCTACGAGCTGACACGGCACAGTGCTCCAGGCCATCAAGCTGCGCTATCTGCAGAATGAAATCTACACCTACTCGGGCATCGTCTTGATCGCGACCAACCCCTTCGCACGCGTCGACTCGCTCTATGTGCCTGGAATGGTGCAGGTCTATGCCGGCAAGCAGCGATCCTATGGCGCCCCCCACCTGTTCGCCATTGCAGAAGAGGCCTTTGCGTAGGTTCCATCATTCACATGCACGGGCTGCCATCTCACGACGCCTGGTGCAGCCACCTTGCCGTCCATAGCTGACACGTACAGCGACATGTTGCGAGACCAGAAGAACCAGACCATAGTGGTTTCTGGAGAGTCTGGTGCGGGTAAGACCGTCAGCGCCAAGTACATTATGCGATATTTTGCGACGCGCGAGTCGCCCGACAACCCAGGCAAGCGGAGAGGCAAGATCGACTCGATGAGCGAGACCGAAGAGCAGATTCTGGCCACCAACCCCATCATGGAAGCCTTCGGTAACGCCAAAACCACGCGCAACGACAACTCCTCCCGTTTCGGTAAATACATTGAGATCATGTTCAACAAGCAGACGGACATCATCGGCGCAAAGATCAGGACATATCTGCTCGAGCGGTCGAGATTAGTGTTTCAGCCGCTTAAGGAGCGGAATTACCACATCTTCTACCAGCTCGTGGCAGGTGCTACCGACGCTGAGCGAGAAGAGCTGTCGCTGAAGCCGGTCGAGGACTTCAGCTACCTCAACCAGGGCAGTGCGCCCGTCATCGATGGCATGGACGACAAGGCCGAGTTTGAGGCGACAAAGAGCTCGTTGACCAAGATTGGTGTGCCGCAGGCGACCCAGGCCCAAATCTTCCGCCTCCTCGCAGCTCTATTGCACATTGGAGATGTCAAGATCACAGCGACACGCACAGATTCTAGTCTGGCCCCAGACGAGCCTGCGTTGGTGAAGGCTTGTGGTCTTCTCGGGATAGATGCAAACAACTTCGCGAAATGGACCGTCAAGAAGCAGCTCATCACAAGAGGAGAGAAGATTGTCTCGAATCTGACACAGCAGCAGGCTATTGTTGTACGAGACTCCGTCGCCAAGTTCATCTACTCGAGCCTTTTCGACTGGCTGGTCGAGCGCACAAACGAGAGCTTGGCCACAGAGGAAGTTCTTTCACACGCACACTCCTTCATTGGTGTTCTGGATATCTACGGGTTCGAACACTTCGCCAAGAACTCTTTCGAGCAGTTCTGTATTAACTACGCAAACGAGAAGCTGCAACAGGAGTTCAATGCCCACGTCTTCAAGTTGGAGCAGGAGGAATACATGCGAGAACAGATCGACTGGACATTTATCGACTTTGCCGACAACCAGCCCTGTATTGACTTGATCGAAGGCAAGCTCGGCATTTTGTCTCTGCTTGACGAAGAATCTCGCCTTCCCATGGGCTCAGACGAGCAGTTTGTCACTAAGCTCCACCACAACTACTCCGGAGACAAGCACAAGTTCTACAAGAAGCCTCGATTTGGCAAGTCTGCTTTCACAGTCTGCCATTACGCGGTAGACGTCACATACGAGTCCGATGGCTTCATCGAGAAGAACAGGGATACTGTGCCGGATGAGCACATGGAGGTGCTCAAGGCGTCAACCAACAAGTTCTTGGCCGAGGTTTTGGACGTTGCAGCGCAGATCCGCGAAAAGGAAACTGCTGCCAGCACGACAGCGAAGTCAGGAACCACAATGTCTGCAGGCCGAAGGATGGTAACAAACAGGAAACCCACGCTTGGAGGTATCTTCAAATCGTCTCTCATCGAGCTCATGGCTACCATCAACTCGACGGACGTACACTACATTCGATGCATCAAACCCAACGAGGCTAAGGCTGCCTGGCAATTCGATGGCCCTATGGTACTGAGTCAGCTGCGCGCTTGCGGTGTCCTCGAGACTGTCAGGATCAGTTGCGCTGGATATCCCACAAGATGGACATATGAGGAGTTCGCTCTTCGTTACTACATGCTGGTGCAGTCGTCAGGATGGACCCCAGAAATCCGTGACATGGCCAAGGCCATCCTCAACAAGATACTGGGTGACAGCAAGAACGACGGAACCGACAAGTATCAGATGGGTCTCACCAAGATCTTCTTCCGTGCTGGTATGCTTGCGTTCCTTGAGAACAAGCGAACGGCCAGGCTCAACGACGCTGCCATCATGATCCAGAAGAACTTGAGGGCCAAGTACTACCGCCGTGTCTACCTGGAAATGCGACAGGCGATCGTTGCTGTACAGTCCCTAGCAAGAGGCTATATGACTAGGGAACGTGCCGAGGAAGCCCGGCAGGTCAAGGCTGCTACCACAATCCAGAGGGTGTGGCGTGGATCCAAGGACAGGAAACGATTCCACCTGGTGCGACAGTCCGTCATCTTGTTCGAGGCTGCCGCAAAGGGATTCCTTTGCCGAAAGAACATCCTCGACACAAGGCTTGGCAACGCTGCCCGAATTATCCAGCGCACATGGAGGTCACAAAGATCGCTCAGGGGCTGGAGGGAGTACCGCAAGAAGATCGTCATCATCCAGAAGCTGTGGCGTGGAAAGACTGCTCGCAGGGAGTACAAGGTCCTTCGTGCCGAGTCTCGCGATCTGAAGAACATTTCTTACAAGCTAGAGAACAAGGTTGTCGAGCTCACACAGACTCTTGGTTCCATGAAGGAGCAGAACAAGTCTCTGAAGCAACAGGTCGACAACTACGAGAGCCAGATCAAGTCGTACAAGGAGAGGAGCCGAGCTCTCGAGAACAGGCAAAAGGAGCTGCAAGTCGAGGCCAACCAGGCCGGCATTACTGCAGCCAAGCTGAGTCAGATGGAAGACGAGTTCAAGAAGCTGCAGGCAAACTACGACGAGAGCACCGCCAAGATGCGACACCTGCAGGAAGAGGAAAAGCAATTGCGCGCTTCACTCAAGCAGACCACCGACGAGCTCGACAACTCCAGGAGGAGAAGCAACGTCACCGAGACAGAGAAGATGTCGCTCCGACAGCAACTTGCCGAACTCCAAGAACAGGTCGAGCTCATGAAGCGCGCTGGACCCATCAACAGTACTCTGGAGAATGGTAGCATGCCCATCGCAGCAAGCAGTCTGATCAACCTTGTCTCTTCGAAGAAGCCCAAGAGGCGAAGCGCTGGGCCCGACACTCGCGATCTCGACCGCTTCAGCGCCACATACAACCCTCGACCTGTCTCGATGGCCGTTGGCTCGACTGTGCACAGGCAGAACCTGTCTGGCTCGACATTTGCCCAGCTCGATAACGTCGAACTCGAGCTCGAGAACATCCTCGCTGACGAGGATATGCTCAACGACGAGGTCACTCTTGGTTTGATCAAGAACTTGAAGATCCCGTCTCCCACCACCACTCCTCCTCCCACCGACAAGGAGGTCCTCTTCCCCGCCTACCTCATCAACCTCGTCACCTCCGAGATGTGGAACAATGGTTTCGTCAAGGAGTCTGAGCGCTTCCTTGCCAACGTTATGCAGTCCATCCAGCAAGAGGTCATGCAGCACGACAGCGATGATGCCATCAACCCCGGCGCTTTCTGGCTGTCCAACGTCCATGAGATGCTGTCCTTTGTCTTCCTCGCTGAGGACTGGTATGAGCAGCAGAAGACCGACAACTACGAGTACGACCGCCTGCTCGAGATTGTCAAGCATGACCTGGAAAGTCTTGAGTTCAACATCTACCACACCTGGATGAAGGTACTGAAGAAGAAGCTGCACAAGATGATCATTCCCGCCATCATCGAGTCACAGTCGTTGCCTGGTTTCGTCACCAACGAGAGCAACCGTTTCCTCGGCAAGCTCCTTCAGGGTAGCAACACCCCAGCCTACAGCATGGACAACCTGCTCAGCCTGCTGAACAGCGTCTACAAGGCCATGAAGGCGTTCTATCTCGAGGACACCATCATCACACAGTGTGTCACCGAGCTGCTCCGCCTCGTTGGCGTAACCGCATTCAACGACCTGCTCATGCGTCGCAACTTCCTCTCGTGGAAGCGCGGTCTCCAGATCAACTACAACATCACCCGCATCGAAGAGTGGTGCAAGTCGCACGACATGCCTGAGGGCACACTCCAGCTGGAGCACCTCATGCAAGCCACCAAGTTGCTGCAGCTGAAGAAGGCCACCCTCAACGATATCGAGATTATCCAGGACATTTGCTGGATGCTCAGCCCGAACCAGATCCAGAAGCTGCTGAACCAGTACCTCGTTGCCGACTACGAGCAGCCGATCAACGGTGAGATCATGAAGGCGGTCGCGAGCAGGGTGACGGAGAAGAGCGATGTCTTGCTGCTGACGGCAGTGGACATGGAAGACTCGGGCCCGTACGAGATTGCGGAGCCCAGGGTTATCACTGCATTGGAGACGTATACTCCTTCTTGTAAGTCTTCACATAATCTTTCGCATAAAGAAGCTGTACTGATAAGAACAGGGCTGCAAACCCCCCGCCTCAAGCGCCTCGCGGAGATAGTATCCCAGCAGGCAATCGCGCAGCAGGAGAAGATGGAGTTTGACGGGCCGAGCCCGAACGAGAACGGCAACGGCGCCAACGGCTTCCAGAACGGCCACGAGGCCATCATGGAAGAGGTCAGCGCGTAGACGCATGGCATGGCATACACTAGACACGACGCATATGATTACTTGTAGTTGTAGCTGGCGCGCCCAGGCACAGGCTCGGGCGCACGGCAGAGGACGCGAGATGAGATTTGGGTATGTAATGTCGGGTTTCATGTAGCATGGCATATGCAACCACGTTGGGCCTGGGCTGCAGGCGTTTGACCATTGTTATAATCTGTGTGCTACTTTTCTTGTTCTGTCCCGTCCCGTCTGTCCCGTCCTGTCCCGTCCCGTCCTGTTCTGTCTGTGCTGTGCTGTGCTGTGCTGTCTGTGCTGTGCTGTCCTGTCCTGTCCTGTCCTGTGCTGTCTGTCCTGTGCTGTCCCGTCCCGTTTGTTCTGTCTGTCCTGTGCTGTCCTGTGCTGTCCCGTCCCGTCTGTCCCGTCCGGTGCTGTGCGGTGCTGCTTCTGAGCTCGACCCCCCCCCCCCGCAATTCAACCAGTTGAGCACCGCCTTGCCATGTTCATCCAATCTCTTCTCCCCGTCTCAATATCATTTTGATTAATACAAACTCCTGATACTGATACTAATACTGCACCGCGACGCACTGCATCGCACAGAATCGCACCATATCAATATCCATATCGATATCCATATCGATAACGTGGTTCACCACCGAGTCGCCAACCCCACCGAGTCGTCAGCTCTCCCCCACCAACACGCCTGCGCGGCAACAACGCGTAATGTCTCAACAACGCAACGTGCAAAAGTCCTATAATGAAGGAGACATTTACCTTGCTATCTCTGATATTAAATTAAAGCAAATTCTAAGCGAAAATCGCGCTGCAGAGATCTACAACGTCCCCCGAACAACAATCCGAGACCGACGCGCTGGACGACGCGCCCGACGCGACTGCGAGCCAAACTGCAAGAGCCTGACAAAGCTAGAGGAGGAGGTGGTTATACAGCGTATACTTGACGAGAGTCTACGTGGTGTACCACTCTCGAAGGCACACATACGAGATATGGCGGATAGACTGCTGGGAGAGCGCGGAGGCAACCCTACTGGCAAGAACTGGGTTGATAGGTTTATTAAGCGTACTCCTGAGCTGCGAACGCGATGGAGCCGTCCGTACGATCGCCAGCGAGCTGCCTGCGAAGACCCAGCGGTTATCGAGCCCTGGTTCAGCCTGGTTCAATCGGTGAAGGCAAAGTACGGTATCCTTGATGAGGACACCTGGAACTTTGATGAATCAGGCTTCTTAATGGGCAAGATCACGTCTCAGCTTGTAGTGACAGGCTCAGATAAGCCTGGGAAAGCAAAGAAACTACAGCCTGGCGATCGCGAATGGACTACCCTGATACAAGCTGTCGGCGCGACAGGGAAGCGCATACCACCCTTCATCATCTTCGCTGGCAAGGTCCTAATCTCTACCTGGTTTGAGCTGGGTATACCACGCGACTGGGTTATCCAAGTTAGTCCAAATGGCTGGACAAGCAACGATCTAGGGGTTGACTGGCTTAAACACTTTAATACGCATGCAAAGTCTGTAGGAGTGTACAGGCTGCTCATTATTGACGGCCACGAAAGCCATTGCTCGCTTGCTTTCCAGGACTACTGCAAGGAGAACAAGATTATCGCTCTCTGCATGCCATCTCACTCATCGCACTTGCTGCAGCCTCTTGACGTCCCCTGCTTTGCGCCGTTGAAGCGCTCTTATGGCGACAGCATCTCAGCCTTGGCGCGCAACCACATCCACCACATCAGCAAGGAAACCTTCCTACCAGCCTTTAAAGCTGCCTACGACCTGACATTTACTGAGGAGAACGCTCGCGCAGGGTTTAGAGGCGCTGGATTAGTTCCATTTAACCCAGATGCAGTGTTGTCGAAGCTTGATGTGAGATTGCGCACGCCAACTCCACCACAGCGCGACGACGCCGCGTGGGAGGCGAAGACGCCGCGCAACGCCAAAGAGCTAGAAGCTCAGACTACGCTCATTCAACAGAGGATGCAAAGGCGCTCAGGTTCCTTAGCGAGCTCCCTTGATGAGCAGGTACGACAGCTGAGTAAAGGCGCGCAGCAGATAGCGCATAATATGGTGTTGCTGCAGGAGGAACAGGCGCGTATGCGAAGCGCAATTGAAGAGCTTACAAAGCGCTAGGGCCGGAAAAGGCGGTATGTACGGGTAGAAGAGACCTTAACAGTTGGCGAGGTATCAGACTTAATTGCTGAGAGGGAGGGTAGTAGTCGTAAGGACGGCGAAACGCCTGCAAAGAGGGTGCGCGCTGAGAGGCACTGCGGCCGTTGCGGCGAGGTTGGGCACAATTCCCGCACCTGTAGGGTAGAAATAGAGGATGCAGATGATAGCGAAGAATCTGAAGTATAATCTACTGTAGTGTATAGTAAAAAAGATTGTTGTGGTGTTGCGCAGCGTTGCCGCGCAGGCGTGTTGGTGGGGGAGAGCTGACGGCTCGGTGGGGTTGGCGACTCGGTGGTGAACCACGTTATCCATATCTACATCGTGCCATCAAGCGCTACTTCGCCGCACATTTGACACTCTCCATACTCCCCACTTCACCGCGCCTTACGTTGTTGGCATTAAGGTGGTATGGCAAAGCATCAAGCCCCTTGCTATTTTTGCTATCTTTTTCGTTTCCTTCCCTCCCTCCCCCCTTTTGTTGCCTTGCTCCTCTTTAGTCGCCTTTTCTTTTCTTTTTAGTCAGCTTGCCTTTTCTTTTTAGTCAGCTTAGCTTTTCTTTTTAGTCGCCTTCCTTCCCTGCCTTTGCCTTCCTATCCTTGCCATTCTGCCTGTTTCTTTACATCCTTGCCATTCTGCCTGTTTCTTCACGTCCTTGCCACTCTGCCTGTTTCTCCTATTCTTCCTTCCCTCCCCCCCTTCTGTTGCCTTGATTTGCCTTCTCCCTCCCTATCCTGCCTGTTTCTTCGCTTCTCTTCTCTCTTCCCCCCTTTATTCCTTTCCCTTCGCTTCCATTGCCCCCCCCGCCCCCCCTTCTATTCCTTCCCTATCCATCCCATCCATCCATCCATCCATCCATCCATCCAAACATACCCCAAATCCCAACCCTGCATCTACCTAGCCAACCAACATCACCTTCACCCAAATAAACACCTAAAAGCCCTCGTACCCCACAAAAGCCACAAAAGCCCCTATACCTCACAACCCCGCGTCTAAGACTACACTTAGTCCCCCCAAGTTATTCCCACTACTTCTTGCATACAATTCCGAAGTTAAGATCTCTACTTCTGGGCATACCTTTCGGCGGTCTTGGAAAGGAGGAAACGGGAGAGAAGGGGAGAGAGAAGGGGAGAGAGAAGGGGAGAGTGAAGTGGGGGGTGGTGGTGTTGGTAAACCTCGGATGGGAAATGTAGCGGATGGGAAATGTAGCGGATGGGAAATGTGGATGCGGAGTCTGACGCTGTGGGGTTGGTGGGGTGGGGTAAAAGATTGATAGATGGGTAGATGGATGGTAGACCGTCAAATAGGTGGATGGTGTACCAATATATAGATAGATAGGTATGATTTTTCGTGGAGTGGTGTGTGGGGGTAGAGAGGGGTGCATGGACATAGCAGAGAGCGATGTGACTTGGACAGTAAAACGACTTGTATGATTGTTCTTCACAACAGTAGGTGCAGAACGTGAGGAGAGGGATACCAATCACAATTCCACGTCGTGGTCGGAGCAGTGGATAATAAATAATAATATGTAAAATGATTTCTGCGGTTGCATCGAGGTAGTATCACACATGGTGCATTCACACCACTTCCCTTCCCCGTCTTTACTAAATGACTGGCTATCTGCGTTTGGCAAGCGCTACGCATCCCCGAGTTCTACCAGCGGTACAGACCCGCTCCAGTCCTCAGCCTTCGTTTCCGGGAAGCGCATTTCCTCGTCTGGTACCGCATGATGCTTAACGTCAACCCGTGCATATCTCCAGACTGCGAGTGCGAACCCGACCGAAAATTGAAAACCTTAACAGGCACCGTAGTACATCCCCACACGAGAATAGTGAAGCGCAAACCTTTCGGAGCTCATTGTACGGAATGCTCCAGTCCGGGAAGTTGAATGCACGTCTTGACTTCCGTCTTGAATGCTTGACGCCGCTCCGGACAGACTTCGCAACAAGCCGCCGGCCATGGAAGAACAGACTGTGTTGAGAGGGCGAGTAGGGTTGGGCTTGCTGACTCGTCTTTGAGGGCACGTCCAGCAACGGCCCTGTTCTTCGAATCTGGGTGTTGGGACAGCCCCGTAGGTCTGTGACAAGTCCTCCATGGCGCCTGCGAAGTCTTGGTCTTCGTACAAACACCGCACAGCGTCAGATTTCATCGTTGCTGATTTCTGTGCGTGACCAAACCATCGAGCCGTGATGACCTAATGACATATCCCGTTTATCAAAATCCTGGCGAGTCAAAGGCCTGGGAGTGTTCCTCGATCACGTGGTCAAACATTCATCCGAGGACGTATTTGCGTCGAAAGGCCGGACGAATGCTTTCCGGTCCAGGTCTGTTCATCCCGCCTCTGACTTCATGCCTGCAGCCGCTTCGAAATGGTCCATCCAGGCTCTCCTCTCCTGATACGTCGGCGATGCGAGCATGTGGGCTTTATTTTCTGTGTCCTTCCTCTTCACCATGATGATATACTGTAAAGAGTTCCTTGGTACTTCGTCGAACATGGTAGCCTTCTGGAACTGGTGCTGGTCGCACGGGAGGCTGACGTCAAGCTCACATACAGGGATTGGCTGTCTATGTTAGCAATTAGACTTTAGTCAAGAGTTTGGAACGTACTGCGTCTAAAACTACGACCTTGTCACCCGTACTTTTCTTTTGTGCTTTGACTTTGCCCCAGAACAAATAGTTGTCAAGCAGTACAACGTGCACAGAGTGCCAAGGCCCTTTGCTCTTCAACTTCATTGTCATGCCGCCTTGGTACCTCACACGTCGACTGGTGTCGAGCAATCTAAGCTGAGACAAGATGTCAGTGTCAAGCGTGTGAATGCGGCGTTCGAGGTTTTGCAGGTCCTCACGACTCTGCGACTCCTCCAGTACGGTAGCAGATACAGTTCTAAGCCACTCCAGAGCGTCGACAGCACGTGTCAGCCGCTGAATTTCTGCACCTGCATTGGAATGCTGCAATTCGGTTGCGACGCTGATGAGACTTTGTAAACTTCCGACGCACAGGTCGAGTTCGGTAATGGGTAATCTTAGATAGTCTTCCCAGCTCTTGCCGAAGTAAGCAATGCTGAGGCCGAGTGTGTTGACAAAGGGCGCAAATTTTCCGTCGGTGCTTTGAGTTGCTCGTAGCGCTCCAATCGCATGTGGTAGTGCTTGACAATACTCGCGAAAAATGCGTTGCACTTTACTCATCCATATCTCGAAGATAGCAGGATTGCAGATCGCCTTGTCCGATTCGAGAAGTTGTTGTTCCATAGGCAGCCAAAGGAACTTTTTGTTAGCAGCAGCAAGCTGCTCGCCGAGCAAGACAACACCCAGGTGCTGTTCGAGAACTGGCCATTGCTGTATGATGTTGTCGTAGAACATCTTTCGGAGTCTTGTCATCCTGTCGAAGAAGTTGCGTTCAGCCTCTACGAGTAGTAGCCAAACTGCATGCATTTCACCACACTCAAAAGCTAGAGGGGAAAATTGAGGGTCTGGACTCCCCGGCTCTATCCGCAAGCTAGCCATCACCGTGTTCGAAGCTTTGTGTGCAAGTGGAAGCGGCTTCCGCAAGGGTGTCCTTGAGATGGTCTGGCTTTGTTGCATGGGCTCATAGGCGGTGTAAGAGGAAGCTTCCGACACTCTTGACATGATCGAATTGGCATCTGACGCATCCAAGCTTTCATCTGAAGACCTTGATCGCCCTTTCAATGTGGCAATGGAGTCTTGCGAGCGCAGTTGAGGTCCATTTGTGCGACGAGGCGGCAGTGGTAGGGTTGCATTATGTACAACCGACGCACCTTCACTGAAGGACCGCAGTGGGGCACGATCCAACTTGGTGTCCACTTTAGTCTCCATGGTATCGAAGGTATCGGCTCTGACGGGGGTCAAGTACGGTGCCGTTGAAGTGATGCGCGGCATGTACGGTAGCATATCTCGCTCCAGAGAATCCAAAGCATCCATATCGTCGCTCTTAGATGCTGGTTCGTCGGGTGGGAGCTTTGGCAAAGCCATTGGAACTTCTTCCTCGGACCCGGACGTGAACTGAGCAACAAGCTGCTGAGACCTGGCCGTAATGACGGGATTGCGTTTGAGCTCAGGCCCTCGAATAGTGCCTATCTTGGTCGAGTCTTCGTCTGCAACCACGGTCTCGACTTCTTCAGGCTCTTTCAAATCGGCAATTATGTCGGTATTAATGTCGGCATTCATGGTGTAGCGTGCCATAGCTCGTCGATATGCCTTGGAGTTGACCACTTGGTCGTCGAATTCGAAGTGCGCAGACTTTGTTATCGACTCGGCGTCCGCTGTGTCGCGCACTCCACCATCATAGCTGAAAATCGAGTCCGGCACTTTGATGCGTGGATGTGACTGCCGCAGTGTCCTTGACCGCTTGACGACCTGGTCCAGCTTGCTGCTGTTGTCCTCTACAAGCTTCCTGATGTCGGCCATGGACTCCATCTGCAGGCCTTGGATAAGCAGGCTAAGTGCAGATTGCTGGCCTCGTATTTGTGTGAGAAGCTCCTTGAAGGTGTCTTCTTTCCAGAGAAACTTTGCGCGGTCCTTGAACCTCAAATCGTTGCGTTCAGCCTTCTCCACCAGGTCTTGCACCTCCTCTTCCAAGCACCCATACACGACTCGACATCCTGTGAGAGCTCGATCGAACGTCTCGAGCAATTGGGGCTTCTGTAGCAGAGCATCGTGCTGGAGGAGGTTCTGGACCTGCGACAGCGAGGCAGCGATGACCATGGACTCGGAATATATGGCGGTGATCAGAATCGAGGCATCCTTGTACCGTTCACGCAGGTCGTAGAGCTGCTTTGCCGATTGGATGCACTGCGGCAGGGCGGCCATCTGCAGAAGACAAGTCAGCCTTGTGCTACAAGCTTCAGCTGCTTGCTTCTTTGCGCGCTTGGTAGGCAATGGACGCTAATCCCCTCTATGTGCACTTACAATACTGAAGACCGCTGAGACGGGCTCCATGGCACTGCGCTACTACTCTCTGGCGATCAGGTAGCTCAAAAGCTTGGGTGGAGTAGGATGACATGACGAAGTCGACAAGCTCGTGCAGTTCGTTTCACTGTTAGGCCCCCACGCGTCGTCGCGCTCCCCAGGTTCCCGTCAGCACTAGCGCCACAGTAGCGGCCGCTCATACCCCACTGCTAATGTTGATCACCAAGGCGATTGAAGTATCAAATTAATAGACCCGCCACTCTACTTCTTGCTTTCGTATGTTTGACCCATGTATGAAATACAAGGAGCCACATACTACAGATCCAGACCGAATGCATTGATCTGGCGCCCACCATGTGGCCTGCTCAATCGGTCATGTTCGAAGTTTCTGCAACACCACGAAGTGCCCAACCACATCGAATCCAATGATGCACAACAACCCTACTCTCGACTTAGTTTGCCATATTAGCCTGTTCTAGTGGCCTGTTCGACTTGCATTCACCGTGACGACAAGACATAATCTTTACGCCAGTCAATGGCAGGTCTTTTGTAGCCAATGTTGAAAAAGGCGTCATCAATCTGGATGATCTTGAGAGGCTTGAAATGAGTAGCCCTGCAGCAGCCGTTGACTTCAAGAGAATCTCGCAGCTTACTGTTCGACGACCAACATGTGCCTATGGAGATGCTCACACGGTAATCACTGCTCAATGAGAGCGGCCCTTGGTTGTAACTTTAGGGCGGCTAGCGTTACGTACGTCTTCCCTTCCGCCTCTGCACTTATTTCTGCAGACAGGACGTAACTTGTAGTGTCACCTGGATCCATTCAATCGAAAGCGCCCAACATATAGCTCTCAAAGAAGCCATGGTTTGCTGGACCTTGACGGCAGCTGTACGTCCGAGGTACATGACACCTTGCAACTTGAGCATTTTCAAACATGCAAGAAACTAGTCAACTGACCAAGCTCTACGACGCTCGTCCAGCATCAGCCAGTGAGCCCCAAGTTGGGCAAGGTAGGGCTCATCGACATATGGCCGACCGTTACAAGGAATCGTTGCCTCGTCTAGATCCCACAAAGTGCCTCTCTCGGCATGTTCCCGTACAAACTCCTGACACTCTTCGATTGAGAAATCCCATGTGTGCCGTAGCCACACCGATTTGATCAAGGGCACATCGGCCAGTGCACTCCGGTCTTTGACTCGACCAGAGATCAACTCGTCCGGTACCAGACGTCGCCGTCCTGATCCCAGCATAATGACTTTAATCGATCTCTCAGTGGTCTTGAAGTACTCGGCCCAAGCGTCGAGGGATTCATCATTGCCGTCAGAGCGCGAGAGGACCAAAGTCTCTAAAGCCGACAGTCGTGCGACATCCTGCCAGAAGAAGAAGGTGAGATCGACGTTATATAGCGCCAGACGTCTCAACTTTTTCCAGCTCCTCCAGACTGCGGGATGGCGACCCCCATCTGTGACTTCCAGGTAAAGCTCGTCGCGTGTGCTGACGAACTCTTCGAGATTCTCCAGCCGCTCGAACCCTTCCCTCAAGATCTGTCTCACAGCAAGGTGATCGTCTTCCGGGTAAAGGCTCCGGAGAGGTATGTCAATGACTAGTCTCCTCAGAGTATCACAAGTGTAATTGAACAGCTCGCGGACCCAAGAGCACAAGGGCAGATCATCGATGGTCTCTTCGAAAGGCCACAAGGCCAAGGCAGTGGCATTGCGCAACCCAGGTTCACTAGCAATTGCCAAGATATATGAACTCAGCCGCTTCGATGAACAAAGGTACACACATCGTTCGCGAAGGTAGCGAATAGCCAAGCGTCTTGTCTCACGGCAGACCAGGGTGAAGGTCAGCAGGAGCTTCGTCACATCATGAGACGGAGGAAGTATCGCATCCGAAGCTGGGAGGGCGCAGGTGATGATGTTGAGCACGAGTTCCAGCGGAAGATGTCGACGAACCTCCATTGTGAGTCGGAGGTCGATGTGAGATCCGTGGGGGAAGCTAGCAGAGAGGGAACGATGGGGCAGCAGTGAACTAACCAGATGAGGATTTGCCGAAAAGATCCTTGCAATAAATTGTTTGATGCCCAGATGCGCTCCGACAGCCCCACCACCCCGCCATCCTTGTCGCGTTTCGGTTTGACGCAATCGCAGACATAAAGTCTCAGTACAGCCTTTAGAAAGCACAGCAGCCAAAATGGAGTACGACACTTTCACCGCGACCCAATACGATACGAGCGATCCGACTTCATTCGCCCACACTTCGGCGCGCGAACGATGGCCGATCATCATCACTCAGGGCATCGATGATGTCCACAGGTCCACAGGGGCGTCCAAGGACGAGGAGACGGTGAAGGAGGGCAAGCAGATTGTCTCGGAACTGGCGAGGCTGAAGTATGAACTGCAGCATGACCGCGAACTCACGCCAATTCCGGATGATGGCGAGGCGGACGTCGAGGCCTACAACAAGGAGCTGGCAGCAAGAGGGAACCCCAAGTGGCACAGCGTGCCATGGTTGTACTCTGAGTGCTATCTATACCGGTACGCGTGGTCCATCGACTTGCGCTGAAGCAGACGCTAATAGGCCTAGGTAGACGCATATCGAGCATCTTCAAACAGACCAAGAATTGGCGCTCCTACGACCTTTTCGCACGCCAGAAGATGTCGACCTTCAAGTCTTCGCGCCCCGCCGTCCTCGAACTCGCCGGCCGCTACAAAGACATTGTCACTGAGCTGCAGCAGAAGCACACAGTCAAGGGCGCAGAGACACAGGAGCAGCTCGAGGCGGCCGAGGAGATTCTGTTCAGGGAAATGTGCGAGATTTGCTTGTGGGGCAACGCTACAGACCTGTCCCTCCTGACGAACCTCTCATACGAAGACATCCAGAAGCTGCAGGGCTCAGAAGCGCGCAAGAACTCCGAGAAGAATATCCTCGTCAATGACCTGGACAAGGCTTTCAAGATTCTGACCGCTGCACAGAAGGCAGGCAAGAAAGACCGGAGAGTTGACATTGTGCTCGACAACGCCGGTTTCGAGCTTTTCGTCGACCTCATCCTCGCTGGTTACCTCGTTGCATCAGGCCTCGCGACCTCCGTCGTCTTCCACCCCAAATTAATCCCCTGGTTCGTCTCAGACGTGCTACCCGCAGACTTTGCTGCTCTACTCAGCGCTCTGGCGGACCCGCAGAGCTTCAGTGCATTGTCTGAGGAGGACAAGGCCGCTGGAAAGCAGCCACAGCCTTTGTCAGACGCTGAACTCGGTAATCTGCAGTTCCTCTTCCAGCACTGGACCAGCATATACGCCGAGGGTCAGTTGGTGCTGCGACCGAATGATTTCTGGACAGCAGGCGGCAGCTACTGGAGACTTCCCAAGGCTGAGCCGCAGCTCTACGAAGACCTCAAGTCCAGCGAACTCGTCATCTTCAAGGGCGACTTGAACTACCGCAAGTTGACTGCCGACGTAAGTCTCCAATCCATTCCCAACACCCAAAAGTCTTCCTCTAACGTCAAGCAGGCGGCCTGGCCAGCAACAACCCCCTTCACGCACGCCATCGGCCCCATGGGCCCTGGCTCCGGTGTCCGCGTCCTCGCACTCCGCACATGCAAGGCCGACGTCGTGGTCGGCCTGCCGGAGGGCAAGGACGAAGAGCTCAAGCAGATGGCCGGCGGAAGCACAGAAAACGGCGCCAGGAAGTGGGCGTGGAGCGGCAAGTGGGCTGTTGTGCAATTCTCAGACGGCAAGGCGTAGACAGCATCGTCGTTAGATACACGCTTAGACTATAGAACAATGGAGACGCGGGATTGGCGGTGCGGTTGATGCGCCACGGCAAATTTTGGGCTTTGTGAGACAGTGTTGAGGGCGTGTCTGCTGTGTGATCTTGTATGGGGATAGATGACTGTGGTCGCTGGAATGGGTTCACTCGTCTGAGATTCAGTCCTCTGAGACGCGGTTTTGGGTCGCATGAGTTCTGAAGAGGTAGCAGTGTTCGCGAAATGAATCCCCGACTCAGCCAAGTTACTACACCCGATAATCGTCGACCGACCAGCGTCTGTGGGGCGCATACCTGTTGTAAGGAGCATAGTACCTATTACTTTGTAAATAACCTGTAGATTTACAAGATATAATAGCAGTAGGCAGAAAATGCTCGCTAGGAAATTGTTATTGAATTTTATTGAGAAAGAATGACTCTCTCAGTCATGGCATGTAAGTGTGTAGATTGGAGTCTGCTCTACTCAGGGGCTAAATACAGGATTATCGGTCACGTGGTGCTAGCCTGATCAGGACAGTGCAATTCCACTTTCCAACACTCCCCAGAAGTGCAATTGTCTTAAGAAGGCAAGCCACTGCTAGAACACCCTCTAGAATAGTAAAACTCCAGGACTTGATCTGGCTACTCTCGTAGCCAATCGGACTTCTATGTGCCTTGTCAACAAGAATGAAACCTCCCTGTCACCCTGTAGCGGCCGTCACGTTGCGAGTCCCTCAAGTAAAGTGAGGTGTCGGCCGAGTGAAGAGTCGAGAAAGAAGGTCGAGAAAGAAGGTCGAGAGAATTTTCGCGTTTGAAAATCAAGGTAGAATCGATATCACCAACATACCGACTCTCCCTCGACTCCTACGTGAGAGTCAGCGCTCCCCCAGCTTGGTACTCCCAGTACTCCAGCTGTGTACGCTCTCCTGTCTCAGCGCTCCCCCAGCTTGGTACTCCCAGTACTCTAGCTGTGTACGCTCTCCTCTCTTGTTGTCCCCGCTCCGTTCCTCCGCTCCTGCCTCCTTGTCTGTGTCCTATTCGGGGCTCCAGACCCTAACACCCTTACTCTCCCCCATCGTTATATAAGCCTTTGCTTCTTTGCGTTTATTTGACGAAATCCTTTGGAAAGAAGATAAAAAATCCATCGAGAAATCGGGGGGGGTAGGTGGGTAGAGTTCGAGAGAGTAAAAAACCTCGAGCACCGTTAAACGGTAGGTTTTCGAGTTTGAGGAATCGAAAGTAGCTGTCGAACTGTAGCTACCGGTATAAAAGAAGGGCTCGAAAGGTTACCATCGATAGGCAGGCAATTCGAGTCGTTTTCGGAAGAATCGATGGTTACCGTCGGTAGGTAGGTATTCGAATCGTTGTCAAAAGGTTGGTTGAAAAGGGATAGAGCAACCATTGCTCTCTTCGACTCGCGCGTCGGAATTGGGTATAACTCGCCCAAGGTATCTTCGAGACGCTCCCAGCTTCTCCGGACGATAGTCCATTTTTCTTCGGACTTAATACCCTTCGCGGCAGCCAGGGCGACGACCCAGTGTCTTCAGGACTTAATACCCTTCGCGGCAGCCAGGGCGACGACCCAGTGTCTTCAGGACTTAATACCCTTCCCGGCAGCCAGGGCGACGACCCAGTGTCTTCAGGACTTAATACCCTTCGCGGCAGCCAGGGCGACGACCCAGTGTCTTCAGGACTTAATACCCTTCGCGGCAGCCAGGGCGACGGCCCAGTGTCTTCAGGACTTAATACCCTTCGCGGCAGCCAGGGCGACGACCCAGTGTCTTCAGGACTTAATACCCTTCGCGGCAGCCAGGGCGACGGCCCAGTGTCTTAGAATATAGAAGGCGACGACCTCCTGGGTTGTTCTGGCGCAGACACGCATATACCAGCTTGCTGCCCATATCGAAGAAACGACACTCCGGACACTCACAATGCACACGCAAGCGCGTAAACCCGGGCTCATAACCTATTGAGAAAGAATGACTCTCTCAGTCATGGCATGTAAGTGTGTAGATTGGAGTCTGCTCTACTCAGGGGCTAAATACAGGATTATCGGTCACGTGGTGCTAGCCTGATCAGGACAGTGCAATTCCACTTTCCAACAAATTTTAATATTAAGATCTTATGTGGCTGTTAAATTGTATGTCCCTTTATATATACTGTATACCAAGGACGTGATGGCATAGCTTAATTTTCTTGACCTACATTATCGATACTTGAAATTCTGCTGCAGGTAAATTATGCGTAGTAGTTGGCAGTTTTGGGTACCCCTTTCTGGATTGAAGCTGTCGATTCGTATGCAAGTGATCTCGATACCTTGTTTGGTTTGTAACTACACAGCTGCTACCAATTTATCGATATGCTTGCGCAAGAGAGGCTCGTGTTACTTCATTGCCCGAGAAGAGAAGCCTTGTTTACAAATTTGGCACTGCTCCCGATGCTTTCCGTCGTCAAGAACGTTATCAATGCTCGCCTCAATTTGGCGAAAAAAAAGGAATATGCGGAATACAGCAGTGAGTCCCTTCCCTTTGCGTTACCGGACATGAAGCTCAACTATCAAGGGCTCAACCGTACACCTTTACCATATCATTTATGGAAGCGGTGCGCAAAACGTACTGTACTTAATCTCTGCTAAGTAGATGCTTACCACAAGAGCAGGTTTGGGTTTCGAAGCTGGTGAATGACGAGGTCGCATATGAGCGACCCAATAATTAAGGTGATCCGACCAAATTGAGGATTTTCGGACGACTAATACTCTGATGGCGCACTTACTACTAAAAAGAAGATGCGTAGAATGATGCTCATACTGAAATTCACGATATGGATGTCACAGGAAGATGCTTCAAGACGAAGCACGCCGTTGAAAACATCGGTGCCTTGCAAAATACATGCACCCTCATTGATTTGGGGTCGCTTCAATCAGATCTATGTCATAGGCAAGCGGGAGCTCCTGATTGTTTAGCTATAGCTAATTGACCATATGTTGGTGTAGGCGATAGTTTAGTTGACCGGAGGACAGGTAAAACGTAAAGAACTGTAAATCAATCGAGCATCCTTTGATTCCCTCAGCATCCGATGACAAGCAAGAAACATCGCAGTCCAAGATCAGGTGGGTGCATAAATTTCCGGCATGGTGAAAAATGACAAAAACATCAAGTTTTATAAACGTATTAAGGATATCATTCTTTATCAACCACTCCATAATCATGATAGGAAAATTTACTCTTTGTACTCGCAATAGGCGACATCTGCGTCGTGTTAGGTGTTTTTCTGAATGCCGGGCCAGGTATGCGGCCGTGACTCGGCGTCTCGGACCCAGCGTTTATGCAACCCCGGATGTGATCGAGACTCGCTCAAGAAGCTTATCCCGCAATACGTTCCATTACAGGGTATTTGCTAATCTGCGTATCGTGGAGTACTTCAGTAGGCCCGTTTCTATAGGAAGTGGGGGCTAATCTCAGCCTCATGTATGATTGCGCATACCTAGGTGCTTTGTATATAGCCTCGGTAGAATCATAGCCACAAATGTCCGATCTATCTGTGGTTTGTTCTGATACTTTACTTATCCAAGATTCTCATGAAGGGTCGAGCCTTGTCCGTATGTCGAGCCAATCCAGCCAGTTTGCACCCTCTGTGGCATTCTTTTGCCCACAGAGCAAAGCTCCAACTGAGGCATACCTCAAGCAAATACAGGAATACATTGTTCAAAAACCCATCTTACAGCCTTTCGCGGAAGCTATCAAATCGTTGAGGGAGACATGGACCACACTCTGCGAATGCCATACAGACATTGCAAAGCTCACGGCAGGCGAGCGACATGTTTCGAGTCTGGCGCAATGGATCACTGACGGGATAGCTGGGCCTGTATCCAGCTCAAAGTCTGGGACCATGTCTTTACCGTTACTGGTCATCATTCAGACTTGTCAATACTTCCAGTTGTTGGATTTGCACAATCTCACGCATGGCCAAATGCTATCAAGCCTGAAGAACGGCGGCGGTGCCCAAGGATACTGTGGAGGTCTTTCTACAGCGTTCGCTATTGCCTGCGCCAAAGATGAAGAAGAAGTGGTCCATCTTGCCACCAAAGCCGTGCGGCTGGCCCTTGCGGTGGGGGCATTTGGTGACCTTGGCGACGACGAGTCGATTGCCGGATCCACTACGATTGCGGTGAGGTTGGGAGCTCCTCACCAAGGAGATGAGCTTATAAAGGACTGTTCTGGAGTACGTTGCTTTTCGTTTATTCTTCCTAGCAAGGCCTTCCCCTTGCCGGTTTCGCCAGTTCTGTAAAGTGATAGGTCAAACTGGTGGTGAATACCATCGTCCCAATGTGGATAATTTATCATTTGACAGGCACCTGCTAACAGTGACCAGTGCTACATCTCGGCGATAACAGATCCGAGAACCATAAGTATCGTAGGCCCGGTGCTTGCGCTCAAGAAAGTGGCAGACAGAGCTCGTGACCAGGGGTTGGTAGTTACTGACATATACATTCGTGGCAAAGTACACAATCCGGAGAACGTGCCTCTGGTCAACGTGCTTTTTGATATATGCCAGAAGCATAATGAGATGATGTTGCCCGACGCGAGTCAGCTGCGAGTTCCAGTGCGATCAAATATTGACGGCAAGTCGCTGAAAAATTGTTCGTTGACACACGAGGCGATCAATACAATCCTTGCGTCTCGGCGTGAGTGGTATCGGCTCTTGAAAGAGGTGGCACATGATCTAGCGGGATCCAGTATTGACTCGCACTCATTTGTCTTATTCGGCATCGGAGATCCTGTCCCTCTGATGCTGTTCCACAATGCTCGCTTGCGGGTATCGAAGGTGGACGTCCATACCGCTATTCAAAACGCCAAATTGACCGAATACAAATAGTAAGTTGCTCTGGCAGCTGGCCTAGGGAAGACACGATCGTCCTTTTGCTTCCTTTCCTGTGGTAGTTAGCTTCACGCTAACACATGACGCTAGCCCTGAAAACGCCATCGCCGTCACAGGAGTCTCATGCCGACTGCCGCAGGCAAATGATCTCGAAGAACTATGGAGCCTCCTCGCTGCTGGCATATCGACTTGCGAAGAGATTCGGCATGAGAGGGTCCCTCTCCTTGAGAGTTTTCGTGCGTTGCAAAATGAAAAGTGGAAGCCGAAGTGGTTCGGAAACTTCATAGATGGAGCCGACGAATTTGACTGGGCTTTCTTTCGCTCCAATGCTAAAGAGGCAGCTAGTATGGATCCGCAACAGCGAATTCTAATGGAATTGACATTCCAGGCTCTAGACTCTGCGGGTTATCTTCGCAGACATTCTCGCGAGAACGGAGACAGAGTCGGATGCTTCATCGGGGCAAGTTTCATTGAGTATACTGATAACGTAGGCGCCCACCCCGCAACTGCATATGCAGCGACAGGTACCATCAGAGTATTTCTGTGTGGGAGAAGCAGTCATTACTTTGGTTGGACTGGGCCGGCTGAAGTCATAGACACTGCCTGCTCATCCTCACTTGTTGCTGTCAATCGGGCCTGCCAATCCATCTGGTCCGGTGAGTGCCCTATGGCTGTTGCCGGAGGGGTCAACATAATATCGGGCGTCCACAACTACCTGAACCTTGGGAAGGCTGGTTTCCTCAGCCCGACAGGTCAATGCAAGCCATTCGATCAGTCAGCGGATGGCTATTGCCGTGCAGATGGTGCTGGAGTAGTCGTTTTGAAGCCCTTGTGTAGGGGATGGTGTGCAGGAAGAATTGAAGGATTGAACTGGGGTTGTATTAGAAGAGGCTACGAACATTATATATAGCGAGTAACCGTAAACAACGCTAGTGAAGTGAAGGCAGTGTCACCTCAGCCAAGGTGAGGTGCGACTGCAGAACAAGCAAGAGAGACTGCGAAAGAGCAACAGAGACCACAAAACCGTGACAGGGGGCGTCAACCAACCAGGGTAGTCTGTCTCCAACTTTGACGGTCACTCATCCACCAGCCCAAGTCGATCTGTACAAGTCGATTCTCAAGAGTGCTGGAATGCGCCCAGGCCATGTGTCATACGTCGAAGCTCACGGAACAGGTACACAAGCAGGTGATCCTCTTGAGGTTAGCAGTATCAGAGAGGTGTTCGGTGGATCAGATCGTCCTACCAAGATGTATCTCGGTTCGATCAAAGCCAACACCGGTCACGCAGAGTCGGCAGCAGGGGTTGCTGGGCTGCTCAAGGTTATTTCCATGTTACAGAAGAAAGCAATCCCACCCCACGCACTGTTCAAATCTTTGAACCCAAAGATCCCCTCTTTAGCCGCAGATCGGATTGAAATAGCATAGAGTCTGAAACCATGGGAGGTACCCTTCAAAGCTGCTTGGGTTAACAACTATGGGGCTACGGGAAGCAATGCAGCACTTGTTGTTTGCGAAGCTCCTCGAAAGGATATGAGCAAGCGGTGAGTTTGCGTTGAGATAACGTCTTGGATAAGCGAGTGACGCAGGCAAGCGAGCGACGCACCCCACCAACTTTGCACACTGCTCCTATCTCAATTTACAATGGCTCCACGCAACGTTACTCAATTACTCTCAAATGAAGCAGATATTCAGCTTGCTATCTCATCTATTAATACTAAACAGATCCAGGGCAATCGTCCTGCTGCAGCGATCTACAACGTAGCTGAAGCCACGCTCCGCCGCCGACGCGCTGGAGTACCTGCCCGACGCGATTGCCAGCCCAACTCAAAGAAGCTCTCTCTGCGTGAGGAGGAGGTAATTGTCAGTCATATACTCGACTTGGATACACGTGGGTTCGCGCCTACGTACGATGCTGTACGTGATATGGCTGATAAACTGCTGGCTGCGCGAGGCGCTGGGCAGGTTGGGCAGAAGTGGCCAGCCAACTTTGTCAAGCGTACAGACAGTCTCACGACGCGTTTCAATCGAGCGTACGATAGGCAGAGAGCTCTATGCGAGGATCCAGCCCTGATCAGAAGCTGGTTTGAGCTTGTAGAGGAGACAAAGGCCAAGTACGGCATCTGCGATGATGACGTCTACAACTTTGACGAGGCTGGCTTCATGATGGGGAAGATTACGACTCAGCTTGTCGTGACAGGGTCAGAGAGAAGAGGCAGGCCAAAGACTGTCCAGCCTGGCGACCGTGAATGGGTGACGGCGATCGCTGCCATCAACGCTGCTGGCTGGTCAGTCCCGCCGTTCCTCATCTTCGCTGGCCAGTATCATCTGTCTGCCTGGTACGAGGAAGCAGAGATCCCACGCGACTGGGTGATTGCAGTTAGCGACAATGGCTGGACGAACAACGAGCTAGGAGTGGAGTGGCTGAAGCACTTCAACGCTCACACGAAGACTCGCGTCGTCGGTGCGCGTCGCCTGCTCGTCCTTGACGGCCACGAGAGCCACAACTCTCTTGAGTTTCAAGAGCTCTGCAAGGAGAACAATATCTACACGCTCTGCATGCCGCCTCACTCATCCCACCTGCTGCAGCCGCTTGACGTTGGCTGCTCCTCGCCGTTGAAGCGCGCGTACAGCCGTGAGGTTGAGAGCCTGATCCGCCACCACATCAACCATATCACCAAGCTCGAGTTCCTGCCAGCCTTCAAGGCAGCGTTTAGTCGGTCGTTCACCTCAGCCAATATCTGCTCAGCCTTTCGAGGCGCAGGCCTTGTGCCTCTCCAGCCAGATGTTGTTCTGTCAAAGCTTGACGTGCAGCTGTGTACACCTACTCCACCTGCTCTACCAGAGGCTCTCTGGGAGGCTCGTACGCCGAGCAACGTACGTGAGCTTGAGGCTCAATCCACGTTGATACGTGATCGCGTGCGACGGCATAAGAGCTCCTCACCAGCTTCGATCATTGAGGCGATTGACCAGCTCAAGAAGGGTGCTGAGGTGATGATGCTCTCAGCGGAGCTAATGCGCGATCGGATTACTAGTCTTGAGAGAGCCAACAAGGCAGCGTGTGCGCGTAAACAGCGTAAGAAAAAGCGCATACAGAAGCAAGGAGTATTAATAATGGGAGCTGGAGAGGATCTACTCGCTCAACGTGAGGCTGACCAGCAGATTGCTCTTGAAGAGCGTCAAGGAGGAAAGCAATCAGGTGTTAGCCGCCAGGCTCTTGCGCGCTGTAAGAGGTGCAGAAAGACTGGGCATAACTCTCGTACGTGCAAGAAAGATACTTTAGATACTGCTTAATCTACTCTATCAATATCTATACATTATCTTATAAGGTGGTTGAGATATACGCGTGTAGAGGTGCGCAAAATTGGTAGGGTGCGTCGCTCGCTTGCCTGCGTCACTCGCTTATCCAACACGTTACCAGATAACGTATTCCATCAGCGAGTGGCGCGCATCGGCGAGTGTCGCAGAATTCTCTTGGCAACCACCATCTACCTTCAACACAACATGTCTTCATCAAACAACGTGAACTCAGTCTATCATGAAGGTGCAGTTGAACTTGCACTTGCAGCTTTCCAATCTGGCCAATTCTGAACGCAAAAAGCTGCTGCTGACGCCTTCAACGTTCGCCCAAGGACCCTCAACCGACGCGTACAAGGAATTTCTGCACGACGCGATTGCACCCCCAACAACCAAAAGCTTACTGCGACTGAAGAGAAGACGATTGTCCAATATATCCTCGACCTTGACTTACGAGGATTTGCACCCCGGCTGTGCGAGGTAGCAGATATGGCTGATAAACTACTGGGTGTACGTGGTGGTGAGCCAGTTGGCAAATGCTGGGCTGAGAGATTCGTAACGCGATCAGATGAGCTCAAGATGGCGTTCAATCGAGCAAAGGATCACCAGAGAATACTCCAGGAGGACCCAGAGATAATTAGCGCGTGGTTTAAGCTGGTGGAGGACACCAAAGCCAAGTACGGCATCCACGACGATGACGTGCACAACTTCGATGAGACAGGCTTTCAGATGGGCGTTATTGGCTCAATGAAAGTGGTTACAGGCGCAGAGAGACGTGCTCGACCAAATCTTATTCAGCCAGGCGATCGCGAGTGGGTTACAGTCATCCAGAGTATCTGCGCTGCTGGGTATGCAACCCCACCTTTCATCATCTATAAAGGGCGCGTCCACATCTCTGCCTGGTATGAGGAGGCAGATATCCCGCGTAATTGGAAGGTCTCAGTCTCTGAGAATGGCTGGACTAACAACGCTCTTGGTCTAGAGTGGTTGAAGCATTTTAACGCGCATACAAAGACGCGCAAGGTGGGGGTGTACAGGCTACTCATTCTAGATGGCCATGAGAGCCATCTCAACCAGGATTTCAAGGACTACTGCCTTGAACACAAGATCCTTACTCTCTGCATGCCACCTCACTCATCGCACATCCTCCAGCCACTCGATATGGTCTGCTTCTCACGGTTAAAGAGGAGATACTCTGAACACGTTAGAGTCTTGGCATGTCGACGCGTCTTCCATATCAACAAAGAAGGCTTCTTACCAGCCTTTAAAGACGCGTTTTTCGACGTGTTTACAGAGAAGAACTGTCGAAAGGCTTTTGAGGCATCTGGATTAGTCCCTATCAACGCGCAGATAGTGTTGGATCGCCTTGAAGTGCGGCTGCGTACCCCACCTCCACCTCTACTACAAGAAATACTATGGCAATCAAAGACACCAAGCAATACGCACGAGTTTAGATCCCAGTCAAAGCTAGTAAGCAACTACTTCACTCAGTCACCTATTACAGCTCAGGCTGGCTTCTCCCAGCTTGTAAAGGGTGCTGAGCTGATGCTTCACCAAAACGCGCTTCTGGCTGCTCGGAACAAAGAGCTTGAAGAACAATTAGCAGTAATCACTAAAAGAAAAACTCGTAAACGGAAGTATATCCAGCAGGGTGGTACTATAGAGTATGGTCAGGCAGCATCTCAGGTAGCTGGAGAGGCTTCTATAACGGCTAGCCGATCGAAGAAGGCTCGTGGTCGTGGTGATCAAGGAACAGCCCAACCAGGTCTACGGCGCTGTGGAAACTGTGGTGGGACTGGGCACAACGCTCGCACGTGCACAAAGGATACAGAAGAGAATTTTGAATCAGAGTTGAGCTCTATATGCACAGAGCTCTAGGTTGATAGTGATGAAATTGAAGAGTAGTAGAATGAGTTGGTACTGCCAAGAGATTCTGCGACACTTGCTGATGCGCGCAACTCGCTGATAGAATACGTTAATGTTGATGTTTAAAGTTGTAGAGTTAGTCGCGCCAAGGAAAATTGACTAGCTTGGTGGGTTGACCAGCTCGCTAGTGGAATACGTTAAGCTTATTTAATATTTTACAAAGGAGCTGGTATTACCGCATGGGCCACCCCACCAAAAATGCGATCGCGCATCCAAGCTTAGTGCACCCGCCTCACAAAATGGATGCATACAACCACAACACATAAGTATTTCAAGCTAAAACTTGTAAAGCTGTTTAATTGTATGTAGATAGTGATGTTCTAAGATTTTCTAGTGTAGAGCTAGCCATAAAAGTTGTTGTTTCCACTGTTATGGATCTCCGATATCCATCCCACATACCTGCCCGTTCCCCGGTCACGTGCTCTGTCACGTGATTAGCTTAGTCATCAGGGTCTTGGCAACACCTCGCGACATATTCGCGAGGTTACCAAACCCCGCTAGCTCTTTGTACTTACTTTCTGGTTACCGATCAATCAATCCAATCTCTCTCAATTTGACGTCCCTAACATAAAGTAAGTACCACACATCTACGGACCGTCCAGCGCGACGATCACAGCCCGACAGCGACAGCGACAGCGAGCGCCGCAGCATCGGTACCCCGCAGTAGTGTGGTGCGACAGTCTGCCCACCAACCCAACTAGGTTGCGAAACCCGGCGCTTATGCCACACGAGCGCAATCCATCCATTCACAACCGCTCTACCTCCGACGCTACTATGGCGGGCGCGGGTGGACGGATTGGTACCTTCGGGGGCCTAGGCCGCCCGAGTGATCAGATCACCCAGGGTACTTCCCAGACCATCGGTCGTTCCCAGATGGGCGGCCCGAGCTCTCCGGCACGCAGCGCCGCCCGGGAGAATTCTATAACTCAGAAAACGAAGAGGACGACCTCGACGCTACACACCCCAAGCCTTCATCTCTGAAGCCTCCCACAAGTCATAAGACCAAGAAGCGAGTCACGCTGCTGGTTGACGAAACTCCTGGCTTCGCCCACGATGAGGCACGTGACGTTGAGTACCCACGCCTCCGGTCCTCATTGGGTAACCAGTCATTCTCTTCCTCCCGACGCGTATCTGTCGCGCGCGCGGAGTTCGCAGTAGACCAGACCGAACTCACGCACGCCATTGACGATGCTGGGAACCCCATTGAGACCATCTACTTGTACACGCCCAACGAGGAAGGCACCATTACCTCCGAGAATCGCATCGACCGAGTGGAAGACCCTACCGCCTTAGTGCAATCAGTACACAACCATCCAGACGCTTGGTTCCGCGTCATCAGTAAATACATCGATGGCCGCGAAATCGCTGAAGAAGACCTTCAGAATGCAACCGCGCTCCTGGAACAAGCCACTGAGTCTCAGGTCAACTCCCTTCATGCTAAAGCCAAAGCAGAGCGCTCCTTGAAGGAGTACCGACACAACTGTGACAAGCAGCATGGCAACCTCCAGCAGAAGTTGACTGACGCTGAGACCGAGATGGACAAGGCGCGCGAGGCCGTTAGACGCCTGCGCGACGACCGAAATCAACTCCGTCGGGACAACAAGATGATCAATACCAAGCTCCACGATGCTGAAGATAACATGCAGGCCCTGCAACAAGCTCTGGAAGAGACACAGAAGGATCTAGAGAAGGCCCTTCGGAGCAAACCTCGCCCCAAGAAGGCTCGGGGTGACTTTGACCCATCCGATGACTCCGGCTCGTCCACCGAGGACGACTCCGAGGACAGGAGGGACACCCGCACTCAACGCAGCGCTGGTCCAGCTCTGGGTCCACGTGGCGAGACGCCTATCACGATCCGTTCTGGTCAGGATACCCACACCACCGATCCCAACGCCAACAACCCTAGATATCCTGACATCAAGGATTACAGTGGCAAGCCCGATGAGGATCTTGAGCAATGGACAGCGTCTGCTCTCACCAAATTCTCCCGTTCATGGGGTAACTTCCCTAATGAATGGAGCAAGGTAGAGTATCTCCGCGACCATTGCAAAGATACCGCGTACAGTGTAGTGAAGCTTCGGGCCCTTCCCCGCTCAGAAGAACCGTATGAATCCGCCGATCAGCTCATCGCAGACCTAGAAGCCAACTTTGGCATGAGCTCCGAGGATAAGAAGGCGTCAGCCTTACAAAAGCTGACCTCAGGCGACTGCCGACAGAAAGCTGGTGAAGGAGCTGGTGAGTGGCTAGCCCGATTCAACCTCATCGCGGTAGAGGCCCAGCTTGATGCGGCCACCCGACGATTCTACGCCCTCCAGAACCTCAACAGCCACTACAAGTCACCCGCCACCCAAGGCGCGCGCGTCGGTGAAACCTGGGCTGAGTTCACAGCCCGCCTCCGACAACTGGAGAAAGACTTTAGCGCGGCTTACGGTCATGGAGGAAACCACACTCGAGATAAGAAGCGTGATGTGAAGGGAGGACGCGGCGACGACCGTGGAACAAAGAATAAAGACTCCACCAGGGACTCTGGGTACAAGCGCTCACCCGCTCAGTTCAAGATCATCGTATCCAAGAAACTGTGCGCCCGCTGTCTCAGACCTGTTCATCTCCCCCATCAACCTGATGCTCCATGCAAGAACAAAGCCACTTCCACTTGGGACTCCGCGTTGGAGGTTAACGCCGCGGATACCCTTTCCAGTGAACCATCCAACCCGTCGGGAAACGAGTAGTCCTTGATGACAGTCGCCGTCAAGGACACATCGCGCAACTCCAGGATGACCTCACTAGAGAAGAGGAGTCCCGCGTTGCGGCACGACCAGCGGTTTACATATCAGCTGTGTCGTTGAGTGAGGATTATCAAACTAGGCACCAGCGCGATATCATCGAGCTCGCGCTGGTTGATGATCCGGGTATTCCAAATCGCCCACCTCACTCGCCGCAGATGAAGTTCTCTAGCCAAGTTACCACCCCGTTGGGGCACCCCGTGAAGGCCAATACCTTACCCGATGATGGGTGCTCGGGCAAGTCGTCAGTCGACAATTCACCACACAGCACAAGCTACACACTGTGAAATCATCGCAACCAGTGCAACTCCGACTCGCCAATGGCAAGATTGCAGCGAGCATGGATACCATGGCGCTGGTGAAGCTACACATCGGCGATCACTATAGCGAGGACTGGATGTGGGTCACGGAGCTACTTGGATACGACCTCATCGTAGGACAGCCATGGCTGGAGACCCACGACCCCGTCAAGAGATACAACGACCGCACCATCACGTTCTGCAGCGACTATTGCACAGCGAACTGTTTGACCCACGGAAAGTGCGTACAGGTCACCTGTGCTCGTGATGGGAAAAGCCACGTCACCAACATCACCCCGGCCATGAAAGACAACATCGCCCTCATCAGCGCTGATGCTGCCCTGGCCTTCGGACGTCGCGATGAGTCGACACTCACTTGGGTGTACCCGGAACACTGGGAGAAACTCAAGAAACCAGACGATCCTATAGAAGCATCATTCATGAGCCTGTTCGCGGCTGACTGCGCCGCCCTCACCACAGAGGACTTCCAGAAGTTCCACGACAAGCTGACCCTACCAAAGATCACCAAGTCCGAGCTCTATAGGCTGGTACCACCGCAGTATCACCGCCTGATAGACGTATGGGACCCCAAGGAGGCGGACACCGTCCCCTTGAGCAAGCCTGGGGTAGATCACGAGATACGACTCATCGAAGGAGCCGCGGCACCACACCAGAGAGCGTACGGCTTGTCACGTAACGAGATGATGGCCTTGAAGGCCTATATCCAAGAAGAGCTGCGCAAAGGATTCATTCGCGAGTCAACCTCACCCTACGCGGCGCCCGTGCTGGTAGTAAAGAAGCCAGGTGGCGGGCTGAGGATCTGTATCGACTATCGACAGTTGAACGCCCTTACAGTAAAAAACCGCAATGCGCCTCCTAAGATTCGGGATACTCTAGCGCGTCTGAACAAAGTCAGATTGTTCTCAAAGTTTGACGTGATCGCCGCGTTTAATCGAGTGCTTGTTCGCAAAGAGGATCAAGAAAAGACAGCATTCCTCACCCGCTTTGGGCTGTTCGAGTACGTGGTGATGCCCTTCGGACTCTGCAACGCTCCCGGCACGTTCCAGTCATTTATCAACTCCACCCTGCGAGACTATTTGGATGATTTCTGTTCTGCATATCTTGATGACGTGCTCGTCTACAGTTCATCCGAAGAAGAACACGTGCAGCACTGCACCAAAACCCTCACGCGTCTGAGAGATGCCGGTCTTTACCTAGATATCCGCAAGTGCGAGTTCCACGTCACTCGAGTCAAATATCTGGGCATGATACTCACCTGCGAAGGCCTACAGATGGATCCAGACAAGATCAAAGCGATTAAGGACTGGAAGGATCTTCGCACCGTCAAGGACGTACAGGCGTTCATTGGCTTTGCCAATTTCTACCGACGCTTTATCTTCAAGTTCTCACTCATTGTACGACCGCTTATCGAGCTCATTCGTGACACAGCAGTGGGCCAAAAGCTTAACTTCCACGATAAGGCTCGCGCCGCATTTGAACGACTTAAGGAAGCTTTCACCAGCGAGTCAGTTCTCGCCCATTTTGACCCAGACCTTAAAGCGATCATCGAATGCGACGCGTCCGATTGGGTGGTCTCGGCAATACTCTCCCAGTGGCACGACGACGTGCTCCGCCCTGTGGCATACTTCTCGATGAAGATGAAAGCTGCTGAGTTGAACTACCCAATCTACGACAAAGAACTCCTTGCGATCATCAAGGCATTTGAAGAGTGGAGACCCGAACTAGCAGGGACTGAGGACCCAGTGGAGATATTCTCAGACCATCGAACGTTACAATGGTTTATGAGCACCAAACAACTCTCGCGCCGACAAGCCCGTTGGGCTGAGTTCTTAGCTGAGTTCAACTTCATCATTAAGTATAGGCCTGGTAAACAAGGTACTAAACCTGATAGTTTAACCCGCCGAACCGATGACGTGCCAGACAACGTGTCTGATGATCGAATACAACAACAACAGCAGCAACTGCTCAAAGACCACATGTTCGAACCTCCCCCACCGGGCGTGGAGGCGACGGCCGTACTCTCCCTCACCCCCGACGATGGTTGTCACCACGCTATCCACCTAGCCGACATAGTCAACGATCAGCTCGAACTCAGCGTGATAGACCTGACACAATGGATACAAGCGTTCAGTGAAGAGACGGGCTGTGGCGATGAAGAATCGTTGACAGTCGCCCTGGGAGAGGAGGTCGACGGGGAAGGGAACGATCGGGAGCCTGGCCTCTCTGAGGACGGGGACGATCGGGAGCCCGACTCTGAACACCAAGACCTCCCGGATACTGAGTCGCTCATCCAGCGTATCCGGGTCACCGCAGCTGAAGATCCGCTGATGAACGACATCATCAGGTGCAAAGAAGAAGGCCTACGCCGTCTCCCAGTGTCCTATGCCAAACAAGGCGTCAAGGTAGAACTATCCTCTTGTCACATGAAAGACGGTCTCCTCTACATCCACGATAAACTGTACGTCCCCGACGACGAAGCACTGCGGGCCGCTGTGGTGAGCCACGTCCACGACACCACGGTAGGAGGCCATAGCGGCAAGCATGGTACATACGAGAGACTCTCCCGATGGTACTACTGGCCATCCTGCACCGATACCGTCGCACGTTACGTAAAGAACTGTTTGGTGTGTCAACGGTCCAAGCCCCACCGAGAAGGCAAACATGGTCTACTCAACCCGCTCCCCGTCGCAGATCGCTACTGGAACAGTGTTACTGTGGATTTCATCACTCCACTTCCACCCTCGACCTGGAGAGGATTGACGTACAACCACCTCATGGTGAACGTCGACCGCCTCTCCAAGAAGAAGAAGTTTATCCCATTGGAAGACCTAGAGGTAGAGACTGTAGTCCAGGCATTCTTCGAGTACGTATGGCGTGAGGAAGGCTACCCGATGGAGGTCATATCCGACCGCGGCGCACAGTTTACCTCACACTTCTGGAAACGCTTATGTGAACGCATTGGTACCAAACCAAAGTTATCCACGGCGTTCCATCCAGAAACTGATGGTCAAACCGAAGCAGTCAACAGTGCAGTCAAACAGTACCTCCGCGCCTTCGTGCACTATGACCAGAAGAACTGGGCTGAGCTACTACCTCTCGCTGAATTTCATGCCAATTCCACAGTCACTGCAGCGACAGGAGTGTCCCCATTCTACGCAACGAAAGGCTACAACCCTCGCAGTGGTATTGAACCAGTCACTGACACCTCATTGACGTGGAAAGCTTCGCGCGACTCTCGAGCGGCAGACAACCTCATCCAACGCATTGAGTCAGTCAAAGTATTCCTCAAATGGAGCCTCGCGTGGGCGTCAGCCAAAATGGAGGAACAAGCAAACAAGCACAGGCAACCAGCACCTGAGTTTCACCCTGGTGACCTGGTGATGCTTGATGCTCGCAATATCCGCACCCGTCAGCAGAACAAAGGTCTCTCCCCAAAGAACTTGGGCCCCTTCACAGTGAAGGAATCATATGGTGGTAAGGCTTACCGACTGGACCTGTCAGACCACGGTGATCTGGCCCAAATCTATCCGGTATTCCACCCATGGCTCCTCCACCCGGTTGACAACAACCCGCTCCCGGGGCAGCGTCAAGACCCACAAGGCCCTGTTGAAGTTGATGATGAAGGCGAGACTTACTACGTTGACGATATCCTTGACGCTAAAGTTGATAAGCGCTGCAAGGATCCCGCTACTGGTAAGAAAGGTGTCCTCCGCTACCTCATCAAGTGGACAGGTTACGACAAGCCAGACTGGGTCCCATACTACGACGTCACGGGCTGCGGAGAGCACCTAGCCCGCTTCCACCACAGACATCCCGACATCGCCATGCCGACACCCCTCCGGGAACCTGGTCAACATGAGGAGCGGTTAGCGTTCTTGTGGCTTGACTAATCACGTCTACTTGGCTGGAAGTATACTCGCCCGTCTTAGTGCAGAAGGTGGTAAGCTCACCAGCAGTGGGGATGGTCCCCACGGTTGCTCTGAACCCACTGAGGAAGCCTTTGGCGACGTGGAGTATACTCTCCGGGTGGTATGACCGCTGACAAGTTGACGATCAAGGACGCCTTCGCTCCTCACCAGACCAACCGACCGACCGACCGATGACCGACACGGTATTCATGGATGGAAGGGAGGACAATGGACATACTGGTGGGTTGTGAAGGATTTTATGAGCCTTAGCGCGCAGGAGCTGCTTTTTGGGAGGGGGGAGTGGTGTTATGGATCTCCGATATCCATCCCACATACCTGCCCGTTCCCCGGTCACGTGCTCTGTCACGTGATTAGCTTAGTCATCAGGGTCTTGGCAACACCTCGCGACATATTCGCGAGGTTACCAAACCCCGCTAGCTCTTTGTACTTACTTTCTGGTTACCGATCAATCAATCCAATCTCTCTCAATTTGACGTCCCTAACATCCACCATGTTTAATAATCCTCCGCACTATCTTAGGTATGCTCATAACCTACTTGTTTATAACCTCTTAAGACATAGCCTCCCATTCTGCCTCCTACTACTGTTTGCACTCCTTCTTGTTGCAACTCAGGGGGAAGTTCCTGGTCACATAACGCCTGATCCAAGGCCAGGCATGCTCAGATGCATTAACCTTAGGAGAATGGCCAGGCTACCACATCCAATCAATGCGCTCAACAGTCAAGTAATCACGACTAATTCTTGACTTGTAAGCAGGAGCTCCATCCTGCAGTAGCAAACAAGGGATCCCCTTCTCTTTAAGTAAATTGACCTATAGGGTGAGCTTCTTAAGTGCACCCTCCCCAGAGTTGGCAACAAACAAATCAAATCAAATTAAGTCCCGCGAACGGCCCTACTGTTGGGATGTGCCCGCTAATACGGACCAGATGGTGCTGCGTGGAGAGACTTGATTTGGACTTGATTTGTTTGTTGCCAACTCTGACCCTCCTGATAACAGTACCTATCAATGCCACCACGTGCACGCTCCCCACGCTTGTAGTCATGCTGTGATAGTACATACTGCTTCTTTCTAGTGTTTTATCTCTTGTTAGAGTCGCTCTTATTGAGGATCTGAAGTGCAGCGCATGCGTTGCCCTAAAGGATGTTGTCATCCTGCTAGCGCTATGCATTCTCCTTCCCCAACGCCACCTCTGCAGACTGCTTTTGCTCCTTTGTCTCTTCAAAATAAGTGTAACAAGGGCCCTTGTTATTATATCTAAATGCCCCATAGAACTGCAGGCAACACTCTCTGCGGTTGCGGTCCTTCTTGACGTCATCTTTAAAGCGTTCAGCCTCTTTGCACCAAACTCTCTGCATGCCGCGCTCATCCCCAATGCGAGCAGGTGTCTCATCAGTGAATACAACCTGTCTGAAATCAAACCCAAGACCATCTCCTTCTTCATATCTATCTGGGTTGTGAGCTAATGCCTATTGGTAGCGCTCTTGTTGTTGTTCTGGTGTAAGTGGAGGTTTCCAACCAGGGCGCCGCCGAGCGTATCCAGCATCATACATGATGTTTTGGTGAAGTGATATACTGAAATGTGGCAGGCCACAATTCTCAAAGTCTCCATCTTTGATAGCCTGCCAGCTCCCTTTCTCTCTACTCTTTCTAGATCCAATTGTGATAGCTACAACTTGAGCGCGTTGTTCATCATTCAGCAGTCTTTCTGGGCCTCTGTTGGAAGGATATTCGAAGCAACGAGGGTCAACAATTGTGGTATTGAGTTCAAGAGCACGCTCATTCACCGGCTGAACAGTCCTAGTAACTGTGGACTTGCTAGCGACCCCAGGGCCAAAGAGGTTGGCGCAATCTTTGTGCGAGAGACTGCCCGCGATGCACGCGCCTGCAATGAAAGCGCGTTCAATTGCAGTTGGCTCACGACGCGTGGTCTTTTTGGTGGGGGGTGCAGGCCCTTGTAATTTTTAGGCTTTCTGCGCGTAATTCTGTTCTCCATTTGTGAAAAAAGGTTGTGTTTTGGTAGAGTTATGGAGGTTTGAAGTTCTGGTGTTGACATTTTGGTGGGGTGGCCCATGCGGTGCATGACCCAGTAACGTGCCCGTGCGCAGTGTGCCCGGATTCACAGTGTGCCCCGCAGAACACCAACGCGCGTCTCAACACCACAACTCCAACGCGCGATAACTCCACGACCATGGCTCCGATTGATGAGGCGATCGAGGATCTAAAATCGCGAGGTTCAGAAGAACAATTTACATTGAAGGAAATTGCTGAAAACCATGGCGTTGACCGGTCAACTCTGGGGCGGCGATGGAGAGGCGTGACAGGGCCTAGGGATGCTGGGCATGCCAGCAGGCAAGCTCTCAACCCAGAACAGGAGTTAGAGCTTGTACCATATATCACTAAGCTTACTAAGCAAGGCCTACCTCCTACGAGGGAGATGATCAGGAATTTCTCATCAGAAGTAGCCCGTCAGCAGCTCAGCGAGAGCTGGGTTACTCGCTTCATCAACCGGCACGAGATCCATCTCATCTCAAAGTGGACCACCGCCATGGATCGTACGCGCCACCTGGCTGATTCTGAGTCAAAATACCGTCTCTACTTGGAGCTACTGCATCAAAACATCACTGAATATCACCTTGAGGCTCGAGATATATACAATATGGATGAGAAGGGCTTCTTGATTGGCTTGATAGGCAGAAGCAAGAGAATATTCAGCAGGCGTCAATGGGAGAAGAACGAGGTTCGAGCATCTCTCCAGGATGGATCACGCGAGTTTCTGACACTCCTAGCCTGCTGTTGCGCCGATGGGAGCTCGCTGCCTCCAAGCCTCATATACGCAGCTGCAAAAGGAGCTATACAATCAAGTTGGGTAGAGGATATCAAGGCAGGAGAACATGAGGTCTTTGTCTCATCATCTCCAACAGGCTGGTCAAACGATAACATAGGCCTAGCTTGGCTTGAGCAGGTGTTTGATCGCTGTACAAAGCAACGATCAGGTAGATGGAGATTACTTATCCTTGATGACCATGGATCTCATGTCACGATGGAGTTTATCGACTACTGTGATCGCCACAGGATCCTTCTCATGGTCCTTCCACCCCATTCAACTCACACGCTCCAGCCGCTCGATGTAGTGCTGTTCAAGCCAGTCTCTCAAGCCTACTCCAACGAGCTCACCAACCATCTCCACAAGGCTCAAGGCCTTATTCCAATCAAGAAAGGGGACTTTTTCCCACTCTTCTGGAGCGCCTGGGTATCCTCCTTCACGGAGAGCCTCGTATTGAAGGCCTTGGAAGCTACTGGGATCTGGCCGATGGATGCCAACGTTATCCTTCGTAGATTTGCCAGCACGCCAGAAGCTGAGAGAAGCTCATCATCAGGGCTCTCTGACAATGATTGGAGAAAGATGGACCGATTGGTTCGAGCTGTTGTGAAGGATACCGAACAGACTGAGTCAAAAAAGCTGCGTTCAAGCGTTCACCATCTCTCTGTGCAGAATGAGCTTTTAAAGCATGAGAATGAGGGCTTAAAGGAGGCTCTTCAACACAAAAAGAAGCACAAGAAGAA
Source organism: Lizonia empirigonia (assembly GCA_009982855.1). Lineage (NCBI taxonomy): Eukaryota > Fungi > Ascomycota > Dothideomycetes > Pseudoperisporiaceae > Lizonia > Lizonia empirigonia. The sequence goes on along the minus strand of JAADKA010000042.1, from coordinate 163,997 downwards.
GGGCAAAGCTCTTGACCTTCAACAGTGCCAGGAGTATCACGGTAGCGCCGTCCACTGGTCTCGCAAGCTGCGTGAAGCTCGAGCTAGAGAAGTAGTACGGGAGCGAGATGAGATGGAGGAGAAACTCCAAAAAGCACGGGCCAAAAAGCAGCGCGAGGAGGGTCAACTGCAGCGTCAAGTTGAGCTCGAGGAGAAGCGTGTGGAAAGGCAGAGGCTCAAGGACGTCAGGGAGCAGGAGAGAGCTGAGAAAGCAGCTGAACGCGCGCGCAAAGTTGAAGCTCAACACCAAAAAAAATCTATCCAACAAGCTCAACAACGCAAGCGTAAAGCCTCACGAGTAGTCTTACCAAGTAACAAGCGTCAAAAACGCGCTGGCGCTGCTCACGCTGGTGTTCAAGCTGGAGATAAGCTATCTGCTACTCCAGCCAAAGTCACATCACGTGGCCGCAACGTCAATCTCCCACAAAAATATAGATAGTACAAGTTGATCGCAAGCATCTAATTACTACAAAACTATATTTCTATCAATATTAAGCTATTGCGTGGCGCTGTACAGCCTCATTGTGAGATTGGGCATGTGGTGTTCTGCGGGGCACACTGTGAATCCGGGCACACTGCGCACGGGCACGTTACCTCACGGGCGAGTGGGCAACACGGGCGAGTAGGCCACTCCGCCAAGACCCCACCAAAACATACTGCCACCTACAGTACTTTTACAATGAGCCAACAACAAAACAATCTACCAACTTCAAAAGAGGCTCGATTACAGCTTGCTCTCAAAGGCTATAGAACGCGACGCGACGCTATCGCAGAGACGCGCTGCAGCTATCTACAACGTATCTCGAGTGACCCTTGGGCGCCGACGCGCTGGAATACCTCTTCGGGGCGATTGCACGCCCAACTCAATGAATCTCCTTAAGACAGAGGAGGATGTAATTGTCCAGCATATCCTTGACCTCGACGCGCGAGGATTTCCGCCCCGGCTTGCTGCTGTGAAGGATATGGCTGATTCTTTGCTGGCTGAGCGCCACCGCGACCCTGTTGGCCAGAACTGGGCTGCAACCTTCGTCAAACGTCGCCCTGAGCTTAAGGTCAAATTCAATCGCAAGTATGACTACAAGCGAGCCCTCTGTGAGGATCCTAAGGTTATACAAGGCTGGTTCCGACTTGTGGAGAACACAAAGGCCAAGTATGGTATCCTTGATGAGGACACCCACAACTTTGACGAGTCTGGCTTCATGATGGGCATGATATCAACTGGAGCAGTAGTCACAGGCTCTGAGCGCCGAGGACGGCGGAAGAGCGTTCAGCAGGGCAATCGCTAGTGGACTACAGTGATCCAAGGGATCAACGCGACAGGGTGGGCAATCCCACCTTTTATCATCTTCCAAGGCAAGAACCACCTCTCTGCCTGGTACAAGGAGGATAACCTACCTCGCGACTGGGTTATTGCAGTCTCTGAGAACGGCTGGACAACAAATAAGCTTGGTGTAGAGTGGTTGAAGCACTTTGACGCTCACACAAAGAAGAGGACTGTAGGAAACTATCGTCTGCTTGTTATCGACGGCCACGAGAGCCACGACTCGCTCGAATTCCAGCAGTACTGCAAGGATCACAAGATCATCACCCTCTGCATGCCTCCTCACTCGTCGCACCTACTGCAGCCTCTTGATGTGGGGTGTTTCTCGCCTTTGAAGACAGCTTATGGCCGCCAAGCTGAGGATCTGATGCGCAACAAGATCACCCATATCACCAAACTGGAGTTCCTACCGTGCTTCAAAGGCGCTTTTGACGCTGCAATCACAAAGGCTAATATACAAGGAGGCTTTCGAGGCGCTGGCTTAGTCCCATTTGATCCAGAGGCGGTGATATCGACGCTTGACGTACGGCTGCGCACTCCACCGCTTCCTACTATCGAGGACGTTCCCTGGCAGTCCCAAACTCCAAGCAATACCCTGGAATTTGGGTCGCAATCACAGCTGATTCAAGAGAGGATTCGAAGACATGTAGATAGCTCACCTACGTATATAGTTGAGGCGATCAAAAGCCTGTCAAAAGGTGCAGAGATGATAGCGCATTCTCTGGTGTTGATGGCCAAGCGCAACGCTGAGCTCCAAGCCGCTAACGAGGCCTCAAGTAAGCGTAGATCGCATAAAAGGAAGCGCTTACAGCAGCAAGGGAACTTGACAATTGATAAGGGCGTGTAACTGACGACCCTTAAGGAGTTTGGGGCGCGTAGTGATGGGAAGAAGGCGAAGAAGAGGGTGCGCGTTGAGGTAGGTGAGCCTAGCCAACGACGCTGTGGACGCTGCGGCGAGGCAGGACATAATATGCGCACATTTAGGCAAGAAGCAGCGATAGATTCTGAGTAGAATAGCCTATTACGATTTCTATTTACTATCTTTGACGGTGCTATATAGTCGTGTACAGTCGTGGTTTTGATGGGGTCTTGGCGCAGGTGGCCCACTCGCCCGTAAGGTACGTTAGATATTAATATATGTTGAGAATAACTGGGTTCAGTCCAGGGTGGAAGGTGTTCGGGGGTCACATGATATGCTGTTGTGGCAGGCACTGCCTGGTGGGCAATGGCACTCACAATGACAGTGTGAGTCTTACACACAACACGATAGTCAATACAATACGTTGTAGCCACCCCGCCTTGTCCCTCTCCTACTCGGTTATCCATGGTAGTCATACTACCAGAGGGACCTTGTTCCAATAATATAACGTATTCCACCACCGAGTGAGACAACCCACCGAGTGAGACAGTTTCTGCCAAGACTACCTACTCCCTTATTAACGCGAAATGTCTCAACAACAAGACGCGCAATTATCTTATAAAGAAGGCAGAATCCAGCTTGCGCTTTCTGCCTATACTAACTATCAATTTAAGAGCCTCCGACGCGCTGCGCAGGCGTTTAACGTACCTCACGCAACCTTAGCTCGTCGATTCAACGGAATCACGCATCGCCCAGAAACTCGTAACGCCCAACACAAGCTCACTGCAACTGAAGAGCAGACGATTGTCCAATACATCCTTGACCTTGATTCACGAGGATTCGCACCCCGGCTGTGCGAGGTGGCAGATATGGCAGATAAAGTACTGGGTGTGCGTGGTGGAGAGCCTGTAGGGAAACACTAGGCTAAGAGATTTGTAACACGTTCATCTAAGCTTAAGATAGCTTTTAATCGAGCAAAGGACCGGCAGAAAATACTCCAGGAGGATCTAGAGATAATTAGCGCGTGGTTCAAGCTAGTGGAGGACACCAAAGCCACGTACGGCGTCCATGACAACAACGTGCACAACTTTGATAAGACTAGCTTCTAGATAGGCGTTATTGGCTCAATAAAAGTTGTCACAGGCTCTGAGAGACGTGCTCGACCTAAGCTTGTCCAGCCAGGTGATCGTGAGTGGGTTACAGTTATCTAGAGCATCTGTGCTGCTGGGTATGCAACCCTACCTTTTATTATCTACAAAGGGCGCGTCCACATCTCTGCATGGTACGAGGAGGCTTCAATACCGCGCAATTGGAAGCTCTCAGTCTCTGAGAATGGCTGGACCAACAACGCGCTCGGTCTAGAGTGGTTGAAGCACTTTGACGCGCATACAAAGACGCGCCAGGTGGGGGGTTACCGGCTGCTCATTTTGGGCGGCCATGAGAGCCATCTCAACCAGGATTTCAAGGATTACTGCCTTGAACATAAGATCCTAACCCTCTGCATACCTCCTTACTCGTCGCATATCCTCCAGCCGCTTGACGTGGTCTGCTTCTCGCCGTTGAAGCGTAAGTACTTCCAGCGCGTTAGAGACTTGGCACGCCGACGCGTCTTCTATATCAATAAGGAAGGCTTTCTCCCCGCCTTTAAGGACGCGTTTTTCAACGTGTTTACAGAGGAGAACTGTTGCAAGGCCTTTGAGGCGTCAGGGCTAGTCCCTATCAACGCGCAGGTCGTGTTGGATCGCCTTGAAGTACGGCTGCGTACCCCACCAGCACCCCCACCACAGGAGACGCCATGGCAGTCAAAGACTCCAAGCAATACGCACGAGTTTGGATCTCAGTCAAAGCTCATAAGCAACTCCTTTACTCGATCGCCTGTTACAGCCCAGGCTGGCTTCTCTCAGCTTATTAAAGGTGGTGAGCTGATGCTGCACCAAAACGTGCTTCAAGCTGCGCGGATTACTGGGCTTGAAGAGCAATTAGCAGTTATAACTAGGAGGAAAGCGCGTAAACGCAAGCGTCTCCAGAAAGGTGGCACTATGGAGTATGGCAAGGCAGCATCTCAGGTAGCTGCTGAGGCCTCTATAGTAGCTAAGCGCTCGAAGAAGGCTCGTAGTAGTGGTAATCAAGAAAGAGCCCAACCAGCTCTACGGCGCTGTGGAAACTGTGGTGGGACTGGGCACAACGCACGAACGTGCAAAAAAGATACAGAAGCATCTTCTAAATCTAATGCAAGCATAACGTACGCAGGTTCACTTTTTAATAGCGATGATATTGAGGTTTGAAGTTGTAGAGTTGGTTGTGCCAAGCCTTTTTGTCTCACTCGGTGGGTTGTCTCACTCGGTGGTGGAATACGTTAGTAGATTAAGTAGTATTCTAAGTATCCTTTTTGCACGTACGTGAGTTATGCCTTGCACCTCGTGCAGCGCGCTAGAGCCTGCTAGCTGCAACTTGATTGCTCTCTTCCTTAACGCTCCTTACGAGCAATCTGCTAATTAGCCTCACGTTAAGCTAGTATATCCTCTCTAGCTCCCTTTGTTAAGACTCCACGCTTCTGTATACGCTTTTTCTTACGCTCCTTACGCTTTGACGCTGCCTTATTTGCTTTCTCAAGGCTAGCAACCCGATCGCGCAGTAGCTGAGCTAAGTGCAGCATCGACCTAGCCCCCTTCTCAAGCTGGTTAATTGCCTCAATAATTGAAGCAGGAGACGAGCTCTTATGCTGGCGTACCCGCTCACGTAATAGAGTTGATTGAGCCTCAAGCTCACGTACGTTGCTCGGCGTACGAGCCTCCCAGAGAGCCTCTGGGAGAGCAGCTGGAGTAGGCGTACGCAGCTGCACGTCAAGCTTTGACAGAACAACATCTGGCTGGAGAGGCACAAGGCCTGCGCCTCGAAAGGCTGAGCAGATATTGGCTGAGGTGAACGACCGACTAAACGCTGCCTTGAAGGCTGGCAGGAACTCGAGCTTGGTGATATGGTTGATGTGGTGGCGGATCAGGCTCTTGATCTCACGGCTGTACGCGCGCTTCAACGGCGAGAAGCAGCCAACGTCAAGAGGCTGGAGCAGGTGAGATGAGTGAGGTGGCATGCAGAGCGTGTAGATATTGTTCTCCTTGCAGAGCTCTTGAAACTCAAGAGAGTGGTGGCTCTCATGGCCGTCAAGGACAAGCAGGCGACGCGCACCAACGACGCGAGTCTTCGTATGAGCGTTGAAGTGCTTTAGCCACTCTACTCCTAGCTCATTGTTGGTCCAGCCGTTGTCGCTAACTGCGATTACCCAGTCGCGTGGGATCTCTGCTTCCTCGTACCAGGCAGATAGATGATACTGGCCAGCGAAGATAAGGAACGGCGGGACTGACCAGCCAGCAGCGTTGATCGCAGCGATCGCCGTCACCCACTCGCGATTGCCTGGTTGGACAGCCTTTGGCCGGCCTCTCCTCTCTGACCCTGTCACGACAAGCTGAGTTGTGATCTTGCCCATCATAAAGCCAGCCTCGTCAAAGTTGTAGACGTCCTCATCGCAGATGCCGTACCTGGCCTTCGTCTGCTCTACGAGCTCAAACCACTGACTAATTAGGGCTGGATCCTCGCATAGAGCTCTCTGCCTATCGTACGCTCGATTGAAACGCGTTGTGAGACTGTCTGTACGCTTGACAAAGTTGGCTGGCCACTTCTGCCCAACCTGGCCAGCGCCTCGCGCAGCCAGCAGCGTATCAGCCATATCACGTACAGCTGCGTACGTAGGCGCGAATCTACGTGTATCCAAGTCCAGTATATGTCTAATAATCACCTCCTCTTCTAGCTGGGTAGGTTTCTTTGAGTTGGGCTGGCAATTGCGTCACGCAGGTTTGCCAGCACGCCGGCGGTGGAGGGTAGCTCGAGAGACTGCAAACGTTGCTGCAGCGCGCCTCTCAGTCTGAATTTGACGTGTATTAAGAGCTGAAATTGCAAGGTATATATCATTCTCACATGAAGTGTGCTGAGATAGAGTTGGTAGAGCCATAGCTAATCTAAGTTCAAACGCGATCAAAGTTGGTAGCCTGGCTCACTCGCTTGCCTGGCTCACTCGCTTGCCTGGCTCACTCGCTTATCCAGCACGTTATACTTAGTGCTGCGCATCATGAATTGCGGGGTTAAGCTCCTAGCGTGGCTTATTTTCGGCTATTTCGTTCGGACGAGAGTCTGGTCGACGGCAGCCACCACTTCATATTGAGCGGAGCTATTCGACAGATTCGCGGTGGGCATGCGAAAAGAATGTTGTTGACGACGCGTTGCCACACTTATTTCTAGGTATAATATACCAAGAATGCCTCCTCGGTGCTGGAGGTGTTGCTATGCTGTCAATAGGATGCAGATGCGTGTGGGTGAGGGTGAGGGGTGGCTGGCTAGTTGGCGGCAAATGTCAACGTCCACCCTGATAAGAGTATATCGTCCACCCCTATAAGCACCACTACCACCATTCCCTCCACGACCAGTGCTATAACCACGCGTCAACGTTCACCGTCGCCCTAGTTGGCGTCTCTCTATTCCCATAGCTCTATGGACACTGCTCAACTAATGCAGCTACTTTCGCTTCTGAGAACGCAAAGAATCCTATTTTCTTGACTTCCTCGTCATCTGGGAAGATTTCATTGTGTAATAAAAACCCCTGAAGCCTTCGATAACGCATTATTAAATGGTAGCAGTGATAACCCTACCATTGTGGTTAATCTAGAACGAAGAGAAATGAGAGAGATAGCTCTCCTGCCAATGGGCAAGTTGCAGCCGCATTTCTAGCCGCAGAGCTCAAGCAGGGAGCGAGGTGCACAATCTAGACTTATATAGTAGGCATCGATAAGCCGTGCCATCCTGAGTGCACAATGATATTTCTGGGCTACTCCAGTTACCTATTTGTAGCTTGCAGACTGTTCAGTGGAACCTGATGACCTAGCCGATGCTTTTCAATTCTCATGCTAAAGGCTCAAACGGCAGACCAATCTTGTCACTGATGTGTTCGAGGATGCCAACGATCTTCTCGTCCTCAAACCTTCTGCCCACGAGCTGGAGCCCCACCGGTACACCGTGGAACTCTTCGGGGTCCCACAGATGTCTATTCTCTTCATCAAGCTCGCCTAACAGCTGCCCAGCATCTGTCCAACGATCCTGCTCTTTGTCGACTTTACATACCGGGAACACAAGTCCTGGATAGTCCAGTAAATTCCATTGACTGGTGTAGTTCCAGTATTTCGCCGTGTTGTGCTTTGGCGCGACGCCAGGCCCCACAGGGCATAGCAACGCGTCAATGCCGCTTTTTTTCCAATGCAGTGCATACTCTTTGCGGTAAGCTTCGCGCTCTTCGAGCCAGTATGCTAGTTCGCCGGTCGAGAGCTTCTTGACGCAAGGGTTGTCTTTGATGATCCATGTGGACAGTGGACGCCATGGTTCGCCAGAGGAATCTATGTCTTCGGAGTCGGCTTTCCCACCGTCAGTGAAGTAAAGTGAGGACAGGATCGCCCAAGCCTCATCATGTGCGTGAGGTGTGAAGTCGACAACTTCGATGTTACTGTCTTTTAACTTGTCTGTCATAAGCCTCAGGGCGCGAGTTATTGGTGGATGGGGCCGCACGGTTCCGTCGTGCCACAACACGCCGATTCGCAATGGTCGCCCAGAAGGTATTGTGTATGTCCGCCATGGCATGGGTATCAGTGCAGGTTCCTCCAGCCACGGCTCTGCGTCGATTATAGTCTTCATGAAGATCTTCAATCCCTGCAACGAAGTCGAAAGCGGCCCTAACACACTCTCCACAGTATCAGCTCCCGCCATCATATAGCCCCAGCCATCAGTCGGTATTCGAAAGGATGTTGGTTTGAGGCCATAGATACCGCAATTCGCGGCTGGGCTTCGAATGGAACCACCCACATCGGAACCAACGCCTAGGCCAGAGCCACGAAGAGCAATAAGTGCGCCTTCGCCGCCTGAACTTCCGCCTGAAGTAAGTTTGCTGTTGTACGGATTTGTAGTGACGCCATAGAGGTTCGAATCTGTCTCCAGATGCATCATCGTCTGTGGGATTGTTGTTCTGCAGTGGAAAACCGCGCCTGCGTTTCGGAGCACTTGGACAATGTGGGCATCTTCTTTTGCGATATTGTCCCAGTGTGAAACGTAGCCAGTCGTACATCGCAGACCCTGAAGCCCAACGTGTTCTTTTAAGCTGATGGGCAGGCCATGCAATGGGCCGATTGGGCGTTGATGTTCCTGAAAGTAAGCATCGAGTTCTCTTGCTCGCTCCAGTGCGAGACCAGGCAGAAGCTCGGTAAGGCAGTTCGACAGACCTTGCGATATAGCGGCAAGTTGTAAATAGGCGGTGGAAACTTGCACCGCTGACAGTTGACCGGCTGAGAGAGCTTGGAGCAGTTCTTCGGGGAGCAAGTTTGTGATTGACACAAATGACTGATCAAGCAGTCTACAGGGCAGGTGCAAGACGTTTAGCGGCAGATCTGAGGGAATTGCCGGTGCCGGCGGAATCAAAGAAGCGATTGTGGCATCTCGATAGCGTTGTGCTTCTTCAGCAATCTGGGTGTATGTTCTCATCGGTGACTTCTTTTTGGCAGGAGGCATTGTTAGAAAGCAGTGCGAACGTCTTATCACGTCAAAACCGTGCCACTTTGATAGGAGCTGCTCTCAGACGAGCCTCTTAACAGCAATCAACAGTGCACTCTAGAAAGAGCAGACGTGATTGCCTGACTGAGATGTTTCATCCTTAGCGCGGTGCTGAATCAGCGCCCGGCGTCTCTTCGCCGCAACGCCGCGCGGGTGATGAGAGCTAGGGAACTTTTTGTTATCGCCTCTTTGCAGCTGCGCAGTCTCTGTAGAAAAACATTCTTTCAATCTCGCCCTTTGTCCTCCACTAGGGCAACCTTCGTGTATGTACTAGGTTCTGAAAGCAATGAAGTCTATTCCACATTCTCTCACCGCTCGCTCGTTTGCTCCTTCTGCTCTTGCAGTACGTCTTTCTCTTTCAACTAATACTTTGCGCCCCTGCAGCACACTTCACGTCACCTGCAACTACAGGCAGATCTCAACCGCCATGCCTCCACCACCCAAGCGCAAGTGGAACCGCCCCAGGCCCAGCGGCGCTGGCCCCAACAACGCCGCCAACTCTCTCTCGACCGCCGCCCAGCACCAGCTGCCGAAGCGCCCAAAGGTCCAAGATGCACTACAACAGAATGGCGGGCCCACCGGGCCTGTCGACGTCAAGGCTATGTACAGCACGTCTGCTGGCAACGCTGAAGCGAAGCGTTTCTCTGACATGAAGGGCGCACTGGACCAGTCGCTGTTGAACAGTCTGGACAAGATGGGCTTCGAGTTCATGTCGCCCGTGCAGCAGAAGGTCCTCACTGAGCTGCCAAACATTACATCTGACTGCATTGTGCAAGCCAAGACCGGTACTGGCAAGACTGTTGCTTTCCTGCTGCCTGCCATTCAGAACCTTCTGTCCGGCAACGCCCCTCCCCGAGGCAAGGTTGGCATCCTGATCATCTGCCCTACGCGCGAGCTGGCGCTGCAGATTGCAAAAGAAGCAAATGACGTCACTGCCTGCTTGCCACGAAGGATGGAGACCCACACTGCTTTCGGAGGTACTTCCCGCGCTTCCAACCTCAAGGCCTTCATGAACGGCAACCCTACCATCCTCGTCGCCACACCTGGCCGACTCGACGATATCCTCGGTGAGGAAGAGGTTCGCGAAAGGTTCACCCACGTCAAGACCGTCGTCCTCGATGAGGCAGACCAGATGCTTGACGCTGGATTCGCGCCAGCGGTCAAGAAGATTCTCCGTCGTCTGCCGCCGAAGAATGACGGATGGCAAGGCATGTGCTTCTCTGCCACCATGAACACAGAGGTCATGGACGTCGCCAAGTGTGTACTCTTTCCCGGATTTACGACACTTTCTACAGTGGATCCCAACGAGGTTCCGACCCACGAGCGCGTCCCGCAGTTCTACATTACTGTGCCCACCGTGAATCAGACTTTCGCTGCTCTCCTGGCGTTGATTGAGCAAGAGTACAACAAGAACCCCACCGACTTTAAGGTGATTGTGTTTGGTACAACTGCCAACGGCGTAGGCCTTTTCTACGACCTATACAAGAACGCATTGCCTCAGTTCAGGCTGTTTGAGCTGCACAGCCGCATGTCGCAGCCTGCTCGAACCAAGACCACCCAACAGTTCAAGGATGCTACCAGCGGAATCCTTGTAGCTTCCGACGTGGTCGGCCGCGGTATGGACTTCCCTAATGTTGGCCTTGTTGTTCAAGTCGGTCTTCCTTCCAGCACTGAGCAGTATGTTCACAGGGTCGGCCGTACCGCCCGTGCCGGAAAGGATGGGCGAGCTGTGATCATCCTTTCCGAGCCGGAGTCTTTCTTTCCCAAGATCAACAGGACTCTGCCCCTCAACCCATACCCTGTCGACATTGTCGCGGAGGTGCCCAAGCACCAACCGACCGTCACCCGAGCTTTCATGAACGTTGAGGAGGAGGCCAAAGCCAAGGCCTACCAAGCGTTCCTTGGATACAACAAGACCTTTTTGAAGAAATTGAAGCTGAGTCCAGCCGATCTTGTACGTCTCGCAAACGAGTATGCAAAGGCCATGGGCTGCCCAGAGCCACCGCTCATCGAGAAGAGCACAATCGGCAAGATGGGCCTAAAGGGTGTCCCTGGTCTCAGGATTGGCTCTCGAAGGGCTTAAGCCACAAACCGAGCCTGTCTTGGCGACAACTACGTTGATTTGAACGCGTCATCAGCACAAGTACTGTTTTTCGACGCTGCTGTCTCCCTCTGCAGTCTGTTGCATGATACCCGGCGTTTTTGGCTGATGGCGTTGCATGTGGGATTCGACTTTAGACAGAGCGGCTTCTAAGATTTTCACGGTCTGGCTTTTCGATAGATTTAACCTTAGACATACTACCTTAGAAATTCGAGGCTGAACGCCAACGTGGCTGAGCAGTTTTCCGAAAAGATTGCAGGTGTGGATGCAAGGGAGGCTGAAAGAGCTGGATGCGTAACATAGATGGCATAAACAGTTTCGCCACCACAATCACCTCGATCTCAGCAATTCCCTACACTAATTTCTGACGAAGCTAACGTTTGTTCACGAAGAGAGGTGTGTCGTTCCTGTTGTTTGAAGCTTTCTTTGCTTTTTCCAGAATCTCCCTCCTGTAAGCAACTCGTTTGCTTGAAGTGTTTCATACAAACATCTTTACATGAAGCCGAGGTATTGGTCGTGGTCAATGTCATACATACATTGGTGCTACCACGACCTGATGAGCATGGGTGAGTAGTCCCTACACCGAGATTTGTGTCACCACCCCCTTCGCTGCCTCATCCGATTGCGCAGGGTCTAGACACCCAGGTGTGCTTCCTTGGCACCGGTCTGTCGTGTCCGTCTGCCGGGTCCAAATTGTCACCGTCTTGGTGGTGCTGGGTTCGTAGGGTGAGACTTCAGCGCATATCCGAGAGTCACAGAGCTATCGAAGTGCTTTGGATAGCCATTGTGCGAGGCTACTAACACATGATGACGACGAAGACCGCTGGCAAGGCAAGTCAGAGGTCGAATTTCCACCAAACCAGGGCTCCATACGAGATGTTTCGAAACCTTGTGTGCCTTTTCCTTGGTCTAGTCCAAGGACAAACCTAATGAGCTGACTTGCAGCCGTTAGATCCAGCGGACTGGTGACTCTCATCTACTTGGGGTGGTTATCACAGAAGAAAATGGCTGTCAGCAGAGATTATATGCTCCCTTGCCGAAGCAGTCATCACAGCGAGTATATAGAAGCCTCTCCATGCATGTCAGGTGGTCATCCAGCAGCTCACTCTCGCTTCTTTTGTTTACTTTTCCAGTCATTCGTTCATTTTCGAGCACCTCTCAAGATGCTTGTTCCATTGTTCATTGCTGCCATTGCAGCCATCCCCGCCGTCAAGGCTCAAGATGTTACTGCCTCAGTGACCCGATGCACAACTCGCTTCGGCATGTTCCCTGCCCCTACTGGAGTCTCTCTCGACACATGGTACAACTATGCCACGACGACCAACAGCTTTGCCATCACGAGCACCACCCAGGAGACGACCACCATCACTCCTTCGGCAACCACCTTCACTGATGTTGTCAACGTGACTTCCACGTTCTTCACCACCTCGACGTCAATACCGGTGCCGGTCACAGTTGCCACACCCGCTGGATTCTTCCCGCTTCTGGCGAGCGCCGCACCCACCGCAACCCCGATTGGCCGCTTCAAGCGTGCATCGATCGATTCTCGCGCTGAGCACATCCACAAGGTCAAGCGCCAGACCGCGCCCGGCAACACTGCTGGCTTCATCGTCTCTCCGGATGGCACTACTTCCAACCTCAACCGCATCTACCCTCAGCGCGTCGTCTGCCGCGTCGCCGTCACTGTCAACAGCACGTCTACCACCATCATTACTGGTCTGCCTAAGACCGAGACCTTGGTCCCGGCTACTGCTACTTCTGTTAGCACCGCGACTTTCAGTGTCACTGAGACGATTGTCGAGGTCCAGGCTCAAGCTACTACATATGCGGCGTGCGGAGAGAACAACATCGGTAAGTAACCTCGTTCTGAATAACTGAGATTGGAATGACTACTCACACCTTCTAGTGTCCAGCGTCCCCGGCTTCGACGACCAGCAGATCTACTTCGACCGCATTGTGTTCCGCCCCAGCGAAGGCTTCCCGATCGCGAACAGCCTCGTCGTCAACACAACCTCCGCCATCAACTGCTGCATCGCGTGCCAAAACCAGCCTTTCTGCGCTGGTTCCTTCTTCGCGCCCTCGGTCCAGGCATGCCACCTCCAACTGACCCAAGCCGCGCCCGCGCCCGCACCCCCCTCCCTCCCAGCCCCAAGCTCCAACGCCAGCCTGCCGTACCCCATCGCCTCCGGCGCGCCCTACCCGGTCCCAACAAACGGCAGCTTCGCCCTGTACCCCACGGCCTCGGGCATGCTCCCCTCGGGCCTGTCCACCATGCTGCCCATCGCCACGCCGCTCCCCACCGACGGCATGAGCATCCTGCCCGTCATCGAGCCCGCTGCGTCGGGCACCCTGGCGGCCCCCGGCACGGGCACCTGCTCCATTGGCAGCCTGAGCTTGTATCTCGGCGTGATCCGCGGCAAGAACAATTTCCCCGCTGCTGTGGCGCTGAGTTTCTCCAACGGGCCGTGTGGGCGCTTGAGTATTGATTTCGAGGCTGTTACGCCCGAGACTAATGATGTGATTGCGAGGCGTATGGTTGCTATCTCCTAGATTTAGGGGGTAGGGAGAGTCCGTGAGCGCCGGAGTGGGGGGTGAAAATGGGGAAGGAACGCGGAAATGAAGGCATGGGGGATTGTAGACGCATTAGGATTGGGGTTGCAGGAGTACTCTTTTTTTCTGTTTGTCCATGTCACTCGTTTACGCTCTGGATTTGCTTGTTTGCGTTTTGTGCTTTCGATTCGCTTCTAGACATACTTCACCGCCAACACGGCTTTTTTGCTGGATAATTCAGGCTTGTAGAAATTGTACCGCATTGCATCGCACATCCGTGTCTATCCTTAGTGCATCGGCTCTTGGGGGGTGTTTGTCGTTGCAAAGTGGGTGGTGTGTGTGGAGCACCGCAATGGGCATCCCTAGCTGAGATGTGCCGGTGTTCTTTTGTTCTCGGAGAATTTCTGGAGTCGTGGCGCAGGGCGATGTGGGAGATCACAGAGGATATCCCTGGGTGTTTGGATGTTGCTATTTCTGACTTGTGCGCATTTGGCGCAGTCGTGAGGCTTGGGAGTTCGCAGCAGTGGGCTCATGCATCTGCCGCAGAACGGAGATGGCGTGCTGCGCGCAAGGGAACAGTGGATCATGACGGTGCTGACTGCATCCTCATCAGCAGTACCTGGTACGGCGGTGTTGCTATGGGGACGGTCGTTTTGTTAAACATGACGAAAGCGTGTCTCGTGAGCATTCCCATTCTCGAGCAGTTCACGGGGGTGGTTGAGACATGTGACGAAGCCAGAATGATGCGTCGATGTTGCATCAGTAGAACAAGGACTTTCAATCTTCAACACCGCATGGACGTTATTGAGGCTCGAGCGAAGATGCTTTGGACGGTCAATAAAGTTCCGAGGATCTTCATGTGACCCACGCCAGAAGCCGAGCCGCAGCAGGATTTCAGGTTCGTGGGCCTTGAATGCGCGGATAGATTCAGCGGAACCCACTCCGGATCGCGATCGCCTAAGGCTTCGCTTATGGATCGACCGTGGCTGGTGGCTTGCGCATCACAACGGTACGAACGGCTACTGCGAATATGCAAAAGACATTTTGGTTGAGACAGTGGACGGTGTTGCTGTACGAGAATTGAGATTGAGCAGAAAGTGATGTGAGGTCTGATTACGGTGGTTAGTAGTGCAAGCCAACGACCAATGACGTGCATGAACCGGTCGTCCGCGAGGTGCAGCTATTGGAAGGGTACCCGTGCTGAACACGGTCGGTGGTCGACAGCCTTGTGGACGTTTGCTGGTCTAGTTTGCTGGTCCACCCAGGGCTGGCAGGTGTCAAAGGGGTGCGAGATTCCTTTTCCGGCTACCATCGTGATGCTCGCGCATCTTCTGTGCTTCTCAGGGCAGCGAGAGATCGCAGTGTTAACGTGCGGAGTACTACACCCGATAATCGTCGACCGACCAGCGTCTGTGGGGCGCATACCCGTTGCAGGGGCATAGCACCTACTACTTTGCAAGAAACCCATACATTTACAAGATACAGCAGTAGTAGGCACAAGAGGCTCGCCGGGAAATTATTATTAAATTTTGACGTTAAGATCTTACGTGGTTGTTGAACTGTATGTCCCTTCACATATAGGGCTGGATCAGGCCTCCCGTATGCTGGTCGGTCGACGACTATCGGGTGTAGTATGTGGTGATTTCCGGCCCTGATGCGCCTTCTAGACCGTAGAGAGACATGGTGCATGGTGCTGCTGGTTGGTGGAGCTGAGCGGATTTCTCGCGTCGTGCCCTGTCGTTTCATGGGCCCCCAGGCTCTCGAGTGGATGGCAAGAGCCACACGATCTTAGGCTGTGCAGCAGAACCCCTTTGACCTGCGGCCGTGGTTAGCTACCAGCTGTCGTTCGCACAAGCGTCGCAGTGCGTTGTGCAGCGCTAGTCGGCCATGGCATTGTTGATGCTGCTCGCAGGCTGGCTTGGGCACGACTGACAGGCGCCGCGAGCGAAGCGTCCGTGAGCAAACAGCTGGCAGCCAGCGCGAGGTTATTCCTGGCCGCCATTCCACAATGACGCAGATCAACCAGTGGAACGCGTCCAGGCGGTGGTGTGATTGGCCGGCACCCCTTGCACAGCTGCTCCTTCCCTTGCGGAAGCAGCTGCAGCTGATTCCAAGTCGCTCTTTCCTGCTTCCTTCCCCTCTCGCCGCGTCTTACTTGTGGAAGGCGCGTACCCCGTCTGTTGATCGCATTGCACCTTCCCCAACGCGCCCTTTGTGTACACAACAACTCGCACAAACTGTGCAAGCACGCTCAGCGCGCCATCGTCGATCAGGCCGCTGCCCATCCCATCTGTCGTCACTGGCCGCCTGTTAGCGCCGGCAAGCGAGTCGCTCGGCTGCCTCACATCGCCTTCCGCACAGGTAAGATAGCAGCCCACCGCCTCGCCCTGCGCCCGCGCTCACCGCTGCTCCCAAGCCCAGCCCAACTCCCCAATTCTCCCCGGCGCATGACAGACAACACGCTCTTTCTGCATTCACCGCCCAGACCAGCAACCCTTCACCAACGGTCCGCACGGCCGTCGTCATTGCAATCTCCCGCACCGCTTCATTCGCCGACCGTGCTCCACAGCCTGGACTGCCCCGTTTCGCAAAACCATACGCGACTTGACGCGTCAAAGCGTCTGCTGAGGCTATACAAGCTCTCTGAGGACGTCGGCCGGCTTGCATGTAATGGCAGCAGCGCGCCGACAGCCGTCTATGCAGATTTTTCAGGATCCCGCACCACCCCAGGACCACCACGAAGCCGCCGCCTACGACCCACGCTACCTCGACGCCTTCGTCAGCATCGTCGACGTGTCGGCCGACGCGCACACCCGCCTCGCACCGCCAGCGTCCCTCTCCACCAAGCCGTCGCCGTCCAAGGGACAGCACGACTCCAGCTCGCCCCCTCGGAACGTCCTGGGCGAGAAGAA
This sequence comes from Lizonia empirigonia, assembly GCA_009982855.1. NCBI lineage: Eukaryota > Fungi > Ascomycota > Dothideomycetes > Pseudoperisporiaceae > Lizonia > Lizonia empirigonia. The sequence goes on along the minus strand of JAADKA010000042.1, from coordinate 147,573 downwards.
CATCAACCTGCCAGCACCCCGGGAGCAGCGCTTCTGCACCGACGCGCCCATGAAGAAGGCGCGACAGCCCGAGCAGCCACTGAGCATGGCGCCCGTCCAGTACTGGCCTGGCCTCCCATCGTCTCAAACGGACAAGGAGAACGCGTACGCCTACCCGGAGCCCAACATGGCCGCCGTGTCAGCCGCAGAGCCACCGACCAAGCACACAGCCAACAACAAGCGCGCCCTGCTGGACGCTGCGCCGTTGCGCGACCGCAGCAAGAAGCAGAAGGTCACCAAGGAGGTCAAGATCGAGGAATCCGAGGGACCCCTACCAGAACCGGACGGAATGCCGTCCGTCGAGGATGACGGCAACAAGCCGTCGTACAGCTACGCAATGCTCATTGGAATGGCCATTCTCCGCGCCCCGAGTCGCCGTCTCACATTGGCGCAGATTTACAAGTGGATCTCAGACACTTTTGCGTTCTACCGCAACTCACAAGAGACAGGGTGGCAGAACAGCATCCGCCACAATCTCAGCCTGAGCAAATCCTTCTCCAAACAGGAGCGGCCCAAGGATGACCCCGGAAAGGGCCACTATTGGGTCATCAATGCCGGCTTCGAGAAGCAGTACCACAAGGTCAAAGCTGCGCGCCGTTCGACAAACCCTGACGGATTTGTGCCGGCATACCCTAGCGACCTTGCTCGACCTTCCACGTCGACGTCCGCCAGCTTTCCCCCTATGAGCTCGGCCAAAGGCTTCGACTCAAGCAGATTCCCAGAGCCCGAGGAGAACGAACTGCCAGATTCGGATGCTACCATCCCGTGCTCGGACCCTGCTGCCCATGACGGTCATGACTCGATGAGCATGCCACCACCACGCGCTATGCCATCCTCACCACCACCCGCCGACATCCAATCCTCTCCTCCGCCGCCTGTTTCGCGGTCGCGTTCTGTGCGCGAGGACACCCCGCCGCGCGCCCCTCGCTTCCCATCCAACAGCCGATCAGGCGGACGCCGCCGCAAGTTCCACGGCCTCGGTGACAGTGGCTACTACTCCTCGATTGAGTCATCTGCAATCAAAGGCAAACCGCTTGGACCACTTCTCACCTCCGAGGCAGATCTCGATCGCTCAAGCATCAAGAGAGGACGTGCTGAAGAAGAAATTGCCCGGATACGGGGCTCCTCATACGACTCCCCGTCCAAGACTAGGCATCACATCAAGCAGCCAGGTGCCGCCCAACCCATCTCGTCGCCCTTCCGCGTGAGCGACAAGTTCAATGGAAATCCTCTCACCCCGGCTATTGTCTTCAAGCGGCCTGCCCTGCCACCTGCCTCGGCGTCGCCAAACACCAACCTGCGAAACCACAGGAACAAAATGCGAGAGCTGGTTGGCGGTTCACCAGACAAATCCCTCGCCATGTGGGCCGACACGTCCTTCCTGGATGCTAAAGGCTGGAGTCCGGCCGTGTCAATCCCCAACGAAGAACACGTGAACCTTGTTGGTGACGGATTCGAGAGCACATTCGACATCTTCGGTGACTTTGGCTACAATGAGAGTCCTCTCAAGCGTAGCATGAGCATGAAGCGCCCTCGCATGGAACGTGCAGTGACCACCAGTGGCGTTCTTGCTGACATCACCGGCTTGAAGGGCAACATGACAAACTCGCCCACCCCTAACTGGAAGATGGCGTCTGCTTTCCTCAACATACCTAACTTATCACCCATCAAGGGCATGTCTCCCCTAAAAGCTCCCCAGCTGAAGCCTCCGAAATCCGCCCCATTGGCAGGTCTTGGCCTTTCTCTTCCGGGACCGAATAAGGAGAATGGCCTGCCTGGCCTTTCATCTCAGTCCTTCGGTGCTTCTTCCACACAGCAAGAGAACAAGGACGACGAAGACATCTTCCATCTCCTGCACAGCGACGAGTCCGAGCCTGGCATCGATTTGCTCCAAGGGTTTGAGAAGATTGGTGCGAGACCGTCCGCTGTCGCACCGAACGGATCACCTAAGAAGCTATCGAGACCGGGCCTGACTTGCAGCAACACTGTTCGATTCTAAGCCTGCACCGCTGATGGGTATGGGGCAAACCCTCGACTGTAATCGATCGAGGCTTGAGCGCAGTCACCAAGTTGTAGCCGCCGCCGTCACGGTTGGCTCTTCGTGACTATGCAAGATAGCCAGGTCGATGACCGGTTGGAGGTGAGCTCCTACTCAGACTGTGCCGCGAGCCCACCTGATACCCCTTCCATAATTCCTACCTTCCATTGGCGTTGATCCTTCCCTCCCCATATGACCTTTCAGGCCGCCACCCACTATCTTACCATTCATCGAGCGACACTTGGATACACACTATGGATTCATCTTCTGGATATTCCTCTCTTACGATGTCACGACGAATGATACCCACGATAGCCATGGCCGGCTCCTTCTACGTATAGCGCTTTAATCCCATATTGATTAATATTGGGCACGGCGTTCTGGTTCAAAGGGCCACAATGGCGTACCCATATTACCCCTGTGTTTTTTTTTTCGTGCCATCCATGACACTGGCGTTTTTCGGCTCGATTTCAGTGCTTTTGCACCGTCATCTCGTATACACCCCGGTTGCATGTTTTTGTTTTCTCACCCCCCGATAGCGCACTCGTGTGAGGCGCGCATGCCATTGTGAGATGGCTGGTGGCAAGCGTGTGAGTGTTTCGCCCATGTGGTCGTCGGGGTTTGGGTAGCGAATAGAGGATTTTGAATACTTTGTTCTTGTGTGATTTTGTCTGACTTTGCGTGCCTTTGATTGCAGTGCGTGTTGGTTCGGTGGGTATGGTGTCCCATTGGCCTGCTGTGCTGGGGTGCTGTTGATTGCTCTGCACTGGCCGGCTAATCTGGGGGATGCATTTGCATTTGTTGTACCCTCTGGAACGGTGCGATGAGCAAGTGTCAATGTCGGCGTGCAATGGCTGCTTGTTTGTATCTCCCTGCCCCTCTGTGATGCACAACCATGTGTTGAACTTCGTGGTGCTGGGTTGTGTTGCGTGGGATTGTGGGGTGGGGGGTGTGGTGTGGTTATCTGCTCACCGCCCCCTCTCAAATAACCCCCCCCCTGGTCGCTGCTGCTGCCGCCGCCGTTGTCGTTGTTGTTGTCGTTGTTGTTGTCGTTGTCGTCGTTGTTATCGTTATTGTTGGAATTGACGTGGGTTAAGAACCACGAGCTCAGAATGACTGGGAGGTGGATTGTTTTTTTGGTAAGTGGGTTTGATAAGTTTGGGTTGGGTTTGGGTGTAGTGGATGCTTCTGGCAAGCGCGTTTTATAGAGTACTGACTTAGGGGAAGCTGTGTGAAAGGTATTTAGCTACTAGCGAGGTGTAGGTGTTGTGATGGTTTGGTTGGGTTAGGTTGGGTTGATGATTGTTGTGACGTGGACTGTGGAGTGTTGGATGCGTGTTAGATGGTTATTGGAGATGCGGCTTGTTGGGTGTTGTGAGACGGGACTACTGGTATGGAGAGTGTGGGCGCCCTGTAGTACAAAGTATTGGGTGGATGTGGATTTGTATAGATTGCTGGCGTGATGAAGTTGGCTTGAGCGTCACTATGCTCTCGGGGAGGATATCACATGCTGAGCTATGTAATATGGATTTCTTCCACGTTGAGTCTATCCCAACCAGCATCCCCATCCCCATCTCTAAGAAGCTCACATACATAACACCATACACATACACCTGCCCAACCAACCGAAACTCCCCCCTCCCCCCTTCATCCCCACCCACCCGACGCAGAACAAACGGCACATCCGCGCCGCCCAGAACCGCACACACATCGCCCTCCCGCATCGCATCGGGCCCTAACCCCCAGCGCCCCCCTGCCGTGACAAAGAAGCGTCGGTGGGTCGCAGCGTGGCCGAAGCGCTGCGCGAAGCCTCGGTGCGGAAGCATTTCGAGCTTGTAAAAAAATTCGAACGCGCGGATGGTGGATTCGTAGAAGGCCCGGTTGAAGAAGAGACATGCTTGGATGAAGGAGCTGAGGGTTTGGGAAGGAGGGGAGGGCGTGGATGTGCATTCGAGGACGGAGACGAAGGCAAGAAGAGGGGCGGTGGGGTAGGCGTGGGGCGTTGTTCTGGTCAGGCGCCAGCAGGTTTCGATTGAGTTGCCGATGTTGCTGGTGGGTGGGGCGAAGTTGGTGTCTCGCATGGTGTGGTCGAAATTGGTGGCTTGCATGGTGTTGGTTTGGGAGAGGACTGTGTCGAAGAGCAGGGCTGTGGCGTGGAGGGTGGGTCCGTTGATGCGTGGTGGTGGCGCGGGTTTGCTGAGACGCAGACTCACGTTCCATGCTTCCCAGAAGGCAGCGGGGGCGTTGGAGATGCTGGATGCCCAGCGCGGTATCCATGATGCGTGGTCACTGCTTGTGAGACTCTCTGCTGTGTTTTGGGCCTGCACAAGGAAGTTAAGGGAGACTTTTGTAACTGCGTGAGCAGTGTCGGTCGGAGACTGTAGATCAACGATTGTATTGCTATCTGTTGTCGTGTTGTGATGTTCGTCTACAGGAGCTCTTGACTCATGGGTAAGTGCACTTGCCCACCGGGCAGTGCCTGCTACAATAGGATGTCATGTCACATCAGCCACGTGGTTACACACCCCCTCAGCTGCGGTGCCAACCAAAGCTGATCTTCCTAGCTAATCAATGTTCCATATCTCACTCAGGATACCCGAGATGATAGTCCTCCCATAGCTCCCACTGCCTAGTACCAGTGAGTCAAGCTAGCTGGATCAGGGCTGTCCTGCTCTTCAGACTCAGACAGGCAGTCTTTGACGTCTCTCAATCCAAGCTGTCGGACGAACTCGGCATGCTTCTGGCGTACAAGGATCTTGGTGAGTCCATTAGCTGGCATGAGATTGGTGGGCTTCCACTGAACTGATATACGTCCATCAGCCACCTCCTGTCTCGACCAATGTTGGTGAACGTCTACATGGCGCAGACGCGTGAACAGCTTATCCTCGTGCTTAGTGACAACGCCCACAGTCTGTAGGTTGTCGCAATAGATTGTCGGTACCATCTCTAGGTCAAGCTTGATGTGTTTGAACAGTCGATTCCAAGCCTGTAGCTCGCTGGCTGCTGTAGATAGAGCTAGGAGCTCCGCCTCTGTAGTCGATTTCGTGACTGATCGCTGGAGTGCCGCTTTCCAGTCAATCGGCATGCCGTATAGCATGAATAGATATCCCTGTAAGCTGCGCCGCGTTGGCAGGTCGTCGGCAAAGGCTGCATCGGAGGCACCGTAGAACAGTGGCTCTATACTGGCAGTCCTTGGGCTTGAGCTCATGAATATAGTGTGGCTATGCGTCGCCAGCTTCGCGTCAGCTGCATGATCTCCGTGAGCACCAATCGCCAACCGCTTCTGGCCGATCAGATACTTCCACGCGTGGTATGCTGCGCTAATGTGCTTTTGGCCTGGATTTTGTAGATAACGAGATAACTCTGAGTGGGTTTGCGCGACATCAGGCCGAGTGTATGTCGAGATGTAGGCCAGTGATCCGACCAATTCTTGGTACAGCTTCGTGCGCTGTTCATCTGGCTCCTCTGTGCTTAGGCCGATATTTCCCTCTATCAGCGGTACTGCTGGGTATGCTCTGCTCGTCTGAGCAATGTTGTATCTTGCCGCCACCTTGTCAATGAAGCTGTCTTGTATAAGCCATATCTTCTTCTGGCTGCGCTCTCGGATCACGCGTATGCCGAGAAACCACTTCAACTCTCCCAGAAATCGCACGTCGTATGCAGCTCTCAGCTGTCGATCGAATTGGTGGTAGACGTCCTTGTTCTTGGAAGCTACAGCCACGACTATATCGTCCACAAAGAAGAAGACGATCAAGTGATCGTTGCTGAACAGGCAGGGCACTCCTGGCACCTGCTGAAGGCCCAGCTTCTCGAGCGTGGCAGTGAGATGCTTGTACCATAGTCGCGGTGCATCTCGAAGCCCGTACAGAGCTCGCTTGAGCTCAAGCAGTTGACCAAGCTCTCCCTCGTATCCTTCTGGACATCGCACGTACGTAGTTCGATCGAGCTCAGCGTTTAGAAACGCGTTCAGGACGTCGTACTGGTATAGGTCAAGATCAAACGCAGCTGCCAGGGCGATCAAACATCGAAATATCTTCGCGGCCAACGTCGCCGCGTACGTGTCGCCGTAATCCTGCTGCAGGTCTCCTCTCACTACCAGTCTCGCCCTGAACTTGTAGAGATATCCGTCCTCGTCGAACTTGTACGTAAATACCCACATGAGTGGCAGTATCTCAATGTCTATCAGGCCTGAAACTCTCGCTGATCGTCCAAAGCAGCTCTTCTGGATAAAGCTGTCAATCTCTTTGCGGGTTGCCTTTCTGAACTCAGCACCAAATGGATGACGATCCAGGTCTTTCCACCTCTTCGGCTCAGCTGGCAGCTGTTCGCGGTGGAGTCGGATCTTCGGCGCTTCATTGAGCAGCTTCGCCGATGCTGTGGGGTTGATACAGGTCGCGAATGTCGCCAGATAGGTGCAAAACTTGGCTGGCTTTCGACTCCGCTTACCCTCAACTATGAATTGCTCTGATACCTGGCTGCTGATCTCTCCTCGTCGTGCAGCGTTGTTGGACGCTCTGTCTGGCTCTTCTCCTTCCGGTGCTAGAGCATATCCACGTCCCTAGCCAGTATCATCCATCAACTGATCAGTGAGCGGCTGGCCTATAAGCTGGGTCAGCTCTGGCGACTCTGGTGTCGCCTCTAGAGTCATAAGCGCTCTAGTATTCTTCTGCTGCTAATCGTGGCCCCGCTGGTGGGTCGATGGCGGTTGAACATGAATCGTATCTCCGATCTGATTCGCCAGCTCATCTACGCCCTCAGGCTTTGATAGCTGATCCATCAATATATTGCTGTGATCGAGCGTCTCCTTGATATCCAGCACTTCTGCTGCCTCCTGAATGTAGCTCTTCTCTGCGTACTGGCCTTGGCCGTCACAGAGCTTGTCTCGAGCGAAGACAACATCTCGGGTTCGTATCACTCGTCCGATGGTCGGCAACCAAACTCGGAAAATGTCAGTTGAGTCAAAGCCTACCAGGTGGCCGATGAGAGCTCGAGACTCGAGCTTGGCTTCTCGTGGCAGCTTCTCGTTGAGCACATAGACTCTCGCTCCAATCACCTTAAGGTGAGCAACTGATAGCTTAATCCCCTTGACTTTAGTGTATAGGCAGCTCCAGTCGATCGCTTCGACTGGTGTTCGATTGAGCAGGTATATAGCCGTCATTACGCACTCGTTGGCGTATTACTTTGGTAGGCCAGCATGCAGCCGGATAGCTCTGCCTCGAATAACAATCGCCTTCCCTGCGCGCTCGATCGCTCCATTCTGAGCTTCGGTCGCTCTCGGTTCTATAGCGATCCCGAGGTCTCTGCATATCTCGAGCAGCTCGACGTATCCAGTCTCCATGTCAAGCCTTACGACGATGACCTTGCTCTTGAATTGGCGTTCAATCTTTGCCAGCAATCTCTTGAAGATCCGTGTCAGCGTAGCCTTTGTCTTGTCTAGCATGCAACATCCTTCATGCCACTTTGAGTTCTGATCGACCATGTGAAACAGATACTGATCGCCATTGTAGCAGTGATCGCCTCGCTCCAGAAGCTGCACCAGGTCGATACTGATGCGCTCAAACGGGCGAGTAGCTGGCTCGCGCGGTGGCCTCCGGCTGACCAGCTTTGTTAGTTTTGACTGTATACAGATCTCACAGTCCCTCCACTTCGGCACTGGATCGCCATTGACTAGCTGCAATCCATCCACGCCATCTGGAAGATGATCGATCGCCTGTCGGCCTGCATGTCCCCACATGATATGGGCCTCCTCTGGTGTGAGCTGTAGCGATTTCCTCGGCTCGTAAGAGGGCTTCTTGTGGGCATGAGCTGATGCTGCAAGCAAGGAGCCGGCGTCCGGCCGCTCCATGCTGTCGGATTCCATCAGCCAGTGACCACCCATGTACTGAAGCTTGCTTATGACGTTGTTCCATCTTCCTTGATACAGGCAATCCCGGCCTGAGTCGAAGTGTATGCCAACTGATCGACAGCGAGATAGACCAACTACGTTGGTGAGAAAGCCTGGAACATAAGTCACGTAGGTGAGCTCTATCTGCTCTGTGCCCGTGGGCATGTTTACGAGCAGAACGACATCTCCCCACTCTTGTATTACCAGCTACCACCTCACCTTTCCCATTAGCTCGCTTCTTCCAGCCGTAGGCTCTAGTGTTGGTGACATGAGTGTTTGATCCTGGATCGAGGATCCATCGATTGATCAAACTCGGCTTGATCGCTTGCTTGTTCGTACAGTCTGTGCTCATTGTGAGCTGCAGCACACAGCTGTCGAGATCCTCAATAGTCGGGCTGCGGTCGTCAAATCGACGCGGTGTACTCGAAGCTACTGTCAAAGCTGTTGTGCCCGCGTTGGCCTTGAGAGCCGCCTTCATGGCTCGTCCTATTGGAGACTGGCTCTCTATTGCTTTGCTGAATTTCTCCTGAATGTCAGGCTTCGGCGTCCAGCCTTGAGGCTTACCCTTCCCTCCAAGGTACCAGCAGTCTTTGAATCGATGCGTGAGGCCGCACTTGCATTCAAGCCTTCTGTCCTTGTTATTAGTCTGAGTCTCTGTGCCATCCGCTCGTCTGTCAAAGCTCTGATTAATGCCCAGTGTCGCGAATGTGCCGAGCGATGACGCCACTGGTCTCGTCGAGCGCCAGTACATGGCAAACTTAGCAACGAGATCATCTAAGGTTGGGATTGGCTGAGCGTTGAGCTGAGCTCGAAATAGTGTAGCTTGTTGCGTCGTCGCCCAGGTGTCTTCAAGACCCTTTACAGCCAGCAGGAAGTCGCGTTGAGCTCGCGGTGATGTGACGTCAGGCAGACAGACTGCCTCACACATCCTCACGATATGCAGCCACTCCTCAAGCCAACTGTCGATGTTGTTACGTGGTCGACTCTGCAATTGTCGATACTTAGCTATCAGCTGCAGCTCCCTCTCGGCCGTTGATGGGCAGAAGTGCTTCTTCAGCTTCTTCAATCGAGCGTACGTGGTATTGTCGCTCTGAATCAGGTGTATATGGCGGCGGCTGATCGTTCGGCCGATCTCCTGGGTAAAGTCGTTCAACGCTTTCCTTTTGATAGTATATCTGGCCAGTGTTCGATCATAATTCCTCTCCGCCTGCTGGTATCGCTGGAACTCCTCGGTCGTCATGTCCTTGAGCACGACGCCGGTGTCTACTTCTGTCTCGTCATGGTAGTGCTCTGGCTCCACCGCTGCTGGCTCCTCGAGCTTCTCAAGAGCTGCTTGGTCAAGGTCCGGATCGACCATTGACCACAGGTGATGCCTGTCCGCGCTATCCTTTCGTAGGAAGATCCATTCTTCCCAGTCCGCAGGCTTCTCGAGTATAACTGTCGTCCTCGTAATCAGTCCACCCAGCTCGGTAGTAGCCATCCTGAATCAGGCTCTATCGGCTCTCAGATCGACTCTCGTACGGGACAGTGCGCTCAAGGCTCGGCAAGGTAAAGGTAGCAGTTCGATGACGTAGCTCTGTTGACAGCAGTCAATAGCTCGTCGGCATGCAGTAACTAATACAGCGTTAAAAGTCGACAGCCGGGCTCATAACTGTAACTGCGTGAGCAGTGTCGGTCGGAGACTGTAGATCAACGATTGTATTGCTATCTGTTATCGTGTTGTGATGTTCGTCTACAGGAGCTCTCGACTCATGGGTAAGTGCACTTGCCCACCGGGCAGTGCCTGCTACAATAGGATGTCATGTGACATCAGCCACGTGGTTACAACTTTCGACAGGGCTTGGGCGACAGAATGGTAAAGATCTTCGAGGCTTAGTTCATAGTCGGCTTCCACAAGGAGGTCTTTGGTTCCTGGAAGCAGAGCACATGGATGGCCCAAGAAGGCAAAGACGTGGTCTCGCGCATCGGTCGCGTTGAAGGTGCGAGAGGCCTCCAAGACGAGGATGAAGTCAATGTTAGTTTGGTCTGCTAGGTGGTCTGCCCACACCTTCAACGGAGTTGATGCTTCGATCCAGGAGTCCTTCTTTCTGTATGTTGACCACACGCTATACACGGCGTAATATGGACAGCCTGATATAACGGCCTTCAAATCTGGTCTCACTCGCTTCTCCAGATCGTAATCGTGGATCGCAAACCACACGAATACAGCAATTTCGCAAAAGTCGATGCGACAATCGCCCCAACATGCTGTGGCCTTGGTGGCGAGACCGACTTCTTGAAGCACCCAAACACGGGTGAACCACGGCCGCTGATACATCTGCTTGATGGCCTCCAAATTCCGCTCGTTGAGCATCGAAGCTGTGTTATCTCTCGACACCATTCCAGGACGTTTGACGCCATCGCCAACGTCAAACGTTAACTCGCTCTTGTACCACGTGCGGTGAGTCCCAGCCGTAACAGCCTTATTCACTCCCGGCAAGGCCTCGAATGCATGCCGTGCGAGAAGTTTAGGATCGTCACCCAGCCAGACAAAAACTTCAGCAGCTTGATCGTAGATGGTGCCCATGAGGTTGACCTGGCCACCCTTCTCTTTGAAGTCAGCTTGGTTGATGCAAATCGCGTCAGCCCACACCATCTCCCTCGTCTCAGTGTGTCGGAGCTGACGCAGACCGCCAAGCAGACTGCGTGTGACGGGCCTTTTGATGCCAGAGCACGTGACGTGGCCGATGTCTGCGGGATCTCCCCACGCGTAAGACAATGCTATATAAGCTGGAGCATTGTCTATGGCGGTTGTGATCAGGGTGCAGTGCAGTGGGTCGTCGTATTGCCCGGGTTCGATCTGAAGCAAGCGAAACCACTTGCCAGGAGGGAGTGTGTCGTATTGGTAGAGTGCGGCTGGCATGGTTGCTCGGACAGCTGAATTGGTCTCATGTACGTGCGACTGCAGCCTGGGAAGTGTTTCTCTTTGTTGCCCGTGGTAAGCATTTGAGTAGTTCTGAGGGTTCTTTTCGAGTAAGCAGCGTGCTCAGCCACAAGCGAGCTGCACGTTGTGGTCCTCATCTTTCCGTCTCTTACCCCTGCATTGGGCCTCCATCATCGTGAGCAGATAGGAAATTTTGATCTATCCATCTGAAGCGAGTGGTAGAGCCTTGAAGCCGTGGTGAAGTTCTGGAGATAGACGGCAGCTGCACAGGGTTCAATGTTTTCGGCATTTCGGCGTTTTGGCCGGCGATGGCCTGTGAAGCCTGAAGCTTTCCTGGCCTCCGCCAAGTCTATGACATTCGTCTCTTCGAATAAGCTCGTACCTGGTCCTGTAGCGAATAGGCAGAGTGTTTTTGGGTACCATACGAAGTAAACAAAATACCACTCCTTACAATCTGTGGCGTAGCTGTGAGCTTTGATACCGAATCTCGCGCTGAACGTGCACAACAACATCAGAGATTACAGCAAATCACAGTGACACTATGTTCTGGTCTTTTTGGGTAGTTTAGGCGACCATCAATACCACTTGGTTTACCAACCTACAAGTCTATGTCCTGTAATCTCCGTTGATAGTGACATACTCATGCGAGAAATCACACGTCCAAAACACCGCCTCCTCACTGTATTTGCCCTCGCTCAACTGGAGCTTGATCTCCAAATCCTCGGCCTCCAGAATCTTCGCCGCCCGCTCCTCGTCAACCTGCTCCGGCTCACCCTTGACCAACAACTTCAGCTCTGCGCTTCCATCTGACGGAATGAAGCTGACGCTCGTCTCCTCGGGGATGACAGAGTCTACGTTCTCGGCGTACCCCGTGGCGCACAGGATGCGGCCCCAGTTCGCATCTTTGCCGTACAGGGCGGTCTTGACGAGGGGTGAGCGCGCAATGGTTGACGCCACGCGGTGTGCGTCTTTGTAGGTTGCGGCGTTTGTGACGCGGATGGTGACGAATTTGGTGGCGCCCTCGCCGTCGCGGACGACGAGCTTGGCGAGATCGATGGCAAAGTCTGTGAGTATCTTCTGGAAGGCATCGAAGTCAGGGGATGATGTGGTGGAGATGGTCTCGCCGCCGGCGGCGCCGTTGGCGAGGATCGCGACGGTGTCGTTGGTGGATGTGTCACCGTCGATGGAGATGCTGTTGAAGGACTTGGTGATGGCAGATGTGAGTGCGGCTTGGAGAGGGCCGGCAGCGACAGGAGCGTCGGTGCAGATTACGCCTAGGAGAGTGGCCATGTTGGGGTGGATCATGCCTGCGCCCTTAGTCATGCCAGCGATATGGTACTCTTCCTGACTGCTTGGCAGTGTGAAGGTCTTGGAGACAAGTTTGGGGAATGTGTCTGTTGTGCAGATAGCTTTCGCGGTGCCCAGCCAGTGCTCATGTGTGGCTCCGAGGTTGTAGTATGCGGTTGGGATCTTGGACACGATCTTCTGAATGGGAAGTCGCTGGCCAATGACGCCAGTGCTCATAACAATACTTCGGCTTTGGCCATCGTCCTCGCCGTTGCTGTCCTGAATGAAGGCCTTGTCTGTCTCCTTGCCCATCAATGTGGCATCCTCGATGCCCCCCTTTCCTGTCACAGCATTCGCACACCCGCTGTTGATGATGACAGACTTGATGCCTTCGCCGTTCCTGCTCTTCAGCAGATTTCGGCTCACCGTGACGGGCGCAGCTTGGAACTTGTTTGTGGTGAACACAGCTGCACCGGCGCATGGTGAATCAGATGCAATGAGCGCGAGGTCATCGAATCGAGTGTTGGAAGCCTTCACACCGACATGTGCGCTTCCAGCCTTGAATCCAAGAGGGTATGTACCGGAAGTTGGGATGTACTTCTTCTTCGCCGCGGGAATCGAACCGTCACCAGGCGCAGCGTAGCTTCGTGTTTGCGACGCGAAAATGCGGTTTGTGCGCGCGAGGAATCGAGGGTTGGGACGCGCAAGAGACATTTTGGACGATGGAATCGATGTGCCCAATTACTCAAGGGTATATAACTGCTGTTTTGTAAGTACAGCTTCTATAACCGAGATATGAAAGCACACAGTCGCAAATGACGCAGAACCTCAACAGCTCTCCAGATCTCTCCTCGAAAAATTAGAACGCGTTTATGCAGCATCAACGTACCTTGACAATGCTTATGTATGCAATATCTCTCAATTGACAGTTCACGCCCTACAATGACTCCAAACACCACAATGACTGTCCAGCTGCTCTCCAAAATTCCCGCGTCGAAGGATGCAGCTCCTCCAAGTCCGCTATCGGGCCCCACGATAACCGTCCACCAATCCTCTCCTGGCCTAGCCGCTATCTAGACCCACAGTAGCAACAGCGCACCCGACGTCGAGCCAACAAGGTAGCAGAGCAGAATCAGGTACCAAGATGCCACGATGCGGTCTGGCCGTGTCGTGTATGGTGTTGCGAGGAAAATGAGTGTTGCTGTGGGTAGGCTCGCGGGGATCGAGATGCGCAGACCGCCGGCAAGGCTGGTGAGGAAGATGCAGACGGCGCTGGATGGAGATGTATAGGGAGGCTGTGGATGCCGTACAGGATCAGGCATTGCGATGATGCGAGGAACAGGATTAGGGTAAGGGCGAGCGATTCGATCAGGTCGTGGTGCCGGTTGACGCACGTCCTCCGCTGTGGCGCAGATTCTGGGGCTGGCGCTGAGATGGGAAGCAGGCACTTCTGCTCAGTGATGTAGGAGTCCATGGTGTTGCAATACGAGCTGAGAGACTCAGTGTAGATGCAGAGTAGGTGAGAGATGTCATTTGTTCTTCTGACAGGCACTTGCTACATGTGAGACCTTGGCCGTTGCCGGCAGTCTCATCGTGACCGCCGGAACTGGATGAAGTGCAACATTGCCGAAGAGTGGTGTTCTCGTCTTCATGGCAGCATCCCAAAGCAGTCCCAAGTGCCAACTCACAAAGATCTCGACGTGATCTGACCTGACATCATGAAACTTCGTTCAATCATACACTATTGTTGGAAGTGCCTACCTCCCGGTGGTGACGGTAGGAACCAGGGTTCCAATTGGGTAACCGCTCCCTAGCGTGTTTATTAGATAAATAGCGTTTCGGCCAGAACTCTGATTCTGGCTTCATACAATACACAATTTCTCTATTCAACAACTATCTGTGGTGGACACGGATGCGTCAGCTAGACGCTCACTGCCAGACATAAGACAGTCTTGCATGAACCGCCAGACCGACCTCGTCTAGAAAGCAGAACAGGAGCCTGCATCATTGAGGGCGATGAGGCTCAGCCCTGCTTTGACTCCGGTTCGCCAAATGCGGCAGTCTAGCCAGATGCAGTAGAATCTCGGACTTTACAGTGTACCTCCACGGACACGGCACAGTGTACCTCCACGGACACGGCACAGTGCACGCGCTCCACCTTCCGCATCACTCAGGCATTCATCTTCAATCGTGTAAACAATCTCCCCAGAGTGTACACAAGAGATCACTGTGCCGCCATGCACAACTACGATACATGACGAATCTCCACGTATGACATTGCCTTGGCAAAAGCAACCAAGTCTCATGACATTGGCAACCATACCTATTTCTCCCATACAGTTCGCCAAAGTAACCATGTTATCAACATGAAACGATGCCATGATCGTCGATGTCTTCTGTCAGCTGCGCAGAGCCACACCCAGGCCACGCGCGCTCCGAACTATGCCCACAAAGCAAAGTGTAAATGTTTCATGTTTCTCTCGGACTTCGGATTGTGGCATCTCCACATTTTATGCTTTGAGTGGGCGAACCAAAATACGAGCAGATCTGCACCCTGGCGGGCCGAGCAACGGACTCGATAGTGGGTGCGCAAGAGTGGCAGGGCAAGGCAGAGTAAACTTTGTTTCTTTCGCGGCCATAAGTGCGCCTGGATGTCTGCAAGCCATTGCAACAACACACGCTTTGTCCATCTCAGAAACCTGACCTTAAATTTGGCGCTGTCCACTAGGCTGAATACCGCGTCTTTGTCGTAGCTACCCCAGATCTTTGTCGCTCCAACGTCTATACATAGGCTCTGTAAGGGGCCTTCTTCGGTTGTCGTTGGTGGCGCAACAGGCGACAGGTGACGTGCCGCCACGATTGACGCAATGAAGGGGCTGCGCTCAAATGAGGTGCGACTACATATCGAAGGACGATTCGCATCAGACACGTCTACACAGACTGATCCGTCGCGCGTTGCGCAATTCCAATATACATCGGATCCTACTGCGTCATCTGATCCCCCCGTCCGCATACAACAGGCCACAATTTCCACCGAGCAGCAGTTCACAATTCCTTTCGAAACCACGTCGACGACGAGCAGTTCGACAATGCTGGCAACACTATCTGAGGCTTCTACACCCTCAGGGGAAGGACTTCGGCTTTCATCCACGTCGATAGCTGGACTAGCGATGATCCCTATAGCCGTCTTGCTCATCGCAGTCACGATTTTCGCGTACTTCTGGCTACGAAAACGGCGCAGACGCACACCAGTCATTCGCCACCTAGTTCTTTCACCTCCACCGGTGCCAGAAAAAGATTTCGTCTCGCCAGCCAGCTCTTTTGACTCCACGATAAGCGGCGGAAAGGTGCGCAGTCTGACTGCTATGAGCACACCAGTCGAGCATCCCGGTTGGCATGCACCGCCACACCCACAAGCCAATAATAACGCTGTGATGCAATACAACCCTTGGAACGACCAGCTGCTTAAGGTATCTGCGGACATCACCACCATGGGATTCGTAGCGCGGAGAGCAGTGGGAGAGGGAAATGACAGCCCAATTGACCGGGGTAGCCCGTTCAGGCTGAAGAGAGGTGACACTACAACGAACAGGAGCAGTTTGGATCCGGATCTTATGGGTGCGTGGCCTGCACCACCGCAGTCGCTGCAGCCGGCAGCGAGGCAGCCATTCCGAACTGGGAAGACGTACATGGAGCGAAGGTCCATCAGCGCCGAGTACTTTGAGCAGGAAAGGCCCAGTCGTGACGCGCGTGGTGTGCAAGAGTACTGGGAAGAGATAGGGCTTGAGTTAAATCCTGATCCTGGGCCAATGATGATGAAGACGTAGGAACGGCACCACTGTATGATGGGAATTGTTTCCGGAGCTTGTGGCATAATGAAGACATGGACAGCGCGGCGTTTTGGTATACCCTTGGAGGCATGATCAAATATAGACTCTTCTGCTTCTTTTATGGCGTCTGTAGTCAAGTTAACGGATGAATGTAAACTAATGACTGGTCCGACACACCCTCTGAAGTCGCTCATCACGCATTTATGTGTTCCGTCGTCGAATTGTCGGTCATTCGATCCCAATTGCCCACCTCCAGAGGACCTGCTGAATCAAACGTCGTGTAGGTACTGCTGATGTTTGCCATTCAGCCTACTGTGTTGTATTATCCGCGAACCATGCTGGCCACGCATTTTAAGGCTGCGGACCACTATCCTTGGTTCGAACGCGATATTTGATGGCGCAGCCGAGCTGCCGTCTCTTCTCAGTCACTGGATGCGCAACCTCTGCACCCGCAGTTCACGCACTGGATGTCCTGGTTCTCGCTCATCTTCTCCTTGGGCACGCGGCAGATGCACGTCGACCTGAAGTTCGTCTCCTTGGTCTGAATGCACCTCGTGCAGCACAGCTTCTCATAGCCCTGCTTCTTCCACTTTGCAATCAACATGGGGTCCGCGTATCCGTTCTTGAGCAGGTAGTCGTAGAGCTGCTTGCTGATGGCTTCCTTTTCATAGTACAGGTCGTAGATGTAGCGTGAGCGCTGGTGAACAATCTGGAAGATGGGCCATGTCATTTCGTATTTCTTCTTGCCCTCGTGCGATGCATTCTCGGCGTCCTTCATCTTGTTCTGGAACTCGAGGAGCGTGTCTTCCAGGTCTTCGAAACCGTCTGGCGGGGCCTTCTTAGAGGCGCGTGCTGTGCGGAGCGGTGGCATGGTGGCGGCTCACGGTGGTTGGCGACCTGGTGGAATCTTCGAGTTACTCTGTAGTCCAATAAATACGCAACGCGCCGATTCTGAGTGGTGTATTTGTCTGGTGTATGCGCGAGGCAGCCGTCCGTCCACAACTTTTAAGAAGAACCACGCTAGCGAAACGCCAAGCAACCACTCCACCGAGCCGCATCGTCACTGCATAGCAAGCTCAGCGAACACTCGAGCTCCGCAACACCACCAACATGGTCATCAATCCTACCTACCTTGCCCAGCGCACGCGCTCATGTATGCAAACTACTTGAAACGGCCATTGGAAGTTCTGGAGCACTGACGGGGTCACAGCGGTCAACTGGGCCGATGCAAAGAAGAGGGTTATCCACAGCTACCGAGACTGGCTGCGATCGGTACGTCTCTCCTGCTGAGGGTGCTCCAAATCCGGCGAAGATGCGAGATTTTCCAGCCCTGAGGTCCACGAGGAAGAGGCAGAAGGCAGCAGACGGCAGGCCTGTGCCACGGAGATTAGAAGGAAGGAACAATAACGAGACAGCAGCGTCTGACCAGCAACTACAGGCTCCCGAGATCCAGACCATGTACTCCCTCAACCTCCCAGTCTCTACGCTGCGGACGAAGATGCGGCAAGAGTTCGAGCGGCATCGATACGTGAATCAGATGAAGACAGTGGATGTTCTGCTGTTCAACAGCCACCAGGAGTACCAGGAAACACTGAACTTCTGGAAGCAGCTGTCACACGTGCTCAAGTACTTCCGTACTGAAGAGGACCCCAAGGCGAGGCTACCGGCGAACTTCATCAACGGCTTCTTGGAGGTATGAGGACCCCCCCCCCAATTCCATCGTGAAGCCGGGCTCTGCAGAACCAATGTTAACCATATCACGTAGGGTCGCAACTGATCAGATTCCAGTGCCTGGGGCTAGGAGCGAGACAAGACAAAGATCGCATGTGTATAGCTTTGTCACAATACCATTTCCTTTCTCGTGCGCCGATCCGTAGATGCTACCCGTGAACGCCTGCAATGCAACAACCCTGTGCTTCAATGTGCACTTCGATTCGACAGCCCTTTACTGCTCCATCTGGTTGACAAACTCATCTCGTGAGACAATAAACTTCTCTGTGACCACATCGCACATGTTCATCAGGTCCTCAAGACCCTTCTCCAGCACCTGGTAGACGCTGACATTGTCTGCGAAATTATTTCAGCTACGACTCGAAGCATCTAAAGATCGAAAAGACTCACCATATGTCTGAATTCGCAAGTTCATCTTGGTTTCTGAAGGGTGAGGAATAGAGTAACCGCAGAACTCAACATCAGGGCTAGAAATTTATTAGCACACAGCGTGCAAGAATACCAGTCGTACGCGAAATTGAATCCTCGCGTGAACGTACTTCTTCATGATGATGTAACGGAGCGCATTTCCCAGTGTGTGGTCCTCAGAATCGAACTGGAAGGAAGCAGCGCTTTCAGTCGCACCTGCCAACTGCAGAATATTAGCTACGCAACACCGTCATCCCATATAGCTCTACGCACAACACGTATTCTGTCGCGATCTACCGAGGCATCGATCTCGTCGCCGTGCTCAGACGCAGGGTCGATGATCTTGGGCGCAACCTTCTCTTCTGTGGCGGAGGGCATTTTCAGTCGCTTTCCTTGCTCTTTCTCCTTTATTCGCAATGTTTTGAGTTCTAGGGATAGCAACTAGAGTAATTCGTGGTAATGTATGTACCCGAAAGCGTGACTTCGCGATATCAAAAGTTTTCCCTGCGCGCGTTTTGGCTCGGCGAATCAGTGCTGGCTTACTTTTTTCAGCCCTACGGCCGCGGCTAGTTGTGACGTGGGTACGTGGGGTTGCGTGCGATCCAGCCCGCGTCAACTTTTCTCGACTGCACTCACAACGGGAATTGACCGCCAACTTTCACCATTGCCACCCCAGAAAACTATCTGCACAGTCAACCCTGAGCTCGAATTCTCCAACACCGCCACAATGCCGCGCACAGCAACCCTCAACCGCGACACCAATGAGACCAAGATTCAAGTCTCCATCAACCTCGACGGCGGCGAGCTGCAAGCCTACGAGCACTCCGAATTCTGGGCCGCCCTCGATAAGAAGAACCTGAACGGTGAAGGCGAGAAGATTGAGAAGGACCATGCTTCGCAAAAATCAAACTCGCAAGAAATTGCAGTTGACACCGGTATCGGCTTCCTCGACCACATGATTCACGCGCTGGCCAAGCACGCCGGCTGGTCCCTCCACATCAGGTGCAAGGGCGACCTGCACATCGACGACCACCACACCTCCGAAGACGCATTCCTCGCACTAGGCCAGGCATTCAAGAACGCTCTGCAGGGCTCCACGGGCCTCGCGCGCTTCGGCCACGCATACGCACCGCTCGACGAAGCGCTGTCACGCGCCGTCATCGATCTGAGCAACCGCCCGTACAGCATCATTGACTTGGGCCTGAAACGGGAGAAGATTGGCGACTTGAGCTGCGAGATGATCCCGCATTGTCTTCAGAGCTTTGCGCAGGCGAGTGGAACAACACTGCACGTCGATTGCCTGAGGGGAGACAACGACCACCATAGGGCTGAGAGTGCGTTCAAGGCACTTGCTGTTGCTATTCGTCATGCCACAACAGTGGTGAAGCAGTGGGAGGGTGAGGTCAGGAGTACCAAGGGTGTGCTCTACTAGGTGCCAGGAAAAGACAGAAGGATGATATTGTACATGAAACATACGAACAAATCTGAGCGAAGAACAATCTGTGGCTCGAGTATGTGCTGATCGAACAGCGTCTGCACGGCCACCCCAAGCATGGCTTGATTGTCCACATCCGAACTTTGTCACCAGGCCCTTCCATCAAAACAGTCACGGAGAAAAAGCAACCCGAAAAACATATAACCATCGGGGCTTCGCCATACCTGTCTGACTACTAATCCTCGGTACGTTGCTCAGATAGGCCTGAGCAAACGGGAGGCCTCATCATCTCCTAGTCCTTCGCCATAAAGCTCCTTACTTTTTGTATATCTAGTAGTTCTACTGGCAATCAACTACGTCAAGTCTCAAATCGCATAAATACCTGCGCTAAATTGGAGTAGTTGCTGATTCAATTGATTGCTTGCTTCCTGTGGTCAAGATCAGTACCAGTAAGGCTCTGCATGGTGAGAGGCAGGAACTTCTTATTGTGCTTTGGCCGGTGCGTTTATGGTTGTGGGTAGTCATACCAATTCCCGAGTAAGCGTCATGATACTGAATTTGCTGAGGCACGTTGATTTATTGAGGTATCAAAACATCGTTATTTGAGCTAACTGACTGTGAGCTCTTGGGAAAGTCGTAGTGTTCTAATAGTTCAACGACAACGTGTGCGGCCCGCCCCACTCGTTGTAGTATGTCGGATCTCCAGTAAGTCCATAGGGAAGGACAACACCGTGTATAACCCCTTTTCAACAAGCCAGCTGTGCAGTGCGTCGCCTCTCTGTCGCTTGGTACTGAACCCTCTTCCGAGAAGAGTCTTGAACAAAGGAAAAGACACCCCCAAGCAACCTCTCTAACAACCAGCAGCCTTCGAAAGTTCCTTGATCTTCGCATCAAACCCTCCAGCTTATCACCAACCACAAGCTTAATAGTGTTCCCAACCATCTTCTCTACATACTCCTGATCCTTCTCAAACACACCCTCCAACGCCGCAAAGTCCTTCATAGTCAAATCGCCCCTGTTCGCAGCAGCCCATTTCTTGAAGAAGAACTTGGCATCCTGCTCATCTCTCTTCTTATGTTGACCATTCGTTCTCTTCGCAGCTTTATCCTGCGGCGAAAGCTTGCCCTGCATCTGGAACATGCCACTCATCTTACCAAACAGCTGGAAGAGCCAGTCGCCATCAACGGCTTTGATGTGCTTTCCCTCCCAGGCAACAGGCTCGGTGCTCGGGCCGTAGCGTGCTTAGGAGTCTCGTCGGAGTGAGTGATGGTGAGCACAACGCCATCAAGTCCCTTGTCAGAAACGAATGGGGTATGGCCTGAGTCTTTAACATGAGCATCGCAGAGTTTCATGGCAAGACCATTGGCGCTTGTCTCGAGTCCAGTATTATCCTTTCCACTAGGGATCTTGGAGTTGCAGATAACCCCATTTTGTGCAGTTGCTCCTGCGACATAAAAACTCAGGAGTGTGGACGTAATGGATAGGCCAGCTGTCCACATTGTTGCGAATGTAAATGATGAGAGGAAAAAAGAGCGTGGAATGGAACACAGATAAGTGAGAGTGTATATCGAAAGCAAAGATTGGAACGAAGAGAGGAGGCTAATGAGCGAAGAGAGAAGAGAACCGGTTGAACTGTCTGGAGGGCTCTTTGGTGCCAAAGAAGCCATCACTTATACAATCGGGTGCCAAAAGTCTGTTCGCGTTGACGCATGGACCACCACAACCACATTTGATTACCAACTTCAAAGCAGTATAACTCTCTACTACATAGACCAAATAAGACAATTAGGGTTGCAAATTAATCGCATTACGCTTAGTATCTAGTCTGGTAGCCCTTTGCACGTCGCACAGCGTCTAGGCGTCGTGGCATAGACCTAATAAGGCGTTTGATCAGTGCGTCAGGTATAGCAGCCCATGCCTCAATCAACCCCAATTCGAACGCCTCCCACTCAGCTAGAGAGTCTCCCATATAGTCAAATTCAGGATGCAGCTCATGGAGCTTCTTTTTAAGTGCCTACCACATGTGTTCAATAGGGTTAAGGTCAGGTGAGTATGGTGGCCATTTGATCGTAGCAACACCATGAACCTCTAGCCACTCCTTCAAGACCTGGGAAGTGTGGATAGGTGCGTTATCCTGCATAAACCACTCGCCTGGCCTGTAGCTGTCCTGGAGACCTTCCTCAAGTGCTCGTATGTAGCTCTGAGCTGTGTATCCATTGCGTTTGGCTGATGTGTCGCGATTCATAATTACTAGACGACTACGCCTTGCTCGGCCACCTGGAGTCATCCATATTGAGCCCCATACCATACGAGCAGGTTGGCGAGCAGTGGTGACCTCCTCAACCATCTCGTGCGGCCATTTATCCTCAGGTAGTCGCCATACCCAGGGCGTGTTGTGGCCAGATCCACGAGCAACGCTGCACTCGTCACTGAACCTGATAGTACGCCTCCCAAAATCAAACCCCAGCCATTCATTAGTAAGATTGAGGCGTTCCGCAGCTGTGTTCTTGTTGATTTTTGGCCTACGTCTCGCTCTGAACTTGCGGTATCCCTCGTCAGCCATTGCGCGCTGCACAGTACGCTTAGAAACGCTGGGGTAGGTAGTATTGGCGTCCCACAGTCCAGCCTCCTCCATAAGCTTGTGGTACTCAATACCTGGGTTTTTCCGAGCAATCCGTAGCAGCCGGCGATGGTCTCTACTAGTCAATGTAGGTGGCCAGCCTGTCCGAGGCTGCGTTGTGGTGCTGCAGCTGGTTGTCCATCGGAGTACTGTTTTCTGTACGCACCGCTGCGAGCAGTCCAGCGCGTCAGCAACTTCGCTTGTCGACACACCAGCCTCAACCTGGGCTAAGCAGTATATCCGTTGGGCTTCTGATAATTCACCTCCGCGCACTCGATTTGATGAAATTTTAGTGCTAAAAGCTCTCATATTGATGTAGTCGTGTGTAGTTGAAGAAGATACCCCTCTTTAGAGTTCGCGTTGTTGAAATGGTCTGTGCACACGCGCGAACAGACTAAAGTCCTAGTACAGTATACCTACCGACTCGCAGGGCATGATTCACATACATCTTCAAGGTCTACAGACACCCATGCTTCGGACTCAGGAAAGAGACATAGAATCCTTTGGACTAGCAACAGAAGCGTAGGGAAGGAAATCACGAAGGCTGGGAGTCGCACTGTGGGTTTGGTTCGCTGTTGTCCGGTCTTCTAGCGACTACAGACTACCTAGGGACGGAATTAGAGAGCACGCCGGGAGTTTTCCATATGTGGATAACAATGGGTTCGAGACGTACCGGTCCACAACCTACGGTGGTGACGGTGTCGGGCCTGATAGGAACTCGGCCACCGGGTTTCATTGGTGGATCCTCAGGCCCAGCCAACTAGCTCAATTTGAGGAAGGGCTCCACAAGCTCGCGTCGCCTGCTGGCCGACTCTTCCTCAACGATGTTCTCCGATCGTTAGCGACCTTGAAGCGCAGCCAGGGTCGTTGTGGCCGCTGCTTGGTTGTTTCCCGTGCGCACGTTCATTGTCGGCTTCCAAGGTTCGACGGAGTTGAAACTCGCCTTGTTGCTATCTGTCAATTCGTGTGACGCGTCTACGAGAAGCCGATGATATGAGTTCCAGAGGATAAGCTCACGCCTCTTTTACTCTATATCTATGGTTTCCAAGTGGTCAATGTAGAAGGCAACGCTCTCCTTTCATGTATAGGTTGCGCCATCTCGTCCAGGCCTTGTTGTGAAGCCGCCTGAAGTATGTTGCCATTCTGTCCACACCGCACACTATCGTGCGCCCTTCTCTAGCAGCAGCTCTATCACTTGCTTGTGACTGTTTTCTGAAGCTGCCTGGAGTGCGCTGATCTCGATGTACACATCCATATCTAGCGTAGGTTGTTTGCCCAGCGCGTTAACGTCAGCGCCCTCCTCTAGCAGCAGCTCTACCACCTGCTTGTAGCCGCCAGCTGAAGCCGCCACAAGCGCGTTGCCATATTCACCGCCCTGAATGTTGATGTCCGCGCCCTTATTGAGCAACAGTCTCACTATCTGCTCGTGGCCTTCCTCTGAAGCTACGCAGAGTGTGTTGGAGTCAATGAATTCGCACCACCACTTCCAGTAGGATCGGCCACGTGCGTTGACATCCGCACCTTTGTCAAGGAGCAGCTTCAAAATCTGCTCATGACCGCTTGCTGAAGCCGCTATGAGTGCGTTGCCATATTCACCAACCTGCATGTTGACGTCCGCATCCTTGTTGAGCAGCAACTTCACGATCTGCTCGTGGCCTTCTTCTGAGGCTGCGTAAAGTGCGTTGCTGTTGTGGAATTCTTCTTGCTTGGAAAAATAGTATGTGCTCTGCGCGTCGAGATTGGCACCCATATCGAGCAGCAGCTCTACGATCTCCTCGTGGCCTCTACTTGAAGCTGCCTCGAGTGCGTGGGTGCTGCTGTATTCTACGCCCTCGTCATTGACGTCCACGCCCTGCGCGTTGACGTCGACACCTTCATCAAGGAGCAGTTTTACTATCTCTTTATGTCCATTCTCTGCCGCCACACAGAGCGATGTCTTAAAACCGTCACTGGTGACTTGGTTGTCAGCTGCTTCCTTTAGCAACTTCTGGGCTGTTGCAACTTGGCCGTGTTCGGCAGCCCACAACAACGCTGAGCTTCGAGAATGTTGTATGTTGAAACGGTACAGGTGGGGGTTTAGCAGGCGGTATAGGCGGCGGTTGGCTTGTGCAAGGGCGTTGATGTCTCTCTCAAATTCAAGATTTTCCGATATGTTGTGAAGCAACTCGTTTGCTAGGGGGAGAAGCGGCACTGTGGAACTTGAGTTTGATCAGTGCGAGTATTTCAAAAAGGAAAATCGAGGGCAAGATCGGATTGGTTGATTGTTGAATTGGTTATCATGTTCGGTGTTGTACCTGTAGTTCCCCGCCGCGACAATACCCGCACCTAACCGTGCGACAGCATACTTGTAGGTTGAAGCAGCAGTTGGACAATAGCGTGGTACATTGCATCGCTACCGCTAGTCGGAAGGACGGCCGACGTGCACCAGCCACGATCTTATTAGTGGGCAGTGATTCTCAATCCGGGTAAGAACGAAGTGTATTGAAACAAAGATACGGCTCGGGACAATGGGCTGTACCGATCTTACTGGAGTAATTAGTAGGCTTTGAATGTTGAACGCATCGCACTAGCGCGGATCACCTCGGCTATTTCCAGTCTTTCTAAGGGTCATATTCTGGTGTTCATTGTGGATCTAGTACCAAGCCCTAAGCTACCCCACTACGGGGCCGTTCGAACGCGTTCTCGGCAACGCTTTAAGCGGGAGATCTCTTTGCCAAGAGTTGCCAAACAACAACAACAAATCAACACTACACCATGCGGTGGATCGCTTATGGGTCGAGCCAATGGCTGATTTCCGGTGGATTCAGTGGCGAACAAGGGCCTCTGGCCAATGAACGATCTCACTTGTTTTGGTAGCAATTTGTATAGGAACACCACCATTACTTCGAGAAGAAGAGGGTAGCTTTCATAGCCATTTCTGAGCTCAATTTTGATCGTTTATAGATAATTTTTGGTGTTTTGAACAGCTAGAGAGACGCTTACTTCATCCATGATACTTGTTGTCGCCATTCATATCTATTACTTGCTGCAATTTGCCGCGAAAACCCTGACAGAATTGGTGGGCTTTTGGCCCAATTCTTGCCCACTCGTCTTGTATAAGAGCTCTACCTTCAAGTACTGCGTCTTTACTACTTGATCGCTGAAAACGCCCATCTAATTGGTCTTTCTCGTAGTCCCAAAGAGGGTCTATCTGGTTCAAGTCAGGCGAATTTGGCTGGTGTGGAGCCTTGATGATACCACGTAACGCGTACTCAGCAGTGCAGATTTCAGCTGCTTTTGTATGTGCTGGAGCATTGTCTTCTACGACGACTATCGGCCGGTTAGGGTTCAGCTCTTGAAGCTTTCGTAGGTATGGGAAGAGGCGATCGTGGAGGACGTATTTACGGTATAGAAACCAGTCTATACCTCTGGTTTTTACACCTCGCGTAAGCTTTGTGGGCTTGAATATTCGTTGTGGGCTGGGGGCTCGCTTCATGCCTCTTGTACGGCCGGCAGCCCGTCTGGCTTGGTTGTGAAGCTCTACATTGCTACTGATCTCGCTGAGTATCGTACGCTCAATTGTATCGTTTTGGCGCGCTCGTAAGCCTTGATAGATGCCGATCTGACGCTCGGTGAGGTTCTCCAGGTCGAGTTCTAGCTGGTGTTGAGCCTTCTCCTCTGGTGTCTCCATCTCCCAGAGCAGCAGAGGGAAGGGGACACGTAGATCCTCACAGACAGCGCCCCATTGCATGATACTGAAGTGTATAGGCTCTAAATACTGGCTCCGAGTCTCTGTAGGCTGGCCCTGTACGACTGTAACTTTCTGACGTTTGTGTGGGCGGCCGCCGGCGCGGATGAACGTTTCATCGGTAAAGACGAAGAGAGCGCCTTTGTCGAGCCAGAAGATACACCAGCGGCAGTAATCGACACGTAGATCCATGAGATCGATCGAAAGAGGTGGCTTATGGACCTCTAGCACTCGAGAGAGCGGCTGATCGCGCGAAGGATGAGGGTGTAGGCGGCAGATTCTAGCTATCGTGGTGCGATCAAGCTCTCCGAACGGCGTGTAGTTGCGTACGGCTTCATGCCACGTCTCGCGCGGATACCAGTAAGCTGCGTCTTGGATCAGTACGGACTCTGCTGAGTACGGCCATATCTTGGTCGAGGCAGTGCCAGCTACCTCACGATTGTTCTCCCGGGCAGTATAGTCAAGTAGCTCGTTGATATCCTCGTTCTTGGTGGCATCAGTTGCGCGTCGGACAATACCAATACAGGTGCTCTTCGGGATGCCGAGCGCGCTGCTAATCCGCTCAAAAGTCCACTCTGCGACTACTCGCAAGGTAATAACTGCAGCGCGCTGCGTACGGGAGGTGTCGACAGAGCCTCTCTGCTTTGGTGGAGGTACAGGCATCGCGTGGTGGTTGAAAAATTCGAAAAGTTCGACGCCTTGAAGCATCATGAAGGTGGGTGTATTGCATTGCAACTTCGAAGATCTGATTACTAAGCAAGTTTCTAGCTCTCTGATTGGCCGAGCGATCGGATTGTCAGAAAATCCACTCATTGGCTCGACCCATAAGCGATCCACCGCATGGTGTATTTTGGTGAAGCACGCCACTTCCACCACTCCTACCGCTGCACACGTCGTCATGATCACGTCGCCGCTGCCATCATTCTCTACTACCAACGACAAGACCATGCAAATCTCATCCTGGCTCGAAGAACTACCCCCAACGCCCCCGGCAGACGAAGAAGGCGGGTTGCTGAAGCGCAAGCGTGCCACTTCAGAGCCCACAAGCGCAAACCAGTTCACCGCCATGTTCGCACATGGTAGCTTCAGCCCTAGCAAGCGTCAGCAGCGGGATTCGGACGACTTGCAACCGGAGCAGAGCGCATCGGCTGTCGGGTCAAATGCCCGCCCATGACGTAGCAATAGCCCATCGCGCGAGACAATTGCTGCTTTGAGAGTAGCATCGCCTCCGATAACAACGGAACCGCTGGATGGGGTGAAGTCGGAACCTCCTGCGCGGGTCATGGCCGTAGTAGCGCGACTCGAGAACGGACTGGAGCAGGGCTGGATACCAGGGTGGCTTGAGGTACGTATCAGCGTGTATTCGCCCAATATCATTGCTAAATCTGACTGACCTGCCTTAGGAAGCAGTCAAAGCCGATACAGACATCGGTTTCCAAAGATTCAAGCCTGTCGCATTCAGCAACACCGCCACCCGCGACCTCTCTGACCCTAACCTTGACCCCGCCGCTCGTGCCGAGTTAGAGTACACCCTGAGGAAAGTGAAGAAAATATTCAACAAGGCACTACATTGCCAAACAAGAGGCCGCAACGAAAATGTATGGTGCGACGACGTAGTTAGGCCGATGGTGAGGCTGGCGCTTCGGCTATACGCAAAGGGTAAACTCTCTTTGCAGAGCGTGTATTTTTGCCCTAACCAACCCGCTTGGAGATACTGATAGGCTAACGCGTCTGATATGGTAAGCAGTCTCAGAATATTGACACCGAGTTCCTCTCGCGCGCGGCTGATGCATCGGGCAAGCAGCGCATCCTTGACCGAAAGGCTGATTATACCCTCTCCTACTCGCACGACGTGTCACCTTTCGAAGCTCTGTATGCACGCCTTCTCCAGCACGAGAACAAATGCGTTAGCCATATGACCGACGCCTTCACCAAAACCACAGCCGTTTTCTCCGGCGTCGAGGTTAAGCCCTCCGACGGCGACAAGCTCGAGGCCGAATATCAGCTTAGCATATGGATGGCGGCGAATCTGCGCAAGAAAGCGGAGTTAGGACGACGTGCGGGCCTGCCCCACACAGCCTGCCTCGTGGAGCCAGGCTTCACTGTCGTGGGACATGAGCTGTATTTCTATATCGCGTACATGGATTCTGGACAAGGCGAAGCGGTCCGTATTCTAGAGTTCGGCAATGCCGCAACTAGTAGTATGTCGGGCGTTTTCAAACAGCTGAGGATGTGGCGGAACGTCATAGAATACGGCCTTGATGAGGGCCTTGGCGGTTTTTGGGGCGGATTCCTGAAGCCTGTGTTGGAAAGATTAGCAGCCGGGGACGAATAGGATGCGGTAGATAAGACAAGTGTGGATGGCAAGAGGATCCATGAAGATCCACGAGTCAGGGTCAAGGTCATTCAATGGTGAGCAGAGCTTCACACCCGTCTCAAGAGTACTATTCTACGTTGAACGGTTCTTGCAAATTTGTCAACTGTTTTGTATAGTATATTGTGTAGACCAGAAAGTCTCGTGATAATCGCTTTTGTGTGTCACTCAATAGCTCAATCGCGAAATAATATTGCGACGGCTCACATGCTGAACTGGCTCATTTAGTGCACGGGCACTGTATGAAGAGAGTAAGTTCTGGAAGTTAAAGCGCTTCTACATTACTTTTCAGTTTACTACCACAACATCCACACACATAATTTCACAAACTCTTCTTCGACGAATGATGCTCCCTCAGCCTCTGGTTTCAATTCAGCCCTCAGATCTTCCGCCATCTCCTTACAGGTATGACTTTCCTCATATCTTCCTCTTTCGTGCTGGAGAACAGCAAGCTTGTAATAAGCTCTGGCAAGCTGACCCTTGCCCTCGGGTATAGAACCCGCAATACTCGTTAATTGGCTTAGTAGCTCACTATCACAAGACTATATCAGTGATTGTTAAGCGTCACAACTTGGGCGATATCTACTCACATGGCAGAAGCGGCGTTACCGTGCATGTGCAGCAGAGATGCTACGTCGTGCAACGAATCGCACGTCTTCAGGCGGTTTCCTAGCAATTTCTTTCGAAAAGCTAGAGCTTTCGATGCAAGACGAAGAGCCTCGTCGAGTCTGCCTTGCTTGACTCGTATACGAGAAAGAAGGACCATATCCCCTGAAAAGCGCGGATTTCCCGTCTTGATGAACGTCTCATCCGTGAAATCTTTAAGCGATGGACATCGCTTGAGCATATTCTCCGCTTCATCGGGCTTGTTCATTCTCAAGAGCAAGCTGGACATATTGCTGTAAGAGTTACCGATCCTGTCACTGTTCGTACCGAGTCGGATACTAATGGCTTCCTCGTGTGTGGCGTAGGCCTTGTCAAGTTCGCCCATTTCGGTATACGCGAGCGCTATGTTGTTGAGACTTGATGCAATCA
The DNA here is from genome assembly GCA_009982855.1 of Lizonia empirigonia. Taxonomy (NCBI): domain Eukaryota; kingdom Fungi; phylum Ascomycota; class Dothideomycetes; family Pseudoperisporiaceae; genus Lizonia; species Lizonia empirigonia. Next base: position 118,242 of record JAADKA010000042.1, on the reverse strand, counting down.
TGCCATCCGTTGGCTTCAACAGCCTTTTGCGGATTGCAAACGCCTCTTCGAACGGGATCAGCGCTTTGTCTGGATTGTTCATGTCCAGGTCAAGAAGACCAGATAGGTCGACTGCACTGGCATAGGAGAGAGTGCTTTTATCTTCGAAGGTCTCCAGAGCCGCATTGATCAGTGATTTAGCGATATCATAGCATTCCCGTTCATAGAGGTACCTAAAAAGATGAGCATAGCAAACAATGCAGTCATGACCTCTCACGTGCTTACTAACTACATCGCAGAAGCAATTCGCCATATTCTTGAGGACAAGCAAGGCCTATCTTATGTCTCTCTCGTTGCGCCACTAGGTGATTGACATGCGGGAGGCATTTTTCGCAATTTGCCCATGATTGGAATTGGTGGCCGATGTCCTCGCTCCACGTGTCAAGGAAACCCCAGCTAAGGATACAGACAACGATGTCAAAGGTCTTCTTTTGGGCATCGGGAGACTGGTTGCGAAGAATGGTCGCTTGTATAAGACGATGGATAGACAGAACAGCATCCTCCGCATTCTTGTTCACGAGACTGGTCCTTAGCAGAACTTCTTCTGCATCTCTCAAATTGGATGGATATGTTAGTAAGACCGAACTAAATCTAAAATTGCTGCACTGGCTTACTCCATATCGTCTTGAAGGAATTCATAAGTAGGCTCATGAAGAGACTTCGATCCTCGAGATAAAATTATCTCATCTATGCCATCCGGCTGAAAGTATGGCAGCATGTTGAACAGGATACAAGCATCTCCCTCAAGCCTCTTTATGGACATCTCCCACACTGTACTCAAGGTATGCTCGTACTCACTTATGCTAGTCTTACGAGCGTCGATTCGGGACGCGTTGCGCTCGTACAGTGGGAGAAAGTCTCGAAGAGGTAGCTTCCGCTGCACGATGAAGCCTCCGATTTGAGTGAGAGCCAAAGGCAAGCCTCCAAGGGCTTTTGTGATCTCGACGGCTTTCTCGCGGTTCGACGTCGAGGTATAATCGAGGCCCACCAAGTTAAGCAACACTTCCGATCCGCCCGTGACGTCGAATGGTTGAACGTGAAAGCCTTTTGAAGCACGACTGTGAACCGCATTCGCATCCCGTGTCGTTAGTAGCACTGATCCTGCGCCGTTCGTGGGCCAGGCGTGCCGTAGTACCTCAAGATTATCTGCATTGTCGAAAATGAGAATCCAAGGATCGGCTACAGTCTTGGCGGGTGTAACGTGCCCGTGCGCAGTGTGCCCGGATTCACAGTGTGCCCCGCAGAACACCACATGCCCAATCTCACAATGAGGCTGTACAGCGCCACGCAATAGCTTAATATTGATAGAAATATAGTTTTGTAGTAATTAGATGCTTGCGATCAACTTGTACTATCTATATTTTTGTGGGAGATTGACGTTGCGGCCACGTGATGTGACTTTGGCTGGAGTAGCAGATAGCTTATCTCCAGCTTGAACACCAGCGTGAGCAGCGCCAGCGCGTTTTTGACGCTTGTTACTTGGTAAGACTACTCGTGAGGCTTTACGCTTGCGTTGTTGAGCTTGTTGGATAGATTTTTTTTGGTGTTGAGCTTCAACTTTGCGCGCGCGTTCAGCTGCTTTCTCAGCTCTCTCCTGCTCCCTGACGTCCTTGAGCCTCTGCCTTTCCACACGCTTCTCCTCGAGCTCAACTTGACGCTGCAGTTGACCCTCCTCGCGCTGCTTTTTGGCCCGTGCTTTTTGGAGTTTCTCCTCCATCTCATCTCGCTCCCGTACTACTTCTCTAGCTCGAGCTTCACGCAGCTTGCGAGACCAGTGGACGGCGCTACCGTGATACTCCTGGCACTGTTGAAGGTCAAGAGCTTTGCCCTTCTTCTTGTGCTTCTTTTTGTGTTGAAGAGCCTCCTTTAAGCCCTCATTCTCATGCTTTAAAAGCTCATTCTGCACAGAGAGATGGTGAACGCTTGAACGCAGCTTTTTTGACTCAGTCTGTTCGGTATCCTTCACAACAGCTCGAACCAATCGGTCCATCTTTCTCCAATCATTGTCAGAGAGCCCTGATGATGAGCTTCTCTCAGCTTCTGGCGTGCTGGCAAATCTACGAAGGATAACGTTGGCATCCATCGGCCAGATCCCAGTAGCTTCCAAGGCCTTCAATACGAGGCTCTCCGTGAAGGAGGATACCCAGGCGCTCCAGAAGAGTGGGAAAAAGTCCCCTTTCTTGATTGGAATAAGGCCTTGAGCCTTGTGGAGATGGTTGGTGAGCTCGTTGGAGTAGGCTTGAGAGACTGGCTTGAACAGCACTACATCGAGCGGCTGGAGCGTGTGAGTTGAATGGGGTGGAAGGACCATGAGAAGGATCCTGTGGCGATCACAGTAGTCGATAAACTCCATCGTGACATGAGATCCATGGTCATCAAGGATAAGTAATCTCCATCTACCTGATCGTTGCTTTGTACAGCGATCAAACACCTGCTCAAGCCAAGCTAGGCCTATGTTATCGTTTGACCAGCCTGTTGGAGATGATGAGACAAAGACCTCATGTTCTCCTGCCTTGATATCCTCTACCCAACTTGATTGTATAGCTCCTTTTGCAGCTGCGTATATGAGGCTTGGAGGCAGCGAGCTCCCATCGGCGCAACAGCAGGCTAGGAGTGTCAGAAACTCGCGTGATCCATCCTGGAGAGATGCTCGAACCTCGTTCTTCTCCCATTGACGCCTGCTGAATATTCTCTTGCTTCTGCCTATCAAGCCAATCAAGAAGCCCTTCTCATCCATATTGTATATATCTCGAGCCTCAAGGTGATATTCAGTGATGTTTTGATGCAGTAGCTCCAAGTAGAGACGGTATTTTGACTCAGAATCAGCCAGGTGGCGCGTACGATCCATGGCGGTGGTCCACTTTGAGATGAGATGGATCTCGTGCCGGTTGATGAAGCGAGTAACCCAGCTCTCGCTGAGCTGCTGACGGGCTACTTCTGATGAGAAATTCCTGATCATCTCCCTCGTAGGAGGTAGGCCTTGCTTAGTAAGCTTAGTGATATATGGTACAAGCTCTAACTCCTGTTCTGGGTTGAGAGCTTGCCTGCTGGCATGCCCAGCATCCCTAGGCCCTGTCACGCCTCTCCATCGCCGCCCCAGAGTTGACCGGTCAACGCCATGGTTTTCAGCAATTTCCTTCAATGTAAATTGTTCTTCTGAACCTCGCGATTTTAGATCCTCGATCGCCTCATCAATCGGAGCCATGGTCGTGGAGTTATCGCGCGTTGGAGTTGTGGTGTTGAGACGCGCGTTGGTGTTCTGCGGGGCACACTGTGAATCCGGGCACACTGTGAATCCGGGCACACTGCGCACGGGCACGTTATAGGATATTAATCAGAATCTATCGCTGCTTCTTGCCTACACGTGCGCGCGTTATGCCCTGCCTTGCCGCAGCGTCCACAGCGTCGTTGGCTAGGCTCGCCTTCCTTAACGCTCACCCTCTTCTTTACCTTCTTCCCATCACTACGCGCTCCAAACTCCTTGAGAGTAGTCAATCGCTCGCCCTCATCAATAGTCAATATACCTTCTCGCTGTACTCGCTTTCTTTTGTGCGATTTACGTCGCGTAGCGGCCTCATTCGCTGCTCGAAGCTCAGCTATCTCCCGTTGCGCCAACACGAGCTTGTGCGCGATCACTGCTACCCCTTTCGCGAGCTTTTCAAAGGTCTCAACTATCGATGTTGGTGAGCTATCTATATGCCTCTGAATCCTCTTCTTCACCAGCGTCGATTGCGACCCTAATTCTAGAGTGTTGCTTGGAGTTTGCGACTGCCAGGGATCGTCTTCGACGGTGGGTAACGGGGGAGTACGCAGGCGGACGTCGAGCTTCGATAACACAGCTTCTGGATCATGTGGGACTAAGCCAGTGCCTCGAAAGCCTCCTTGTATATTGGCCTTTGTGATCGCAGCGTTAAAAGCGCCTTTGAAGCACGGTAGAAACTCTATCTTAGAGATATGCGTGATGTGGTTGCGCATTAGATCCTCGGCTTGGCGCCTGTACGCCTTCTTCAACGGCGCAAAACAACCCACATCAAGTGGCTGCAGGAGGTGCGATGAGTGCGGAGGCATGCAGATAGTGATGATCTTGTTATCCTTGCAGTACTGCTGGAATTGGAGCGAGTCGTGGCTCTCATGGCCGTCGATAATGAGGAGTCGGTAGCTGCCAACTACCCTCTTCTTTGTATGCTCATTAAAGTGCTTCAACCACTGCAGGCCGATCTCGTTTGACGTCCAGCCGTTCTCGGAGACTCCAATAGCCCAATCGCGAGGCAGATCCTCGTCCTTATACCAAGACGAGAGGTGGTACTTGCCCTGGAAGATGATAAAGGATGGGATCGCCCACCCTGTCGCGTTAATGCCCTGGATGACTGTAGTCCACTCTCTGTTGCCCTGCTGCACCGCCTTTGGCCGTCCTCGACGCTCTAAGCCAGTAACTACCGCTCTAGTCGATATCTAGCCCATTATAAAGCCTGTCTCGTCGAAGTTGTAGGTATCTTCATCCTAGATGCCGTACTTGGCTTTTATATTGACTACTAGGCGGAACTAACCTTCTATAACCTCAGGATCTTCGCAGAGAGCTCTCTTATAGTCATACTTTCGATTAAACTTGACTTTGAGCTTAGGGCGATGCTTAACGAAGGTTGCAGCCTAGTTAATACCAACTAGTTGGAGGTAGCGCGCATCTCGCAAAGAATTGGCCATATCTTCAACAGCAGCGAGGCGACGAGGAAATCCTCTCGCGTCAAGGTCAAGGATATGCTTAACAAGCACCTCCTCTTCAGTATCTAATAGTCTCCTCGAGTTGGGCGCGCGATCGCGTCGATACATCTTTCCAGCGCGTCGGTTGCTGATTGATGATTGAGGTACGTTATAGAGCTTTGCAGCGCGTCGCTGGGAAAGTGTCGCGTCGCGTTTAATAGCCTCGATTGCTAGCTGTAATCGACATTCTTTTGAAGCTGATAGATCGTTATATTGTTGGCTCATCGCGAGATGAAGGATGGAGGATGGGTTTTGGTGGGGTCTTGGCATTTCTGATCCACTCGGGCGTGTGATCCACTCGCCCGTGGAGTACGTTATAGATCTAGAAAGGTACTAACGTACCTCACGGGCATGCCGGTCACCTGGGTATGCCGGTTACTTTTGCCAAGACCACACCAAACTTCACTCTACCTACAATGCCTCAACGCAATAACGCAACAAAGCTTTTAAACGAAGCACATATACAGCTTGCCCTCTAGGCTATCCAACAAGACGCGACGCTCTCCCAGCGACGCGCTGCAGCTATCTACAAAGTCTCTCAAAGCACCCTAAGTGATCGACTTGCTGGAACCTCCTCACGACGCGATTGGAAGCCCAACTCAATGAAGCTAACAAGCACTGAAGAGAAGGTGATTTTCTAGCATATATTGAAGCTAGACGAGCGAGGATACTCGCCCCGGCTTGCTGATGTGGAGGATATGGCCAATTCTCTGCTTGCTGAGCGCCACCAGCCACCTGTTGGCAAGAACTGGGCTGGCACCTTTGTTAAGCGTCGGCTAGAGCTTAGAGTCCAGTTCAATCGAAAGTACGACTACAAGAGAGCCCTGTGTAAGGATCCTAAGGTGATTGGGGACTGGTTCCAGCTGGTGGAGAATACCAAAGCCAAGTATGGTATCCTAGATGAAGACACCTACAACTTTAATGAGTCTGGCTTTATGATGGGCATCATATCCACAGGAGCTGTTGTCACAGGCTCTAAGCGTCGAGGGAGACCAAAGACAGTATAGCAGGGCGACCGAGAGTGGACCAGCATCATCCAAGGCATTAACGCGAAGGGGTGGTCTATCCCACCCTTTGTCATCTTCTCTGGCAAGTACCACCTGTCAGCCTGGTACAAAGAGCCTAGTATACCTGACGACTGGGTTCTTAATGTCTCTGACAACGGCTGGACTAACAATGAGCTTGGAGTTAAGTGGTTAAAGCACTTTGATGAGCACACAAATGCGCGCACTGTTGGCAGCTACCGACTGCTTGTTCTGGACGGCCACGAGAGCCACAACTCGGTTGATTTCCACCAGTACTGCGAGGAACACAAGATTATCACTCTGTGTATGCCTCCACACTCGTCACACCTGCTACAGCCGCTTGATGTGGGGTGTTTTGCCCCAATGAAGAAGGCCTATGGCCGCCAAGCCGAGCGGCTAATGCGGAGCAAGATTACTCGCATCACCATACTTGAGTTCTTGCCGTGCTTCAAAGCAGCTTTTGACGCCTCAATCACAGAAAGCAACATCCAGGGAGGATTTAGAGGCGCTGGCCTGGTCCCACTTGACCCAGAGGCTGTGATATCGAAGCTTGAAGTGCGGTTGTGTACTCTACCACTACCCCTTGTGGATGAGAGCATCTGGGAGTCTAAAACACCAAGCAACACCCTGGAATTTGGGTCTCAATCGAAGCTGATTCGAGAGAGGATTCAGAGACACGCTGATAGCTCGCCAACGTCAATGGTTGAAGCCCTTAATCAGCTCACCAAAGGCGCAGAGCTGATGGCGCATTCACTAGTTTTGGTGCGCAACCAAGTAGCGAGCCTTGAAGCAGTTAATGAGGCTGCCACGCGCCGTAAATCACACAAAAGAAAGCAAATCCAGCGTGAAGGGACACTAACGTTTAGTGAGGGATTGCGGCTGACAACTCCAAAGGAGTTTGAGGCCCGTAGTGATGGGAAGAAGGCAAAGAAGAGAGCGCGCGTTGATGGGAGCACTCAGTCTTCAAGACGCTGTGGCACATGTAGCGAAGCAGGGCACAACGCGCGAACATGCAGGAAGGATGCGCAGAGTACTATAGATTAGTGCAATATACTGTGCAGCACAGTATACTGTTGTTGTGTACTATAATATTACAAAGTAGTTGTAGTGTTGGTGTAGTCTCGGCAAAAGTAACCGGCATACCCGGGTGACCGGTATACCCGTGAGGTACGTTACCCTTATAGTATTTACTAACAACAGCGCACTAAAGTCCCTTAGACAGCAGGCAGGGGCAACTTTGTGCCCTGCTAATAGCGCTGCGCTGCTATTGGTTGCCCCTGCCCGCTGAGCCCGCTAAGATAAGCGCAAACATGCTTTCAAGATGTGCGGTAAGACGGCATCGACCTAAGTGTTTCAGATCATCAACAGGTTGAGCCGGTGTCCGCTGTCAACGACGGAAAACATGGACCCGGTGGGTACTGACTGTTTAACCCGGCCAAAGGGTTAGGGTAGTGGTGTTGATTGCGAGAGCGCACCAGCTGGATGGTTAAACCTTCGTATTGAATCTTGTCCATTGTCTTGGGAGAATTTGGCGCTGAATATTGACAGGTCGTGTGCAGTCTGTCGATTTGCCCGACGTGGCGCCTGTCAGATCATGTCGTGCAGACACGATGGAACCAAAGCCACGCGGATGGAGGCACGAGCCCGCGTTCCTTCGCGCTGTTGCCTGCCCCACCCAAAGGTTCTACTGTGCTGCTCCAAGGCTGAGCAGCTCCACCAACCCAATCATTATCTATGCAGCCCCTTGAGGACGCAGTAACTACCCCTGCATCTGTAGGGTGCTTGTAAGCAAATTTATTAGGAGTTACGAAGGTCCTTGATCTGATGTGATTGGCTACCATCATGACGACCGAGGCACAATCCCTACAGAACAGGACACAGCACAGCTTGTGACACACTTTGATGACTACGAGTACGAACCCTGCGAAATGCATGCACAGACATGAAACTGACGGTGCAAGGTCTCGCGACAAGCAGACTGCAGGCTGGCCAAGTCTCTGGGATGCTGACAAGTCGAACCTATGGGATTGTGGAAGGGCTTCGCCGGCACTTGTGAGCTTTCTGTGGACTCATCCACTCGGAGTTGAAATGCACTGAGAGCCTTCGTCCCTGTATGAACTTGTTTTGCAGAATCACCTCCATCTCTAGTCAACGACAAGATGCGAGTATCGCGACGTGGCTGACACAATCGCAGGGCTGCGGCAGGGGACACGATGTAGCAATGCTGGCACTGAATGGCATTGAAACGTGGGGCCTGGAGATCCCACAGAAAGCTGTTGGTATGGCAAATCAGAATATCGAATTGCAACTTGCTAGTCCGTTAGTTGTCAATTTTGGCGAAGGGGAAAAGCCATCGGAGTTGGCACCTGCCAGGGTAATTCTTGGGGATTTCTTCAAGCATGATTGGGAGGGTCAGATCGGCGAAGATTTCGAGGGGTTCGACCTCATCTACGACCATACGGTAGGTCCCACGACCTCCTCTCGTGCACACACGTTAACAAGACCAGTTCCTCTGTGCGTTGTTGCCGTCGATGCGAAATGACTGGGCACGGCGAATGTCACAGCTGCTCTCACCAACGGGCAGGCTAATTTGTTTAGAGTTTCCCGAGTTTCCCGAGGTCCCATGTGGAAACCTCTGACAGCTCCAGGTCCACCATGGGGTCTCAACGGAGTGCATTGGAACATTTTGGCTGAAGGCGGGACGGGGATCGTTGATGATGCGGGGACTCTGAGCAACCCGAACGGCGAGGCGGGTGCGTTGGAACGAGTCGTGTACTGGAAGCCACCCGTCTCTTTTGAGCAGGGTCGCGGAGAAGATATGATTAGTGTGTGAAAGTTGCGGTAAAGCCCTGGACCTACACTGCGTAATTGGAAGGTAAGAGAGTGGGACAGACCTCTATCTACAAGTGCCGGCCACTATAATGAAGGCAGTAACATAGGACTGAATCTTTGAGCGTTACATCCTCGCGTTGACCAAAGCTTCAACTCACACGTAAAAATGCGAGATCGTCATTCTGACCTTGTAAGTTGACGACTCCATACAGGGACTACGTGTGGAAAACCAAGACGCATTCCCCAGACCCATGTCTTTTGGTCTAGACCCAGCGTGCTACCGTTAATTAGTGTACGGTAGTCTTACCTCATCTGTCTGGTGAGACTCGTGGGCTTACCATATGTCGGTGCAATCCCCGCTATAGCAGACCGATCCGGCAAACCTCCTTCGCGTCGCAATTTTCACGTGCACCCTTCTGGGGCAAGGGATCACCCGCGGGCGTCGGAAAGCGAACTGGACCTTGCACTAGAAAGTGGATCCTCAAAGGAGAACGGCAACGAGACGGCGAGCGAGCGTCATGCAGCAGGTTTGAGTAGGTATATTCAAGTCTTGTCTGAAACTCTGTACATCTAGTCATCAGATTTCCCTCGCCGGCTTGCTTCCAAACCATGGAACACTACGATCTCGTATAACCGTTCACCCAATCCTTTTCCGCATGCCCACATTGACCCAGTTTCAACTCCACAGTTTTTGGTTTGTTTGGTTCGCGTGAAGCACACGGTTCCAGAGAATCAACGATTCAGTCAACATGCAAGACCGAGGCGATCAAATTGCGGGCATAGCCATAACGTTCCTTATCTTGACATGGCTGACAGTTGGCTTGCGGTGCTATGTCCGGTTAGTTGCCGCTGTCCCGCAAAGGTTCCATTTTTCAGGGAGCAGACTAACGAGACCAACAGAACGGTGATTGTGAAAGCATTCGGACCAGACGACAAAGTCATGGTCCTCACATTATGCACCTTCACATGTTATCTAGCATGCCAGCTTGGCGGCGCAATTCATGGAAGCGGTCAACATCGCGAGAATATCACCGATGAAAATGCGCAAACTGCGCTCAAATACTGGTTCTTCTGCGAAGTCTTCTACACGATAACGACATCGATTTTCAAGATCGCTATTGGACTCTTCTTACTACGCATTACAATTGTGCCAATACACATCTGGATCATCAGGACCATCATGGCCGTCTCTATTGTCGTCGGACTCGCATTCACAATACTCGTAATTTTCCAGTGTAAACCAGTCTCCTACTGGTGGGATCTAGACCCAACTCATACCGGCACCTGCCTCTCTGCATCGATGATAATGAGCTTCACATATGTCGTCTCGGCATTGAACTCGGTTGCAGACTGGACGTTTGGTATCCTGCCTATCCTTGTCGTCAAGGACCTACAGATGAAGCGCCGTGCAAAGTTCATCATCAGTGGAGTTATCGGCTTGGCCGCAATGTGAGTGGCATCCTCAACTAACTTACCCTTAATGTCGACACTCACATCCCCATCAGTGGTTCCACAGCGACCATCATCCGCCTCCCGTACACACCCACCCTCAAACCCTACAAAGGCGACTTTCTCTACCGCACAACCGACTTCGCAATCTGGACCACAGTCGAAGTCGGCGTCGGGATAACAGCCGGCTGCATCGCAACACTCAAACCCCTCTTCAAAGCCGCGCTCGGCACAACGGGCCAAACCTCCAGCATGCCCTGGTCCAAAACGCCCAAAGCCTTCCAATCGAAGAACAGTGCCTCGACATACGGCACACAGCAAGTACTCGACGACCTCCGCCCCGCCGGCGAGCGCACAGTGCGCACCACGACCGTCACCGGCGGCCGCGCCAGCAGCAGCGACGAGGAGAACTTCCTGGACACGGGGATTCCCGAGGAGCGGTGGGAGAGCGGGATTCGGAAGGGTGTTACGACGACAGTTACGACGGAGGTTGCGACGGAGAAGTCGCTGAGCCACAGTCGATCCAAGGGCGGGTTGGCGTCGAGGTCGAAGTCGGATGCGAAGAAGAGGCGGAGTTTTAGTCTGGGTGAGGACAGTAATAGTACCTTGGATGAGGAGTATAGGAAACCTGTGGGGACTTTTAATCCCTTCCAGTAGAGCTGGAGACAGGCAGTTGTATAATGACATAGATAATGTTATCACGTGACGTAAAATCCCTACAGCAGAACTGCCATACGATGACATGTTGGACGGATCGTGCTATCGCAGGAAACTGTTAACAGTCTGCCCTGGCATTCCGTGATGGTGGAAGTGCGCAACCGATGTCAGACGGCCACTTTCCCTTCAGAGTCGAAGGAGCTTACAATACATATATGAATCTGTTCTATTGTAACTATGTCAATGGCGCTCAACGCTCTTGTGCTACTGATATGCAGGTCAATGCCGCTAAAGTCAAGGATGTGCCGTAGCCAATCCGGTATCATTTCCAACGCCCAATATCTCAAACAACTACTACTCACAGTAAGGCTTTATCGCATACCAAACTGGCCTCCAACAACATCCAAGGCACCCTCGACAGCCTCTTCGAGCGCCTCAACTCTGTGCCGAAGCACGCGATTCTCCTCACGCTCCTTGCTCAGTCGTCCCCACACGGAGGCCTGCGAGCCACCTTCGCAATTCGCGCAGCCCCAGCTTTGCACGCTAACTGACCCTCCTTTAGGCTTGTCGTATGCGCCCCCGCGCTGTAAGCTTTGCACTTTCTTGTTCTTCGGTGTGACATCAGTTTCGACTTCGAGGATGGAGGAGCGGTCGGTGCCTGTGGGGCTAAGGCAGTTCCTAGAGAAGAGGCTTGCAGCATCTGTCTCGGCATCCGACTCGAAGCCAGAGTCGACACTGAGTTCCGAGTTCGAGATTCGGTTGCGACGGCGTGGTGTGTCTTGGCAGTTGCACTGGGGTTGGCTCCTTATTAGCGCAAGGCTCCTCTTGCGCGCAGCTTCCTCCTCTTGTCTAGTATGACGCTCAAATGCAAGATCCTCCATCAGCGTGCGCATCTGCTCATCCTGCTCGGTCGCCCTGGCCGCCATCGTCTCGAGCTGCATTTTCAAGTGACGCGCTCTCGTCTCCGCCTCGTCAAGCTCATCATCTTGTGCGCTTTGTTCTGACTGCATGTCGACCAAGGTGGTAGACAGCTGGCGGTATGACTTTTGGTAACGAGAGAGGAGGGCTTCTGCATTCGTGAGGAGGTCGTTGAATGACGATGGCGCAAGAGGGTCAGCGGGCCCGTGAGGGAAGAGGGCTTGCGAGATGTTCAGGTTGAGCAGCTCATCGTCGGCGTTGTGATATACAGGTGCTGGGGACGGTGAGGGCGCTGCGGCGTTTTTCTGTGTTGACAATAGCCATGCAAATCTCCTGCTAGCAGGTGACTGATGTTGTGGCTTTGTTGGCGTCGCCATTTGCTCAGGTTTAGTTGGGGTCTCGGAGGCAGCGCGAGTGTGCGCCGGCTGGCGATTGAAGATGTTCATAGTGTGATTTGCCTCCTCGTCTTCCTCGTCCTCGAATTCAGAGTCAGATGAGTAGAACTCAGAACCGACTTCTGAACCTGACTCTTCAGCTGTGTCTTCGTCTTGCTGCTGAACTCCAAGCTTCACAGGCACAGAAGAGCCGTTGAACCAGCTCTTGGTCGAATCAATTGCGCTCCTCGAAGGCAGGAAACTAGCCAGAGACTTTGTTGGCGAATGCGATCGAATCGATGCTGCGGAAGTATGTTGCTGTAGTGTTGATGTTGCGCGGCTGAGGAAAGACTGGCTGTTGTTCAGGAACGTGCCTGTCAAAGTGCGCTGGTGGCTGCTGCGGCCTGCACGCGGATAATCTTCGAGGAGGGAAGGCGGGTCGCTATGTGGGTCATAAGCTGTCGTGTTTGAGGTCAAGACAGAAGGTGTTGGTTGTATAGCAGCAGCAGAGAGATCGATGGTGTCGAAGGTGTTCAGCTCATCGTCGGCGGGCGGAGCCGTAAATTGCCTCAGCGGAGATGTTGGGGCTCTAAGAGCTCCCCGCACAGGAAAGTGAGCTGCTTGCGAGGCCTGAGGAGGATGGTGAAGCTCGAGCTCGGCAGGGGCTTGTTGAAACATAATGGATCAGGGTCCAATGCCTCTTTCGAACTTTAGTCAAGCTGTCGGCGAGCGAACAGGTGGAATGACTGTCGTGAAACGCGTAGTTGTTGAGAATGGGGTATCCCGGTCGACGGCCACACTATCGATAGCGGGACCTGCAGAAGCGCGGAAGTAAACAAGCGGTCAAAGAGGGTACAAAGGTTGGATAAACGGAGTCGAGCGAGGAGTTGTGCAACCAACTGCTGGAGATACTTGGAGATCAAGTTCGAAGTCGTTGCACAAGAGAAAAAAAGGTGCTGGAGATTAAAGACGTGGCTGGTGGGCGACCAACCACCTGCCAGGTTTTGAGGCTTGAACTGGCGCGTCATCTTTCCTCACCGCAACATGCAGCCCATCGCTAACAGCACCATTAGCCCCAACATCAACTCTAATATGAGGCGTCCAGCCCGAGCACCTGCAGTAGTTCTCTTCAGAAGTTTTGCGCAGCGGATGTGCTCGCAAAGCAACGAAGACACTGGTCGAACACTGGCTGCCCAAACAAAGTTCAAAGGGCTTAATTATCCGAACATCGCGACGCGCAGCGCTACTGTGCTCTGAAACTACTGTTATTAGGCCTTCCATCCTGTTCATTTGCTCAAGATCAAATGTGCGTCTTCAAAATATTTCCCGTCGCTCAGCTCCGTCATCAGCCAGCATGAACCATGGCGCTTTCTCCCGGAGTAAAATGTGTTTCTTGACGACCGGGGGCTCGCACTTCATACTCTCCAGGTCCACGGAGCCGATGGTCAACGATACTACCTCCTCCCGGGAAGAAAAGACCATTGTGATGGGAGAGCCACATCTCGAGCAGAATGTTCTCTCTGCAACTTCCGAAAGCTTCAGCAGTTCGCGGGTAGATTCCTCCGTGAACGTCAGCGCTTTCTTTGGTACACCGGTATACGCGATATAAGCCGATCCAGATAGCTGTTGACAGGCGCGACAATGACAAATGATGAGGTCTCCGGGGCGTGCAGTGGATGTGTACTGCACTCCACCACATCTGCAGCCACCCTCGAAGATGACACCGTCGTCGATGGTCTTAGGAACGAATCTCGAGCCATCGGCTGCTGTGAGGCTGTCAGCAAGCAGGTGTGATATGACAAGTTTCACGAGGACTCACGTTTACGTGCAATGCCGAGGAACACGGAGTCGACTTCTTCCACTTTCCCATCGACTGCCAGCTTCTCCCACTCCTCCTTATAGACACCCTGTGCCTTTTTTCTGATCTCATTATTTGCAAACGTTCTTGCCACATCCTTCACGATCACATTTTCAACGAAGAAGTCATCCCACTGCTCCATATCGTATACACGCCTCCCGTACCCGGTTTGGTTATCCACAGTAGTAACTCTCTCGACCTCAAGGCCCGCCGACTCGAGGACGTCCTTGAGAGAAGATTCGGACGTGCTCCAAGATCGATTATAGGGAATCGGTAACTCTAGACGTCGGGCCACCCTTTCGAGAACCATGCCAGCGACTAGATTTCTCGGGTGGGTAGCGTCTAGTGCGATGGTGCCCCCGGGTTTCAAGAACTGTGCCCAGTGCTCAATCGCAGCCTGTGGATCTGGAAACAGAACAAGAGCGGAGGCAACGGTGATGATGTCGAAGTTCCTACCCTTTAGGGCTTCGAGTTCTTCCAGGTGAAGAACATCGCCTTCTAAGAAAAGCACATTGGAGTATTTGTCCCCTGCCTTTCCTTGCTTGAACTTGGCAACTTCGAGCATCGATGGGGTGACATCAACACCGACGACCTGACCGGACGGACCCACGGCGTCTGCCTCGAGGAAAGTAAGAAGTCCAGTACCGCTTGCAAGGTCAAGTATCTGTTGGCCTGCCTGTATGTCGAGGTGTGAAATGAACCGGCTGGTGAAGTCATCGTGCCAAGTCCCGTCGTAGTTCGCCGCTCTTGATTCGTAGAACTTGATGGCACCATCTGCCTGTCGATTGCTAGTCATTGTAGTTTTCCGAGGCGAAATTTATATCCACTCCGACCGACGATTGATGCTGCTCTGAACCAAGCTAAAACGGGCCGACTAGTTTGAGTGCGTGCAAGTTCGTCTTCAGCTACCAGCTCGTGAGTCTTTCGAATCTTCAGACGCTGAATTTAACCTTATAATCTTCCACAGTGCCCGGTGCTCGCATGCATAGGCATGAAAAGTCTCACGTCGTGGTGAGGGGTCCCGAAGCTGACCGCTCACGCTAGTGCCTGTATCGCCTTAGGTAAGTTTGGCCCACTAAGCCTTCTTTGTCCAACAGCCTGACTGCTGTTAGGTGTTTTCTTCATGAACTCGACGCTGGAATGGGGAAACTTGCGGAAGCCGATAGCTTACCTACAAGTGGCATGCTATTGGTTCTTCAGAAAACCGAGAACGTTTGACGAATATTTTGCATACTCGCGGAACGCAGTAGAGTCCACAAGTTAGAGAGTCACGTGCTGTGCCCCCTCTGAAAACTAACACCACACTTTTGTAGTATAGTAATTATTTTGAAGCCTACTAGCATAACCACTATGCTGTATTTTTTATATCCTGCTGCACCAAATGACAGAGTACTCTCCTGCAGTTCGCGCCGCTATCGTCACGTTAAAATCTAAGGGTCGTGGCTAGGTGTACATTAGCTTAAAGTTAAAGAGTTGCTCACCTAATGGTGCGCAAACCTTCTATTAACGCACGGTTGACCGCGCCAGCAGCCAGCACGCTTAAGGAGGCAACAACTTCTATAGATAGAGCACCTCTCTAGATTTAAAAAACAGTACTTTTATACTAAAATACAAGCACTATGAGCCTATACAACTTTCACGGCGTTGTGGTGTTGAGATTTGCCACATCAACGGGATTCTCCGGCGATGTGGCAAAAAACGTGACTCTCATACTACCCGTGCGCGTGAGTATGATCTCAAAGAACAAACGAATTTCGCGTCTTTCGTTCCCATAAAGCCGAGTACCTAGGCAGTCTCTCACATACGGGTCACGGACTCACAGGGCATATTGGCAGTCATTTTGAGTTAAAACATCCCCCAAGTTCTCACTCAGTCAAAATGACGAGCCACTGCATCGACCATGATGTATGCCAACCACAACGCCAACAAAACTCGAGAGCTCACAAGCCCCAACACAGCACCAATTCCACTGACAAAGATCATTATCCGCACTCTTCAAAAACATTATTTCCAAACGTATGAGTCGGCTGACAAGCAGGCTAAACTTGGTGACTTGAGACGGCGGCTCTACAGCACCCCGCACGCAAATCTTGCCGACGCTCGTATACAGATTAGGCGTACCTGAGAGCAGACGATAAGATTAATACTATTTCCTAGGTATTGTTGGCTGCCAATATGGTTAGAGTATGGTTCAGTTGCCACGACGGGTGAAGGGAGGGGTGGATACCGAAAAGATGCTCTCGAGAGCGAGCCAGGTATCCAATCACCAAGGCCCTTCATTTGAGACTCCTATGGTGTTCATGTCTGCGGTTATGTGTGGTTACAGTGCGTGCATTCAAAGTCAGTCATATGAATTTGCGATTTGCGATTTGCGTCGATTATATTGGGGGAAGTAGCCACTTCTACCGCGGGTTTTGAGATGTTCCGCATAGTGACTCTCTACAAAGAAGAAGCGGCGGCCATCGACTGACTGGAACAACCGTTCCAAGCATCGAACCAACACCCGAACAACATGAAGTTCACTGTCGTTATCTCACTTTTGTCTGTGACGGCACTCGCAGTGCCTCTTTTCGAAGAGCGCCAGGCGGTCTGCAATGTCCCAGCTACCTTCCCAACAACTTCCAACTCAAAGCTTCCTAACCCCTTCAAATTTTTCGACGGTAGGAGCGTCACCACGAAAGCGGACTTCGAGTGTAAGAATCAGGAAGTCAGCGCTGCACTTCAGGCGCAGGAGCTTGGTGTCTTCCCACCGAAGCCATCGACCGTCACTGCTTCGCTCTCTGGCAACACCCTTGCCATCACCGCCTCCGAAGCCGGCAAATCAATCACATTCACCATCTCCATCCAGAAGCCCAGCGGACCAGGACCGTTTCCGGCGATCATCGTTTATGGTGCTGCCAGCCTGCCCATTCCCAACGGTGTTGCGACCATCATCTTCAACAACGACGATATTGCTGCGTAACAGGGTCAGAATAGCCGCGGTCAAGGCAAGTTTTACAACTTGTATGGCACAGACCATAGCGCTGGAGCCCTCACTGCGTGGGCATGGGGCGTGGACCGAATCATCGATGCTCTCGAAATCACATCAAGTGTTAGTATCGACCCGAAGCGTGTTGGTGTGACCGGTTGCTCGCGCAACGGCAAGGGCGCTTTCGTTGCTGCAGCTCTCGTCGAACGTACTGCGCTCGGTCTACCCCAAGAGTCTGGCGCTGGTGGCGCTGCTTGCTGGCGCATCTCCGACTCCGAGAAGGCCAAGGGAAACAACATCCAGACTGCTTCGCAAATTGTTGGAGAGAACGTCTGGTTCAGTCCAAGGTTTAACGCGTTCAGCACCAAAGCCAATACTCTGGCCATCGACCATCACCAGCTCGCGGGCATGGTTGCTCCTCGTGGTCTGCTTGTCATCGAGAATGAGATTGACTGGCTCGGTCTTGTGTCTACCACGGCTTGCATGAAAGCTGGCCGCTTGATCTACAAAGCGCTCGGTGTGCCTGACAACATCGGGCTTACAGGCTCTGGCAACCACAATCACTGCTCGTTCCCAGCAAACCAGCAGGCTGACCTCACTGCGTTCATCAGCAAATTTCTTTTGAATCAGAGCACGAACACCGCAAACATTGAGAGAGGACCCAGCGGTGCAGACGTCGGCACGTATATTAACTGGATGACACCCACACTCACTTAGGCCCTGCGGCCTGAGAGGATGTCCTGGTAGTTTTGATCTTTGGTATACATATCCAGGAGCGCCGAATACTTCTAGATAACGAACATGGATATTTTATGCGCCAATTCCGAATGCAACGCGGTGTAGTGTTCGTGATCAACGTGGAAGAGGAGTGACTCTGAGCCTGCTCGAAAGGTCGCTCTCAACACCATCATCGCGATGACGTATAGAGAGCTGAATCTCTCACTGTAGGCGCGTGTGATGCTCCTGGGGCCTTTTTGGGTGTAGTGTACATAACAGTGAGTCTGAGATGGGTTTTCAAGCGGACACAGAGCAGGTTTGATGTTCGTGAGGTCGTCGTTGGCCGTGGAGGGGTCGCGGTCGCAACTGCACTCCACTGGCTCGCCAATCCGGATCTCCGCCGTTGGCCCCAACGCTCGACCACCAGACACGTCAGGCTTCGTACATGTAGACGATGTACGCACCAGACATTTCTCACGGTGAGTTCTTCGTGAAAAGGTGATGGAGACGAGGAGTGACGTTTGCACCAATCAGAAGCCGTTTGGCGATCACATGACCGGCTGCACGGACTCTCTGCACTCGCTCCCTCGCTCTGCCGCGCTTCGATGAACGTCCACCCCAACGCCGACCAACCCCAACATCACCGAACGTTCGTCCCCCATCTTTTTTGCGCGCGCAACACGTTGTTTACAACGCGTATAGTGCAGCGACCCGCCTTTTGCGCGCGCCTGCGCCCTTCTCCTCCCCCATACCCAATTTGCCTGGCAACCTGGGGTACAGCCATCAATCGCGACACAAGCGCGTGCACCCCCGGCGAAGTAGCTTTCATCAGCCTTGTCCACCAAAGGCACGCACCACCACCACACCACACGATAATGCCATAGTAGCCCACTGCATGCGCATTTCACCGACCACGATTGCCCTTTCCCACCCTTGCGCGCTTTTCGACCAACCGCGCTACTGCGGATTGGCCGCGTTTGCGACTTGTGAAAACCGATACCAGCAACACCTTGCGCGACACGACGCATACACCGCACCACTATAAGCATGGCGTCAGTTCAGGCCACGCCAGATATGGCTGGCCAGGGCCAAGGTCCGCTGTCTGCCAACCTGACTAAAGATCAGGTTGGGCAAATATTTCAAGTACGTTCACCTCACCTCACCGACTGATGCGCCCCACGCCATGTATCACCACTACAGGTCACAGTAACTGACTCCTCCAAAGCGTTACCAGCAGATGAAGGCAGCAGGCATTCCCGACACCAACCCCGAACTCATCAAGGCACGCAATCTCCTCGCCATGGTGCAGAAGCGCAACCAATACCTCGCACAACAGCAGCAGATGATGAAGCAGCAGCACCAACGGCAGCAGAGCCTCACCGAACAGCAGAACGGGCAGCATAACGGTGCCGCCATGGCTATGAACGGTGCCAAGCTGGCTGATGGCTCAGTCGGTACCCCCTCCACAGTTGGCCCCTCTGCTGGCGCACAATCTGCTGTCGCTGGCGGACAGGCTCCTTCTGGAGACGGTCAGACTCCCACCTCAGCCACCAGTGGTGGTAACGGCGGGTTCACAAAGGAGCAGCTCTTCATGCTCAGGAACCAGATCTCGGCCTTTAAGCATTTGTCGAAGGGCCTACCCTTGCCTGCCAATATGCAGCAAATGTTCAGCAATCAGCAAGCGAAGAAGCCTCAGACCACGGCAGATGCCGTCGCTGCTGCCTCCCAGGTTCTGGATAACGCCACACGCGCTGCAAGCGCCTCTGCTGCGCCCAGCGCAGCCGTCCAAGAGCCCAGGAATCTCCCTCGTCTGCCAGACACATTCATCGAGCCCTGGCACAGCGAAGCATTCCGCGACGTCAACTACATCTCGCATACCCAGCGCAAAAATCGCCCGTACCTTGCGACCATCATGCCCCAGGGCGTCGACATCGATGCTGTACAGCAGGGCATGCAGGAGTTGCGCAAGGAGCGTGAGATTATTCTGTACAACCGGATCACAGCCCGCAAGGCTGAGCTGGAGAAGTTCAACGCGAACATTGGTTCGTGGGACACAAGCAAGACAGACACGCCTGAAGACGATGGCAAGGTCAAGCTTGCACTCGTTATCGAGCAGAAGAAGCTCAATCTGTTGGAGAAGCAGCGCAAGCTGCGGAGAGAGATTGCCCAGCAGATGATTCATGCTGACAACCTTGCCATGACAGCCAACCGGACGGTTTACCGTAGGCTTAAGAAGCAATCGATGCGCGAAGCTCGCCTCACTAAGAAACTAGAGAAGCAGCAACGCGATGCTCGCGAGACGAAGGAGAAGAAGAAGCACCACGAGTTCATCGATGCGATCAGGAAGCACCGCACGGAGCTCAACGAAGCCGGCATGGCTCAACGACAACGTCTCCAGAAGCTGGGCCGTATCATGATTACCACACACCAGAACATCGAGAAGGAAGAACAGAAGCGGGTCGAGCGTACCGCCAAACAACGTCTGCAGGCGCTGAAGGCCAACGACGAAGAGACCTACCTCAAGCTTTTGGGACAAGCCAAGGATACACGTATTTCTCACTTGTTGAAGCAGACCGACGGTTTCCTGAAGCAGCTCGCCGACAGCGTCAAGGCCCAACAGCGGAACCACTCCGATCGTTACAAGCTCAACAACGCAGAAGACATCTCAGACGACGAATCGGAAGACCATGGCGACACAGACGATGAGGTCCAGCCAGGCAAGAAGCGCACCGACTACTACGAGATTGCTCATCGTATCAAGGAGACTGTTACCCAACAAGCCAACTGCTTGGTCGGTGGTACGCTGAAGGAGTACCAGATCAAGGGTCTGCAATGGATGATCTCGTTGTACAACAACAACTTGAACGGTATTCTTGCCGACGAGATGGGTCTCGGAAAGACTATTCAGACCATCAGTTTGATCACATATCTCATCGAAAAGAAGCAACAGCCTGGACCCTTCCTGGTCATCGTACCGCTGAGTACACTCACGAACTGGACTAGTGAGTTCGAGAAGTGGGCCCCCAGTGTCTCGAAGATTGTGTACAAGGGACCCCCGAACCAGCGAAAGCAGTTCCAGCAGCAGATTCGTTGGGGCCAGTTCCAGGTCCTGCTCACCACGTACGAGTTCATCATCAAAGATCGTCCGATCTTGAGTAAGATCAAGTGGGTACACATGATCGTCGATGAAGGTCACCGCATGAAGAACGCCAACTCGAAGCTGAGCAGCACGATCACTCAATACTACACCACACGATTCCGTCTCATTCTTACCGGTACACCGCTCCAAAACAACCTGACTGAGTTGTGGGCTATGCTCAACTTCGTCCTTCCTACCATCTTCAAATCCGCCACCTCTTTCGATGAGTGGTTCAACACTCCATTCGCCAACACTGGTGGTCAAGACAAGATGGAGTTGACTGAAGAAGAGCAGTTGCTCGTCATTCGTCGTCTTCACAAGGTTCTTAGGCCCTTCCTTCTGCGTCGTCTCAAGAAGGACGTCGAGAAGGACCTTCCGGACAAAACCGAGAGGGTCATCAAGTGCAACTTCTCCACACTGCAAGCCAAGTTGTACAAGCAGCTCGTTACACACAACAAGCTCATGGTCAGCGATGGCAAGGGTGGCAAGACTGGTATGCGTGGTTTGAGCAACATGCTTATGCAGTTGCGCAAGCTCTGTAACCATCCCTTCGTCTTCGAAGAAGTAGAAGACCAGATGAATCCAACTCGAGGTACGAACGATCTCTTGTGGCGTTCAGCAGGAAAGTTCGAGCTTCTGGACCGAGTCTTGCCCAAGTTCCAGGCTACTGGTCATCGTGTCCTCATGTTCTTCCAGATGACGCAGATCATGAACATCATGGAAGATTACCTGCGGTTGCGAGGCATGCAGTACATGCGTTTGGATGGCGCGACCAAGGCTGATGATCGTTCTGATCTGCTCAAAGCCTTCAACGCTCCCAACTCGCCTTACTTCTGCTTCCTGTTATCTACCCGTGCCGGTGGTCTTGGCCTCAATCTGCAGACGGCCGACACTGTCATCATCTACGATTCGGACTGGAATCCTCACCAGGATTTGCAAGCCCAGGATCGCGCTCATCGTATTGGTCAAAAGAACGAAGTCCGTATCCTTCGTCTCATCACGTCAAACTCGGTTGAAGAGAAGATCCTCGAACGAGCGAACTACAAGCTTGACATGGACGGCAAGGTCATTCAAGCTGGTAAGTTCGATAACAAGTCGACGAACGAGGAGCGTGACGCCATGTTGCGAGTCATGTTGGAGTCTGCAGAAGCCGCCGAGAGCCTTGAACAGGAAGAGATGGATGACGATGATCTGAACTTGATCATGATGCGAAATGAAGACGAGTTCAAGCTCTTCCAAGAGATGGACAGGAAACGACTTGCGGAAGACCCATATGGCCCTGGAAAGCCACTGCCACGTCTCATCGGCGAGAGTGAACTGCCAGACATCTACCTGAACGAAGAAGCACCGGTCGTGGAAGAAATTGCAGACACACCCGTGGGCCGTGGAGCTCGTGAGCGTACACGTGTCAAGTATGACGATGGGCTTACTGAAGAGCAATGGCTTGAGGCTGTAGACAATGACGAGGACACGATCGAAGCTGCCATCGCCCGCAAGGAGGCTAAGATTGCTAAGCGTGGCCGGAAATCCGGCTTGAGGGAAGAGTCGCCCGTGCCCTCACGCGAAAGCTCAGAAGAGCCTGTGCCTAAGAAGCGAGGCAGGAAGCCCAAGCAGCCCGAAAAGCGCAAGGCCGACGAGGCCTCTCTTGACGGAGATGCCGCGCCTCGCAAGCGTGGCCGCCCAGGCCCATCTAAGGACACACTCCGACCCGAGCAGCGAACATCACTTCAGAAGATCGTCAACCTCGTTTACGAAGCGCTCAACGACCTCGAGGAAGAGTCTACAGACCCCGACATCCCGAACCGTGGCATCATTGATCCGTTTATCGAGCTGCCAGACAAGTGGGACTACCCCGACTACTACCAACTGATCAAGAACCCGATCTGCATGAACCAGGTCAAGAAGAAGATCAACAAGAAGGAGTACCAGTCACTCAAGCAGTTCCGTCAAGACATGGGGCTGCTGTGTAGCAACTGCCGGCTGTACAACGAGGATAGCAGTCTGCTGTACCAGGACGCCAACTTGATTGAGCAGACGGCTGTGGACAAGCTCAAGGAGGCTGCGCAGGAGTACCCGGAGTGGCAGGACTTTGATGATGCGGCGAGTGGGACTGGAGGGCTGAGCACGGGGGTAACGAGTGCTGTGGGTACGCCGCGCGCCGTGTAGCAGAGGTGTGCACTTTCCCAAGTCGAGGTTTCTGGCTACTGTTCTAACAGAAAGCAGGGTAGGGACGCATATGGATACGCGGAGTAGAAGTTCAGAGTAGATTACCTTCTCGACATGTCCTTTTTGCAGCGTGTATAATTGAACCAGAGACTGTCGGTATGGGTCGGGCAATCGTTTGCAAGGCTTTCTCCTTCTTTTTCACCATGGGATTGGCGCTTGGGGGGTCTCCGAGTACATGAGTGATTGACATCATGAGGCTCGGACTGAGTTTGCACGGAGTTTGAACTCTGTTGGTTCTTTGCATAGCTAGTAGACTCCACTGATCCAATTGCAATGCACATGTTTTGATTCGCAGACTTCTTGCAACGTACTTTTTGATTCGCAACGCACTTTTTGATTTATAGACATGTTGCCCTGCACCTGCGCCGCACCCTCGTGGCTAAGTCTGCTCCTTGTTCCACGCAACGCAGTCCTCAAACCTGACGCCCGAGCCGCCGAAAATGTCCAGCGCGCTCCCAATCGTCAGATCCACCTTCCCGCTGCTCAACTCCTTCACCAGCTCCAGATCCGCAATCGACCGGCCCCCGCCCGCGTACGTAACAGGGATCCTGCACCACTCGGCCAGCCGCGCAACCAGCTCGTGATCAATGCCGCGCTGCAGGCCCTCGACGTCGGCCGCGTGGATCAGGAACTCGGAGCAATACGGCTCAAGCAGCGCAATGCTATCTGTGTCGTGTCAGTCGGCGCATGTATACTTGTTGCATGCTGCGCACCTTTGTTCAGTTCGAAGTCGGTCATGGTCTGCCACTTGTTCGTGGCCACGAACCACCGGTCGTCTCTCCGGCGACATGACAGATCGATAACGAGCTTGTCCTTGTCGTTGTCTAGTGCTGCGAGCACGCGCTGCAGGCGCGCCATGCTGAACTCGGAGTCGGGGAACAGGTACGATGTTATGATGACCTACTGCGCCCGATTAGGCCGGTGGAAACCCGGGGGGGGGGTGCGACTCACTTTGTCGGCGCCGTGCGCGATCCAGGCCGAGGCGTTGGTGTCGTTGATTCCGCCCCCGACTTGCATTCCGCTGGGCCAGGCGGAGAGGGCGGAGCGGGCTGCGGCGTCGTTGCCTAGGCCCAGCATGATGACGTGGGCGCCGGAGAGGTTGTGTTCTTTGTAGAGCGAGGCGTAGTGGGCGGATGGGTGGGTGGAGGTCCAGTTTGTTTTGAGGTCGCTGGGGGAAGAGGTCGAGAGCGTGCCGCCGACGATTTGCTTGACACTGCCGGCGTGCAGGTCTATGCAGGGGCGGAACTTTGTCATTGTGGGGTTTGGGGGTGGGGGGAGTCGCGAATGACGGTGCGGGGTGGAGGGGTGCGAGATGGCTCGGGAGTCTGCCATGTTTCGCTAGCGCGCATTTTTTTGGTGGAGGAACTTTTGGTTGCAGCGGCCGTGGCTTGTGACTTCACACTACAACTCGACATAATGGCGCCGCAGCTTGGGAAACGCAAGCGCGTGACGCGCGAGGAGCTTGAAAGGCCGTCACGGTCGCCGTCGCCTTCGTCGGGCTCTGACAATGAGGATATGCAAGAGCTGTTCCGCCGCGCATTCGAGGCGAAATTCAAGCCACTGGACGTGGCGCCTAAGAAGCCAAAAATCGAGGAAGCGCCAGTAGTTGAGGAGGAGGAAGAGGAAGAGTCGGAATGGTCGGGCCTCAGTGACGATGAATCAAACAGAGTCGAAGTCATTGAATACAAAGACGCTACATACGACTCGGACGAAGAAGCCTCCAAGGCCGCAAAGCGCGCCTTCATGTCCTCCAAACCGCCCACGACCGCCGCCCCAACACCCAACAAGACAGTCGGCAAGAAGAAGGCCGCCGACGCCGACGACAGTGGCGAAACCGCCAACCTCAAAAACGACCTCGCCCTCCAGAAACTCTTGCGCGAATCCCACCTCCTCTCCGCCTCGTCCTCTGGCACCTCCACACCAACCCTCACAACCTCGGGCATCGCGCGCCACAAATCCACAGATCTGCACTTGCAGAGCCTAGGCGCAAAGAGCAGCGTCTTCACGCAAAAGAAAATGCCCATGGCCCAGCGCAAGAACATGGTGCAGAAGGCACGCATAACCGAGGAGAAGAGGCGGCACGATGCGCGCGAAGCGGGCGTGATCCTGGAGCGCGAGCAGAGGGCGGGCACCAAGGACAAGGAGAAGAAGAGGGAGAGGGGTGTTGGTGGACCGAGTATCGGCAAGTTCCGAGGCGGCACGCTGAGTCTGAGTCGCAAGGATGTGAGGAGTATTACGGGCGGGCCGGGGAGTCAGGGCGGGAAGGGCGCGAAGGGGAAGGGCAAGGGGAAGCCGAGGCGGTGAGGTGGTTTAGTATATCATTGGATATCTTTGTTTGTCTGGAAAGGCAGGCGCTGTGCAGAGTGGTCCAGTGGAGAGTAGGAGGCGGGAAAGACCGCCGTGATTCCAAAAATCGCATAAGCTCCTGCAAAATCTACTACGGTGGCTGGCTGCATACGTTGTCAGAC
Organism: Lizonia empirigonia; assembly: GCA_009982855.1. Taxonomy (NCBI): domain Eukaryota; kingdom Fungi; phylum Ascomycota; class Dothideomycetes; family Pseudoperisporiaceae; genus Lizonia; species Lizonia empirigonia. The sequence continues at coordinate 92,814 of JAADKA010000042.1, read as the reverse complement.
CGTCACATCTGCATTCCGGCACTGCAAACACAGACGAGCGATTCGTGGGAACGCTACGGAACGATGCAGGCGCAACCAGACTACTTCAGCAGACAGACACTGGCTGCTTTATTGCTCCATTCCTGCGACTTGACCTCAGCCACAGCGGACCGCTCATCTCGAGTGCCTACAATCAGTCACTTGACACGAGTATAAAACAATTGATGGCCGCTGGCCCAGGACCATGGGTGTCCTTTACACCTTAGGCCCAGACCTCACAAACAAACACAACTACCTTCTCCTCCCACGCCATCGTTCCTCTGTTCTACTTATCCTCGATACATCTCGCTTCCACACAAACTATACGACTACTCCATGCCCATCTCTCTTACTGCACTCTCAACCTCCTGCTCCCTCGATTTCGACGCAGATTGGATTGTAGTCTGGAATTTCGAAATGAAGACAAGACACACCGCTACCCGATTTTCTTCCAGGTGTTGGGGGCGGAGGCGGTGGCGGAGGCGCGGGTCTCTTTGTTTGCAGTTCGACGGCCCTGGCAACAGCACATACGGTCATGTTTGGGCGCGGGTGTGAGGTAGTTCGAGTGGCTTGGGATATAAAGTAGAGGATGGTCTGGGGCTTATTGCACGTATAAAGTCAAAACATACACAGTATCTGGTGTTGGGTGCTCGTATCTTCCGTTTCAGACTTTCTCGATGCATGGCATATCGTTGGACGTGACTCTCACGGCACATCGATATCATCCCAACACCCTTTACCTCACACACCACCCGCGGAGATCACCACCATCCGCACGCCCTCGCATACACCTACCCATCGCGTATTTCCGCAGCCGCCCCCTGCCCCGCCGCCGACCGCCGTCCCTACGAGGAGCGCAACCGCACGCCATGCATGGAGAAGTGGGGACGCCATACCGGCGGTAGTTATCGATCACGCTAACACCGGTCTAACCGCAACAGGAGCGAATTCGCATGGTCGATAGCGATAACGCGGAACGGCGAGGGGGGCTATTGGAGCGAATTGAAAGCATGGTCGACGTGCGATGGGGTGTTCAAGCAAGACTGCCAACCGTCGAATGCCGAGATGGACGTGTGCGGGCGCGAGGGGATGTATATGTACCCCGCCGGACCCTGAGGTACAGTTGCAGTTGTCGGTTGACGATACCCTCACTGTTCAATTGACAACATCCTCACTCATCTCCGGATTCAATCGTGCCTCTCGCCATGGCATTACATCGCCTCGCGCAAGCCGCCTCCCATATCACCGGCCAACCGGCACCACCACACCCCTTCGACCCGCTGTCTGAAGCCGAAATCGAAGCCGCGGTAGCCCTCGTGCGGCGCGACCATGCTGACGTATTCTTCAACGCCGTCACGCTGTGGGAGCCGCGCAAAGCCGAGATGATGGCGTGGCTCAGCGCCCCAAACGTCGCGCCCCGACCGCACCGCGTCGCAGACGTCGTGTGCATTGGGCGCGGCAGCAAGGTGTTTGATGCGCGTGTCGACCTCACCGAGCAACAGGTCGTGAGCTGGGAGCTGACCGAAGGCGTGCAGCCGCTTATCACCATGGAAGATCTCCAGATCGTCGAGTCCGTAGTACGCAAGGACCCAAAGGTAATCGAGCAGTGTGGGATCCTCGGGATTCCGCCAGAGGATATGCACAAGGTGTACTGTGATCCGTGGACGATTGGGTATGATGAGCGGTTTGGCACCAGTGTGCGGCTTCAGCAGGCGCTCATGTATTATCGCCCGCATGTGGATGACAGCCAGTATAGCTTTCCGCTGGATTTTTGCCCGATTTATAACTCGGATACGAAAGAGATTGTGCATATTGATGTCCCGCCGGTGAGGAGGCCGCTGAATACGGCGCCGCCGAGTAATTACCATGCCGCGGCGATTGAGAAAGAGGGCGGGTTCAGGACGGATTTGAAGCCGATTCACATCACGCAGCCGGAGGGCGTGAGCTTTAAGGTGGAGGGGCGGTATGTCAGCTGGGCGAACTGGAGGCTGCATGTTGGGTTCAACTACCGTGAGGGTATGGTGCTGAGCAATATCACATTCAACGACAAGGGCACGGTCAGAGACACCTTCTGGCGACTGTCGCTCGCGGAGATGGTCGTGCCGTACGGCAACCCGGAGCATCCTCACCAGCGCAAGCACGCGTTCGACCTGGGCGAGTACGGGGGCGGGTACATGACCAATTCGCTGAGCTTGGGGTGTGACTGCAAGGGCGCGATTCACTACATGGACGCTGCGTTTGTGAACCGCGCCGGACAGGCGACGACGATCAAGAATGCTATTTGCATACATGAGGAGGATGCGGGGATTCTGTTCAAGCATACTGACTTCCGCGATAACAGTGTCACTGTCGCGCGCGCGCGCAAGCTCATCATCTCGCACGTCTTCACGGCTGCCAACTACGAGTACTGCGTGTACTGGATCTTCCACCTCGACGGCACCGTGCAGCTCGAGATCAAGCTGACTGGTATTTTGAACACGTACGCCATGCTTCCTGGCGAGGACCTGAAGGGCTGGGGCACAGAAGTGTATCCTGGTGTGAATGCACACAACCACCAGCACCTGTTCTGTCTGCGCATCGACCCGAACATCGACGGGCCGAACAATACCATCTTCATGGTGGACGCCGTGCGCGGTGACGGCGAAGTCGGCAGTGCAGAGAACAAGTACGGCAATGCCTTCTACGCGAAGAAGACGAAGCTCAGCTCCCCCGAGCAGGCGGCCACAGACTACAACGGCGCCACAAGCAGGACTTGGGACATGTGCAACGAGAGCAAAATCAACCCCTACAGCAAAAAGCCCGCCAGCTACAAGCTCGTAAGCAGAGAGGTCCCCGAGCTGCTCCCCAAACCCGGCAGTCTCGTCTGGAAGCGCGCCGGCTTCGCCAGACACGCCGTACACGTCACGAAATGTACGTTCCCCTCACACACACAATCCCCCCACAGCACTAACCCTGCCAGACGACGACGCGCAAATCCACCCCGCAGGCCGCCACGTGCCGCAAACCTCGGGCACGCCCTCCGCCGGCCTACCCTCCTGGATCGCCGCCAACCCATCCACCAGCCTCGAAAACACCGACATCGTCCTGTGGCACACGTTCGGCATCACGCACTTTCCCGCGCCCGAGGACTTCCCCGTCATGCCCGCCGAGCCCATGACGCTGCTGCTCAGGCCACGCCACTTTTTTACTCGCAATCCGTGTCTTGATGTCCCGCCGAGTTATTGTAGTGTGCCTAGTGGGGGGGCTTGGGGAGGGCTGGGGAGGGGGAGGGGGAGGGGGCTGTAGGGATTTAGTTCAAGAAGGATTCATTTCGAGAAGTGTTCAATTCAAGAAATCAATTCAAGAACTCAATTCAAGAGTATTCACATGTCAGATCTCCGATGTCACGGGCTGTGATGCGGACCGAAGGATGGCCATGTGCGGATGACGTGCCGACATGTACCTGTCACAATTCGACTTCACATGGCACACCATGATCCAACAGTGACCCCCCTCGCCTCACGACCCTGGCGTCTCCCTCTCCCCCTCCGCCCCCGCCAGCTCCCCAGCATGCGCGCGCAACCACCACACGCGTCGACACCGCCATGCCCCGCGCCCTCCCCCCGTGAGCTCCGCCGTCCCACCCGCGAGCTCCGCCGACGGGACCAACGGCACCCGCAGGCCCGCGCTGCCGGCGTCGGTGGTCGAGAGCGTGGCGGGCTTCAGTGCAGGCGTCGTGTCGTGCCTGGCCGCGCACCCGCTGGACCTGCTCAAGAACCGGCTGCAGCTCAACACGGCATCGCGCTCGCGGGCCGGCGACTCGTTCCGCATCCTGCGCAACGTGGTGCGCGACGAGGGCGGCGTCATAGCGCTGTACCGCGGGCTGTGGCCGAACCTGCTCGGCAACAGCCTCGGCTGGGGCCTGTACTTTCTCTTCTACGGCAACCTCAAGGACCTCCTGCAGCGCCGTAAGCCGCCGGGCGAACACCTGGGCAGCGCCGAGTTCTTCGCCGCCAGCATCGTCGCGGGGCTCAGCACAGGCTTCTGCACAAACCCCGTCTGGGTCGTCAAGACGCGCATGCTGGAAAAAGGCGCCAACCACCCCGCCGCCTACCCGACGATGCGCGCAGGGCTGGCCCACGTCTACGCAACCCGCGGCGTGCAGGGGCTGTGGGCGGGCTTCGTGCCTAGCAGTCTGGGCGTGCTGCACGGCGCGGTGCAGTTCTCGCTCTACGAGACGCTGAAGAAGCGCCGCGGCGGCCAGCTCGGTGGCCAGCACAACCTGTCCAACTGGGACTACATGTACATGAGCGGCGGCAGCAAGCTCCTCGCCGGCGCAATCACATACCCCTACCAGCCCATCCGTGCGCGCATGCAGCAATACGAGGCTGCGAGCCGCTACTCGGGCCTGGGCGACGTGCTGCGCAAGACGTACGCCAACGAGGGCTTCTTGGCCTTCTACAAGGGGTAAGCTAAGTCTTGTGTTGGCCGTTGAGATGCCAGATGCTGATTGTAGCCAGAGTCGTCCCGAATACCCTGCGCGTTCTTCCCACCACGGTCGTCACGTTCCTGGTGTATGAGAACACGAAATTGTATCTGCCGAGGCTGTTTGCCGACGACGAGCAGTTGGCGCACGACGAGGTTTGATGGGTGGGCTGGGCGATTCAGTGCGTGTGACGGGCAGCGGCGTTGGAAGGGTGGCATTTGTAGGCGTTTGAGACTGTTGGGATGTGAGATTGTGGGAATGTGGAATGTAGAGATGAGACGATTAGTCGTGTAAGACTGGGTAAAATCAAAACCTATTCAACACCGCATACACGTTCGTCTTCACTTCTTCGCTGCATATCACGCCCTACATACCCAAATAAACTGTGATTGAGGCGCTTGACTGGAGTGCAGGGATATAATGGGATGGGCGTTATTGGTGGTAGGTGGATTAGGTGGTGAGTAGAATTCAGGATGAGCTAAGCCTTTGAAGTAAGTAAATATTATGATGTTGTGGTTTTTAATTCTAGATTTATGAGTAGTCGAGTAACGACTCGAAAGTGCGTGCTAGTTTTTCCACTGGAGATGCGGAGGATTTGTCAAGGTTACATATGTGAAGATCGTTGTATATACGTCCCAGCTACGTACAACTACCAAATGGAAGTATCTGCGTGTAATCTTGGACCATGTTCCTTCTTACTCGATCTATCCGTAGACACCATTACACAATGCCCACGCAACGATTTCTTTCGCGACACTCACCCTCACGCTCAGCCAGTGATTTACTGGCGCCACTCGGCCCTCGTCTTGGTCGCGTGCTTCTGAATGTGGCGCTGGGCCTCGTCCTTGAACTGAACCTCGTCCCAGTGGTAGTTGAGTGTCACGACGGTGTTGATCGGGTCGCTGAACTCAGGGACCAGCAGGAGCGAGTAGATGGTGTCGATCAGGTCCTTGGTCGTCGTGTCGACAGTCCAGTTTCGGTCGAGGATCGAGTGGCAGATGCGGCCGTGGCGGTTGATGTTAGGGTGGTGCATTGGTGTCACGAAGCGCGCTTTTGGCGGTAACATCGGATAGTCTTCGCCCATCTCCACGTAGAGGAGGAACGTACCGCCTGCTTAAGTACTCTCTGGGGGACCTTGGGGGACTGTCAGCATCTGTTTTTGTAGAGAAATCAATTGCCACACATACCTTGCATAACAATCTTCCACAGCCCAAAGTTCGGCTCGCAAATGTAGATGTCATAGTACGGGTGCACAAAGGCTGCGCAGTTACGCATCTCCGTGTGTATGCGACTCAGGCGCAAGTTGCTGTCGGAGCGTACTTGGGACGGAGCATTGCGGGTAAAGTTCATGAGTTCGACAAACGATTCCGAAAGTTGTGGCAGTGCCTTGCGTGGTGGAAACTCATCGCGCGTCGCGTGATCCACGGTGAGGGACTTCTTGGCTTTCTCAAAACGATACAGCGCATTGCGAGCGTGGCGGGAGGAGCTTCGCGGTAGGGCAGCGATTGGACGCTCGAGTTGGGACAATACGGGCTTCATCTCGCAGATAGCCATTGCTTCTTCCAAAGTCGCTGGCTTGAACTTGTAGCCTCCAGTCATGTACGATAAAGTCCGCAACGCAGTGTTATCTGTATCGCTGATACAAAAAGAATCAACCACTATCTTTGCGTGGGCAAGCTCTGATGCAAGATCATGAACCAGGCGGGTGGACTTGTTGTCTTCACCATCTGAGATACAGATGATGCGCAGCTTCGCTTTCGGATATCTCGCAGCAAATTGCTGTAGTTGGTCACTGGCTAGCGCAATACTGTCCCAGATCGCGGTGTCGCCTTCTGCAACCATGTTGTTCAGTTGGTAGCGGAAATTCTCCACAGCATGCGTGATGTTTTGCGAAACGGATGCAGTCGTGCCGAACGTTACGAGACCGACATGAGTTTGGAAGCTATACGCTAAGAGACGATTTATAAAGGCGTCGAACATCTGCTTCAGGACGTCTAAGCGGCTGAGTGTCTTGTGCTGCTCAGCACGCAAGTTTGGCGTAGGCCCTAGGTTGAGCTTTAACACCAAGGGGTCACGTCCTGGCAGCGAATTACGACCCCGAAAGGTGTCGGGTTCATCGTACATCGACTCGGCATGCACAGATCCAGTGGCGTTCTGTTGATTGAAGAACTTTGACAGCGCCTCCCAATGCCCTGCATATCGACCACGATACTGACCGTCGCCAATGTCGCGCAGGTTGTGCCAGATAATGAAGGGGCTTTGAACGCATGGGAAGGGATATATCGAGAACTTGTGTCGATAATAGCGGAACACAACGGAGGCCAATGTCTTTGTCGTAGTTTTAGACTCCCAATACGAGAAGATGGGCGTCTCTTCATCCGAAGAGTATACTTTGATCAAGCACATCTCACTCGAATTGACAGGCGAAGGTGTAGTTTCCAGAGGTGTGATAAAGACATGGAAAAGCGAAGAGATCTTCGGCTGCAGACCTTCAAGAGAGCATGGCAGCCTAGCGTTCTTGTACCGCAGCTCGAATTTCATGTATCGTCCCTTCGTTAGCCGGAATGCCAACATGTACAGATCCTGTAGTGTCAGCGTGGACGGAAGTTCCAACGACCACGATTCTAGTGGCGACTTGATCGAGACAGTCTGCACGGTTGTCGCGGGGTGCTTAGCGTAGACATCGGTGCCTTGTACATAAGCATCAATCTTCTGTTTAATCTGCGCATCGTGTCGAAGGTCAAGACTGGAGAGAGCGATGTTCGTAAGTGGCGAGGTCTTCTTGTTGTGGAACCTGAACGCGCTCGTGTTAGTTTTCTTCATAGACTGTCTGGAGGTTGACGTTGCTCGGAAAATCCAAGAATGCTCGACTTCATACCCTCCAGAAAACATTGCAACACGACGGAGAGCGTAGCAAAAAGATGACTGCTCCGCGGGCAGAACTGCAATTCCGTAGATTTGTCTTCAAAGGGTTTGACATCCTCCTTACCATGTCCGAACATGGGAGAATGACCTAAGAATTTTGAAAGGAATGAGATACGTACCATCGCTCTATGTTCTTCCGCTCATATGTAAAGTTGTCGACGGTCATCACAGGATCCTCCATGATTTCACTGCTGATAGGGCAGAGAAACTCAGTAGGTATTTGGAACTTGGGACCTGTGTATGGAGCTGATTGCTGTCCCGCAAACAACGGTGCAGCAGCTCCTGGTCGCCAACTCTGTGGTTCAGGAAGTGAACCTGCATTTTCGGCACGGTGTGTAAGGAAGGCGCATAAAGAGTCAGCAAATCGCTCCATCCTTAAAAGTCGGTTCGAGAGCGCAGACAACTCGCTTGGAGAGGATGTTGTCTTTTGCTTGAGAACTTCAAGCTCATCGGTCTTTGCTGCAATTTGCTGTTGATCGAGTTGACCGAGAATGTTGAGGACCTTGTGTGCATTTTGAAGACAACCCTGCTTCGGGATTCCTGCACGTACAATAGCCAGCATGTCTTCAAACGAACTGTGACCGAGAAGATATTCTACCAACTATTAGCAGATCCCTCTAAATGTGAACTCCGACGTACCTTTGAGTTCGTCCAAAGCTAGTCGCTCGCCCCCGGGGCTCTCAATGGCAGAGATCGTCGCGGATGGCGAGTTCCTGTTGACAGCCCGATTCAGAGATGCTTCAGCGTCCTCGCTTTCCTCGATGTCGATAAACCCGGAGCGTGAATTCATGCTGGTAGATAGGTTCACGCAAAGCACGACAGCTTCATCCGGATCCCTGATCTGTCGATGATGACTGCCATATGCCTCGAATATAGCAGTGCCATTGGTTTTGCGGCGTTCGAGAATAGGCACAAGGAGTTGTGTGATAATAGACACGTCAACCGCTTCTTCTCCGACCAACGGCCTGAACATTAATATGTCTCTTCCAGGCGCTCCACCGCAGCCCTCGCGCCCGACATAAACAGCCAAAAACCCCTCACGATCTAACGTCAACACTGGAGGCGATGCTGAAGGCAGATCCGCAGGAGGAACGACACTCAGCTGGTTGTTGCCACACATTGTTGCAAGATGCTGAAGGTTTGTGAACTCTGCCTGCGCGATCACAGAGCCGATGTTTTCATCGAGGTATCGAGCGGCAAAGGCGACGGCATCGGGATTGAAAACCACCACCTTAGCCCTTGTGCCACCAGCAAGAGTTGCAGCCCTAAACAATTCTCGGTCCAGCGAGTAGGCCTTTCCCGTGTCCTTACCGTTGGTCCAATTAAGTACACCGTCTTCAGAGAAGGCCTCATAAAGGCCAGCATCCACTATACCAGCCTTCGACTGTACCGGGATACCGCGGACGGGCAACATAGTGATGGCGTTGCGAAGATCGTGTACCCGCATTGCTAAATAGGGAAGACTGGCATCGCTGCTCGAGGGGGAAACGCGCAAGTTCTTGGCTTTGCTGAGTATCAGCCCAAACAACAGGCCAGAGTCTTCGAAGAAACGTCGAGGGCGATTCTGAATAGTCGATAGGTGGATTGTGTGTTTCAACGTTTCGTAGAGACACTGTGATAACGCAGCACATTCCGAGGGTTGTGGGGTCTCTCCTCGCATGAGTACATATGCTGTCCGTACAGCTGGAGGAAAGCGAAATATCAAATGGAGAATGCGTAGGACCGCATCTTGATGGTCTTCCTCCATATTGCTGCCGGACGTGAGGTGCGTGAATGAGCGCAACGTCGAGAGTAAGTTGGCTGTACCACGAGAGGACTGGCCTAGTGGGTGTTTCCATGCACATTGCTCCTCAAAGATTGCTGCTTTTCCAACTTGAACGCTTTCTACATGTGCAATTAGCTTTTGCTCAATACGCGCAGCATTAGGAGACTCTACCAGAACCCTCGCCTTTATTCGTGGAGTACACTCGCTGGACGGCGAAGATCGTTAATACTCCATTGACAGCACATTCATCAAGGCCTGCTTCTCCAAGCGTGATATCTTTGTTATGCGCTGTGATGTCTATAGGGCATTCGGACGTGTGAAGATCGAGAGTGAGTGGCCGATCATTGTCGGAGACAGCTTTGTCCTTCTGGCCACCATGCGACTGGTGTGAGCACACCGCAAGTATCGGGAGCAGTAAGTAACGGCCGCTTCTACCTTGTCGTGCATCATGGTCCTCCACCCCACCGACAGCGGAGAGGAGCTTGCCCGCCGTCTTCTCTTGTAGCAGCTCTCCAGCTGCCCGTTGAATAGAGGCGAGCGTAGGCTCCCAGACTGGAATCACAGCGACTTTGTTGTCCGCATAGACGACTACCAGGGTGTGGAGTGCATCCAAGTCGCCGGCAACACGCTCATTGGGTGCCGCATTAGCGCCAATATGGCGTGCTGCACTGCAGTTGCAATCAAGTTCTCGGAGTGGGTCATCACCTGTAAAGACAGTGAGGTGCTGGCAGACAGCGGATTTTAGCTCTGATAGCGTTGCTGAAAGTGCCAGTGGTTTGGATGCAGGCGTGATGGAGTTGAGATCAGCGTTTGCTTGAGCTAGTTCAGGTGTCATGATGCGAAGCCGGAGTTACTTTTAGTGTCTGGCTGGCGGTTGAGGGTGTGTGTTGCTAGCGCCCGACTGCATCAAGGGCTGCGCCTGAGGCTCAGGCTGGGTCAGCGTTCGTGCCATCTGACATCGAGTGTTGGTACATACATCACTTACTTTGTTCTCGACAACCGCGTAGATAGTTCCCTGAGCGTCAGGCAGGATATCAGAGAGGAGATCTTTAATGTCGAGCATAGGGCCACGCTCGCTGTTCAGGTGCAGAGTGATGTGAAGGTCGCTCAAAGTTGTCAACTCTAGCTGTGAGGCAACGGTTGGCAGGCGTGATTTGACAGTATCTAGCAAGGCGGAACAGAGCTGTGATGGTGACAGGACCAAAAGCAAGCTTGCGGTCTGCCTACCGGATTCAACTTTGACGATGTACCTCGCCATGTTGGCGGAAGTTGGAGGTTGTTGGGTTGGTTGTGTCGTCGGTGTGGTGGTAAGGCAGGCGCCACCGGCATAGTTATAGTGGGAAGGCACGCATTGTCCGCGTGACCCTGCGCAAGAAGTGAAAGTTTGGAGCACAACGAATGATGAGAAGTCATGATCTCTCGCGTAGAAAAAAGCGTAGAAAGAGACGATTAGGATAGTGTAGACAGGAAAGACACCCAGGAATGGACCGGCAGATAACAGTGTGATAATAAGGCAGGGGATCAAAGCGATGCAAAAGAGACAGCAGTAGTGACTGAAGGTTTGTGAGACTGCACTGAGTAAAGGTATAGGCTTGGTATAGCAACAGACCGGAACAGAGCGCTGTAATTCCCGACGACGAACAGCCCTTGTCAGTTGCCATCTAACAACAGGCGGCGGGTGCAGAATCTTCCTTTATACCTATGTATGCCAGGGCAGGCTTACTGTAATGAGCTGGACATATGGTAGCTCTCGTAATCGCAAAAATTGGTTGCGACATGGTCTGGAATAATTATTGAGTTGTGCATTTCTTCATGCGCAGTTTGCAGTCTGAAATCTGCATACATGCTCTTCATCTTTGCAGTATCAGAAACAGGCTGTAGATGGCTCGTAGAAGCATTTGAGGAGCGATCTTAGAGGACGTCAGATGCACGAGACGAGGTGTGGTCATGATAGAGGTGGAAAGCACGTGCGTGTGGTATCGATAAGGCGCGACTGTCAATGTCACCAAGTGTCCTTACCCCAAATCAAAACCGAAAGTTGCGCGCAAGCTGTAGCCAGATCTACACCTTTTCTCCTCCCAAAACGACAACGATAACTGTGTGCTCATCATGGAAGCCGCCGACACATTCACGCTCCTCCCTCTGCACGTAGACGATGCAGGTCTTGTCAACGCAACGGGCCCCGCAAACAACGCGCTCAACACCGAGCTCGCTGCTCTGAACGCACTCCACCGCAGCCTTCTCAACGTCGAGACACCCACAGGTACACCGCCACCGCCCGTTCCTGTCAACCCCAAGCGCTCCGCACAGATTGGCAAGCTGCGCGAATCTGGAAACGCCGAATTCCGCAAGGGCAACCCCGCTGGCGCCGTCAAGCTCTACACACTCGCCATCGACATGGCGCTCACTCGCCCACACTGGGAGCCCTCTGGATTGGTGCGCGAGGAAGTCTCTGGGTTACTGAGCAACCGCGCGCAGGCGAACATGGCACAGCAGAATTGGGCAGAGGGCTCAGTGGATGCTGAGGCGAGCGTTGAGATGAAGAAGGTGGGCAACGCCAAGGGCTGGTGGAGAAGAGGGAAGTGCTTGCTCGAGATGGGCAGGCTGGATGAAGCGGAGCAATGGGTCAAGCAAGGTCTCGAGTTCGAGGCCACGGAGCAAGATTTGGTACAACTGAAGGCACAAATCGAGAGCAGGAAGGGCGGCCAGACCAGCGTGGTGTAGTGCAGAAAATGTTTGCCCAGTTGGGAGTATACGCGACAACAGTCTGCGTATGCGTGCATTGTAAGGCGTCTGGCGCTCATGGGTATATCAGAGGCATTGTTCAAATTCAGGATTTACACTCACTGTACACAAAACACCCAGGCCAGCTAATGTCTTGAAAACACGAAACTGAGGGGTGATACAAAGCGTATCCTGAGCAATCCTGCAGCAGAGCTAACAACAGAATGAGTGGAACTGCTTGCAGAGGCTTCACTGCGGAGGAGGCCAGCCTGCTCAGCAAGCAATTTTGAAGCTACATGATGTATTCTTAGGTTGGTGGTGGAATGATCGTACACGAATAGAAGATGGCTGCGGGCAGCATTTTCATACAGAGATTTATATGCATAAGCTGATATGCAGTGAATACAATGCTCTCAAAATTATGAAGATCCGAAAGATGTGGAAGTAGATCTCGTTGTGGAGGAAGAAATATAAGTGAGCAAGTACACTGGTGGCTCTTCAGGAACGTGAAGGGATTGATGATTTGAAGACGAAGAACAAATGAACTATTTACACAAAGCTCAAACAGTGTCTTCTGAACTGCCATACCTCCTTAAGCAAGATTGAAAACAGAAGTGATCATCACACCTAGTCCAAACTTATCATCAAGGCGAGAACGACCTAAGCAGAGCCAGGAGCTCTCAATTAGGATCACGTGAGCGCGTGATAACTCTAACCAGAACAGGACTCATAAACGCGTCCTCCTTAGGCAGCACCCCGCGCATTAAAATCACTCCCAACTCCTTCCGCGGCTGCTTGCACGCTACCTCTGTCCGCTCTATCACACAGGAGCCGATCTGTGCTTCGAACCTGCAAAGTTCTCCAGAATTCGCCACCGGAGGCGGCAAGAGCGCGATCGATCCGACACGGCCTATCACTCGGCGCGTGTGGACCAGGGGCATCGCCGCTCTTGAATCACCATCGCGGGCCTAGCGCGGCTTGCACTTTCGTTGTGCAAGTCACTGTACCTTTCAGTTGTCCATATTCCGTTTTCAGTGCGTCCTCTTGATCCTAAGTCAGTATTGCGAGGACTGCGACTTACTCGACGCTCTTACCCCACGCGCGAACTCAAGTTCCAGCTACAATGGCGCCTCGGCGTTCAACTCGAAAGTCAGCAGCTGGAGTGGCGAACGACAACAATGTCGCTGCTATAGTACCAGCCCGAGTCCTCAGTACGTACCAGACATATTTTCTTAGCATGATATGAGCGCAAGAAATTAATCGGCACCATCCTCTGACAGTTCTTGCAGATGATTCGCCCATGACCAACCAAGTAGACCCTTCTTTGAGCAAGAAGCACACCCGCTCTTCTCGCGCAGCCGTGCCGAACTCATCCGATAATGACGATGATATCCTCGAAGTCAATCCGTCTATGCCTCCAGTACAGATTCGCCGCATTATGAAACAAGTCGCCATCCCCGTCATGAGCAGCAAGCACGCAGCTGCACCAGCCACTACACAGCAGGCTGCGTCAGATACCTCAAATGGGTCTCCGTCGCTCGACAACTCCGACTACGACACACCCGGTACAAGCATATCGAACACACCGGCTATCTCCCTCGGACGCAGTCAGGGCACTGTCCGTAAAAGCGGTCTAAGCAAGGCTGTCACCGCTCGGTCTCGAAATATTATCGAAGACACTGATGAGGAGATTGATGCTGTAGATCTAGATGAAGAGCTCGCCTTACAGATGCAAATCGAAGAAGACGAAGATGAGCATCGCAGTAAACGCCAGAGGATCGAGGAAACCGCCGGCGACGACGAACTCGAAAACTTCTATGCACCGTCACAACGAGCGAAGCCTGCACCATACAAGGGCAAGGGCAAGGGGAAAGCGAAAGTGGAGTCCGACTTCGAGTCTGACGATGATGCAGATTCGCTGCTGGAAGAACTGGTCGCAGAACCAACATATACAGGCAAAGGCAAAGGTAAGGCGACCAACGAAGACATCTCGCGCCGTCGAAGTCATTCGATCCCGCCAAGTGTGAGCCGTAATACCATCCTCGACGACATCCTCAGTGACCTGGAGGATTCTGAGGAACAGGACGAGTTCAACCCAGAGGATGCTGAGTCGCCAATCGATGATCTCGACAGCATAGTTGCAGATGACAACGAAGAAGACGAACCTCTCATGGTCGCTAGCGCTCGCCTTAAGAAGGCGGTGGCTAAGGCACCAAAGCGTGCACGGGGCAAGAAGTCATTTACGAACGCTGAGAAGATCGAGAAGCGTAGGCGTATGGCAAGATACGCGCACATCTCGGACAAGTGGGAGCGAAAGCGTGCCATGAACCGCGAACGTGCGGAGCAGCAACACCCGAAACTGCGCACAATGTGGGACGATCTCGAGAAGGTTCCCGTTCTTCCTGTTGAGCAAGCCGAGCAGCCCACGACGATCACTCGTCGACTGAAGCCGTTCCAACTCGAAGGTCTTAGCTGGATGATTCGCCAGGAACAGACCCATTACAGGGGTGGCCTTCTCGGTGATGAGATGGGTATGGGTAAAACCATCCAAGCCGTCTCACTCATCATGTCAGATTATCCCGCCAAAGCACCTACACTCGTCTGCGTACCGCCTGTCGCGCTGATGCAGTGGTCGAACGAGATCCGCGAGTACACCGAGAATAAGCTCAACGTTCTCGTCTATCATGGTACAAATGCGAAGTGCAAGAAAATGACCGTCAAGGACTTGAAAAAGTTCGATGTCATCATGGTGTCCTACAACAGCTTGGAGTCTCTGCACCGGAAAGAAGTCAAGGGCTGGAGTCGTGGGGAGGACATCATCAAGGAGGCATCGCCATTACACGCCATCCACTTCCATCGTCTCATTCTTGACGAAGCACATAGCATCAAGTCTCGCAACACTGGCGTCGCAAAGGCCTGCTTTGCACTAACTGGAACTTACAAATGGTGCTTGTCCGGCACACCGGTGCAGAACCGTATTGGAGAGTTTTTCTCTCTTTTGCGCTTCCTTGAGGTTCGTCCATTCGCCGACTACTTCTGTCGGTCCTGTAAGTGCGAGAAGTTGCATTGGGCCACGGATGACGACCATATGTGCGTTGCCTGTAACCACGGCGCATCTGAGCACATCTCGGTGTTCAACCAGGAGCTACTCAACCCTATCACAGGCGACGATTTGGATCTTCGCGAGAAGGCGCTGGGGAAATTACACATGATCACTGCCCGCATCATGTTGCGCCGCATGAAGCGTGATCACACCAATTCCATGGAGTTGCCAATGAAGGACATAATCATTCATAATGAGTTCTTCAGCGAAGTCGAGCGCGACTTCTCCACCTCAATCATGTCCAACTCAAACCGCAAGTTCGATACCTACGTCGCCCAGGGTGTCATGCTCAATAACTACGCCAACATCTTTGGATTGATTATGCAAATGAGGCAGGTCGCCAACCACCCGGATCTCCTTTTGAAGAAGAATGTAGCAGAAGGCAGTCAAAACGTATATGTCTGCAACATCTGCGACGAGCCTGCCGAAGACGCCATCCGGTCACATTGCCGCCACGAGTTCTGCCGCGCCTGCGTCAAGGACTACATGGACACCTGCGAGGCCTCTGGTACCGATGCCGATTGTCCGCGCTGCCACATCGCCCTGACCATCGACTTCGAACAGCCTGAGCTCGAGCAGGATGAGGATTCGGTCAAGAAGACGTCCATCATCAACCGCATCAAGATGGAGAACTGGACCAGTTCGACCAAGATCGAGATGCTGGTGTACGACTTGTACAAGCTGCGCAGCAAAAAGCAGACACTCAAGTCGATTGTGTTTAGTCAGTTCACATCCATGCTGCAGCTGATCGAGTGGCGTCTGCGTCGCGCGGGCTTCAACACGGTTATGCTGGATGGCAGCATGACGCCAGCCATGCGCCAGAAGAGTATCGACCACTTCATGACAAACCCCGATGTCGAGGTCTTCCTTGTGTCGCTGAAGGCCGGCGGTGTGGCTCTCAACCTGACCGAGGCGTCCAGGGTATTCATCGTTGATCCGTAAGTTTCCTTTCGCAGTATTTGCTCGACTTCTGCTAACAACGTGTAGATGGTGGAACCCTGCTGCGGAGTGGCAGTCCGCTGACCGCTGCCATCGCATCGGCCAGAAGCGCCCTTGCGTTATCACACGTCTCTGTATCGAAGACAGTGTCGAGTCGCGTATGGTCGCGCTACAGGAGAAGAAGGCAGCTATGATTGCTGGAACAGTTAATAACGACAAGGTTGCCATGGGCAGACTGAGCCCTGAAGACCTGCAGTTCTTGTTCCGAGGATCTTGAGGGAGAATGGCACGGTGTTTAGTGCGTTGGGTGTAATGATACTTCCAAGGTGTATGACTACTGGGTATACTGTACTAGGACTTTAGTCTGTTCGCGCGTGTGCACAGACCATTTCAACAACGCGAACTCTAAAGAGGGGTATCTTCTTCAACTACACACGACTACATCAATATGAGAGCTTTTAGCACTAAAATTTCATCAAATCGAGTGCGCGGAGGTGAATTATCAGAAGCCCAACGGATATACTGCTTAGCCCAGGTTGAGGCTGGTGTGTCGACAAGCGAAGTTGCTGACGCGCTGGACTGCTCGCAGCGGTGCGTACAGAAAACAGTACTCCGATGGACAACCAGCTGCAGCACCACAACGCAGCCTCGGACAGGCTGGCCACCTACATTGACTAGTAGAGACCATCGCCGGCTGCTACGGATTGCTCGGAAAAACCCAGGTATTGAGTACCACAAGCTTATGGAGGAGGCTGGACTGTGGGACGTCCGCCAATACTACCTACCCCAGCGTTTCTAAGCGTACTGTGCAGCGCGCAATGGCTGACGAGGGATACCGCAAGTTCAGAGCGAGACGTAGGCCAAAAATCAACAAGAACACAGCTGCGGAACGCCTCAATCTTACTAATGAATGGCTGGGGTTTGATTTTGGGAGGCGTACTATCAGGTTCAGTGACGAGTGCAGCGTTGCTCGTGGATCTGGCCACAACACGCCCTGGGTATGGCGACTACCTGAGGATAAATGGTCGCACGAGATGGTTGAGGAGGTCACCACTGCTCGCCAACCTGCTCGTATGGTATGGGGCTCAATATGGATGACTCCAGGTGGCCGAGCAAGGCGTAGTCGTCTAGTAATTATGAATCGCGACACATCAGCCAAACGCAATGGATACACAGCTCAGAGCTACATACGAGCACTTGAGGAAGGTCTCCAGGACAGCTACAGGCCAGGCGAGTGGTTTATGCAGGATAACGCACCTATCCACACTTCCCAGGTCTCGAAGGAGTGGCTAGAGGTTCATGGTGTTGCTACGATCAAATGGCCACCATACTCACCTGACCTTAACCCTATTGAACACATGTGGTGGGCACTTAAAAAGAAGCTCCATGAGCTGCATCCTGAATTTGACTATATGGGAGACTCTCTAGCTGAGTGGGAGGCGTTCGAATTGGGGTTGATTGAGGCATGGGCTGCTATACCTGACGCACTGATCAAACGCCTTATTAGGTCTATGCCACGACGCCTAGACGCTGTGCGACGTGCAAAGGGCTACCAGACTAGATACTAAGCGTAATGCGATTAATTTGCAACCCTAATTGTCTTATTTGGTCTATGTAGTAGAGAGTTATACTGCTTTGAAGTTGGTAATCAAATGTGGTTGTGGTGGTCCATGCGTCAACGCGAACAGGCTTTTGGCACCCGATTGTATGTTACGGCGTTCAGAGGATGACATTTTGGCGCGCTTCGGCGCATGCACAGTACCACCGCGTTTCACGGGCGCTCGATGGCGTTCAGACACCCTGTGCAAGCGCGATTATCAGATTATAGATAGCTCGTCATGGCGGAAGCGCGATGCTCGCAAGAGCTGTTATTCACTGGTGATTCGAAACAAACCTCTTGGTGATGTCCTGCTGGAGTTGAGGCTCAAGGTGATGACGACGATCGCGATCTCGCTACCCTAGATCTCACCGCCAAAAGCACAGTCTGGGCCAACGAGCGCAGAACCCTGGTATCCCAGCCCTACAATCCATTCAGCTACTGAATCTCACCTAATCTTGCTCGAGAAATATACACGTCTACGACAATGCACAGTGACGCCCAAGACCTCCAGTGGGACACTGCTACCAGTCCTGAGTCAAACCAGTCCGGTGACCACGGCGACATGCGGGAGCTGTGAATCCTACAGAAACGTGCCCAGGTACGACTTCAGTATCTCCTGTTGTATACCGCAGTCCCGAGGAGAAGGACGTTCTGTGAAGGTTCGTGGTACGTAATTTTACGTAAAGGCGCACCATTTGCGCGTGAATAGGCTCTGCGATCGCCATTTGCGACATCTCATGTGTACAGGCATGTCAGAAAGCGCTCCCAAATT
Organism: Lizonia empirigonia; assembly: GCA_009982855.1. Classification (NCBI taxonomy): domain Eukaryota; kingdom Fungi; phylum Ascomycota; class Dothideomycetes; family Pseudoperisporiaceae; genus Lizonia; species Lizonia empirigonia. The sequence continues at coordinate 74,503 of JAADKA010000042.1, read as the reverse complement.
CTGAGGTTTTGGCCGTCCTTTGGGTTCATTTTGTAGCTCCGGCAACGGGAAGAGGGGGTGTGACTTGGCTCGGAACCGAATGGGTATGTGATGCTTCAGGACCAAAGATGGCGTAACGGCCGCCACACTTCGAAGTGCGGAGGGCGCGTTTCGTTTCGATCCTGCTATTATATAGTACTTTCCCTTGTTTCTCTGTGGTGTACGTGTTTACAGAGCTGTTATTCTTTCGTTCGAATACATGAAGCCCACCTGTGTAGCGCTTCGAGATGAGTGTGCCTAAGAAGGCCGAAAGCTGGCACCTAGACATCGACCGATACCTTAACCGCATAATACCTGTTTCGCCGTTACATAGGCTACCCACGCCGGTCTCGAGGTTTCTAGGGTATCGCAGGGAGCAGAAGCAAGATGTTGGGAATATCTTGGGAGCGTTCTGGTCGTTACTGGGAGCATTTTGCGGTCTGGCTGTGGTTGCTGCGGTGTTCAACAACACAGAAAGTATACAGCGGCATGCGCCACCTGCATTCATCGCATCATTCGTAAGTAGTCCTACTTTGGTGGTGTTATACTTGGCTAAAACTGTGCAGGGTGCATCAGCAATTCTTGAGTCCAACGCAGTCCGCTCGCCTCTCGGACAACCACGTAATGCGTTGCTTGGTCATACCTTCTCTGCTGTCATCGGCGTGGGTATCTCCAGGCTCTTCCAGTACCATTCAGACTACAAGAAGATCAAGTGGATAGCTGGTGCCATAGCATGCGCATGCGCGTCCGCGGTGATGCTTCTGACTGGGACTGTTCATCCACCTGGTGGTGCGTCCGCCGTACTTGCCGCCACTGATCCAGCAATAACAGCGATGGGATGGTATTTCGTAGGTCTCGTCGCATGGGGAGCAACGTTGATGATAATCGTGGGACTGCTTCTCAACAACATACAGAGGCAGTTCCCAGTGTATTGGTGGACGCTGCTGGACATTAGAAGGGCGAAGAAGCAAGATCTCGAGACTGTGCCCGATGCAAGAGGTGGTTTAGAGAGGAAAAAAACAGAGGAGGAGCAGAAGTACAACCAACAATCTGAAAAGATCGAGGTAACTGGAGCGGAGCTTTTATTACCTGAAACACTCAGCTTGAACAAAGAAGAAATAGAATTGCTGGAAAGGCTTCGAGAGAGGCTGAAGAGAGTGGATGCAGAACACGAGGGAAAGATTCTTGATGACACGGATTCAAGCAGTAGAAGGAGCAGCACAGATTTTACGATGGTAGAAGGAGCAAGAAGTCATAGCGAAAGCTGTCGCAGTGGAAGATGACAGCCCGGGTAGTTCCATGCCTATCATGCCACCAAGGCCTAATTGGAAAGCTATAGATAAGAGAATACACGAGATGTACGATCTCCGAACACGTCTCTACATTTCAGGTATAACATTCAGCATCTCGTTGGGCCATATTCGGGTCTGTATCGTTTGTACACAGTAAGCAGCTGACTGTGCCTGCTTGCTGCCAATGTGACTGTTGAAACTTGGGACTGTTTCCCACTGACCCATGTTTTGTCGATTAATTTAGCGAGCAACGCCAATTTCAACATCTGGTCGTAAATAAATTTCTGCTTCTAATAATCGATAAAACTGTAATAGGGGTTAATCCACAATACGTTGCAGCGGTTCCACATTGGCTGTCAACGGTCTGCGCTTTGGAAGATTTGAAGATTGAAGATTTGATGGTGGCAGGTCAAGCTGAAACACCATGGCCTGCGACTTTGATGTCGTATCTGAGAACCTCCCGAGAACACACGATAACCTCTAGTGTTTTGAAGGTGAATCTGAAGTGCATGTTATCCGGGGTAACCTGCTGAGAAGGCTGCTTTGTGCCGGCAGGGCCCAAAGCCTTACCTGCCCGATGACGATGGCGCAGTTGCGGCTGCGTTCATTGGCTGGGGCCCGGCTTCGCCACGACCAACGAAAGAAAAAATTAGGCACATTCGTAGGGTTCTCCAGACAAGGCTTGTCCGAGCAAACCTATACCTGTCCTCGCCTACACCGACTCTTCCTCCTCACCTCCTCCGCCATACATTCACTCGTTCTGATATCGAGTGTAACACCTGGTCGTCGTTGTTGACCATATCGATAAAGAAGTGGGTCTGCTTGCCCCGCCATATCTCGAAATTCGACGAGTTTTCCTCTCACACCCCACCACCCGCGTCCCTTCTTTTCACAACTCTACAAAATGGTCTCCGCATCGAAGGCTGCCCGTGAGGCAAAGCGCGCTGCCGAGGGCAAGCCCAAGAAGACGGCTGCCTCCAAGGTCAACTCCAAAAATGCCTCCAAGGCTTCGTCGGTGAACGGCGATGCCGGCGAGGACCTCGAGCTCAACGAGGAAGTTCGCAAGCTCACCATGCAGGAGGACAAGCACGGTCTGTCCGACCGTGTCACCACCGGTGTTCTTGCCTCGTTGCCGGCTTCTCGCGACGTCAAGATCACCTCCGCCTCGCTTGTGTTCCACGGAAAGGTCCTCTTCAACGATACAACTCTCGAAGTCACATACGGACGCCGCTACGGTCTCCTGGGAGAGAACGGTTGCGGAAAGACCACCCTTCTCAAGGCTATCGACGCTCGCGAGTTCCCCTTCCCTGAGCACATCGACATCTACCTGCTGAACCAGGGTGCTCCCAAGACTGAGTTGGGTGCCCTTGAGTGGGTTGTCCGCGAGGCTGAGAACGAGCTGGCTCGTCTCGAGAAGCTTGCCGAGGAGATCTTGGAGAAGGACGGCCCTGAGGCTTCCCAGCTCGAGGATATCTACGAGGTATGTGATGTCTGAAATTTTCTTCCTGAGCATAAGCTTACAGTACGACAGCGTCAAGAGTCTATGGACCCCTCCACCTTCCACGTTCGCGCCTCCCTTATCCTGACTGGTCTCGGTTTCAACAAGAAGACCATCAACAAGAAGACCAAGGACATGTCTGGTGGATGGCGTATGCGTGTCGCCCTCGCCAAGGCTCTTTTCGTCAAGCCTGCGCTGCTGCTGCTCGACGACCCCACTGCTCATTTGGACTTGGAAGCCTGTGTGTGGTTGGAGGAGTACATGAAGAAGTGGGACCGCACCCTTATCCTGGTCTCTCACTCCATGGATTTCCTGAACGGTGTCTGCACAAACATGATCGACATGCGCATGAAGCAGCTCCTCTACTACGGAGGAAACTACGACTCTTACCACAAGACTCGCTCTGAGCAGGAGGTCAACCAGACCAAGGCGTACGAGAAGCAGCAGGATGAGATTAAGCACATCAAGAAGTTCATCGCTTCCGCCGGTACATATGCCAACTTGGTCAGGCAGGCCAAGTCTCGCCAGAAGATTCTCGACAAGATGGAGGCAGATGGTCTCATCGAGCCTGTCCAGGTCGACAGGGTTTTCTCTTTCCGTTTCGCTGATGTCGAGAAGCTGCCGCCGCCTGTGCTCTCGCTCGACGACGTCACCTTCTCCTACTCTGGTAACGCAGAGGACAACCTGTACGAGAACCTCGACTTCGGTGTCGACATGGACTCTCGTACCGCTCTTGTCGGACCCAACGGTGTCGGAAAGTCGACCCTGCTCAACATCTTCACTGGCAAGCTCAGCCCTACAAGCGGTGTTGTCTCGCGTCACACTCACTTGAAACTCGGTGTCTACTCTCAGCACTCTGCTGAACAGCTCGACCTCACCAAGTCTGCCCTTGACTTCGTCCGTGACAGGTTCTCTCACATCAGCCAGGACTACCAGTACTGGCGCCAGCAGCTTGGTCGCTTCGGTATGACTGGTGAAGGCCAGACCTCGAAGATGGCTACTCTGTCCGACGGTCAGAAGTCCCGTATTGTCTTCGCCCTTTTGGCCATTGAGGGCCCCAACATGTTGTTGCTTGACGAGCCTACCAACGGTCTCGATATCCCCACCATCGACTCTCTGGCTGACGCTATCAACGCTTTCAGCGGTGGTGTCGTCGTTGTCTCTCACGACTTCCGGTACGTTTTCAAATTCAGTTATAGTATTGAACGGTTCGCTAACTCTGACACAGTCTCCTCGACAAGATTGCCAAGGACATCATGGTGTGCGAGCACAAGACTGTCCGAAGATGGGATGGCTCCATTGGCGAGTACAAGAACCATCTTCGCAAGAAGATGTCTTCGACTGGTGTTCTTGCTTAAGCGTTGTATGAAGGTGTTTTCGCAAATTGCATGCGTTTTCCGAGCTGCGGAACGTGGGTTCGAAGCAAAAGTAATGGCCTTAGAGCAGGGTTCACGATACCCCTGCAGTAGGCTGGCAGCTCAGCGCGACCAGCTTCAGTGTCTGTTCTGCATGTGTAGAGGCAACTGGATACCGCGTTTCGATGCATTGGGCTTTAGAGGAGTTCTTAGATTTGGGTTACGACCAAAATGATATCACGTAGAATAAGAATGATCACAAAATAACACACATGATGTCCATGCGTGCTGCAGGTGATGCTTTTCGGCCTGGGCCAAGTTGGGCCATGACGGTGACCCCGCAAGACCTCCGGGCGGTGACGAGCTCCGACCATCCCAGTCCTCAGCTACCACCACTCATGTTGCCTTTGTGCTTTGTCTAACCTCCTCCTGCGATTTACCCGCTTGCAGGCCAGTTTCGAAAGCAGTTCCCAGCTTCTACGGTTTCGACTACGCCATCCGCCTGCCATGGCGGAGCTCAACAGCACCAAGCTCAATGCAGAGTCGCATCTGTTGCTCGTACGTCCCACACCTCTATTGTCCCGCTGCTAGCTAACATGTACACAGGACCAACCACTCTTACGCATGCCATATGAGCTCTCAAGACGAAATTTCAAAAATGCCCAGCGGCTCATCGAGCACACCACCACCTCTCTCACATCAACCCTCTCAAGCACCACAAAGAGCGCCTCCCGAACCGCCGACCCCACTCCCACCCTCGACTCGCTCGACGCCATGATATCAAAAATGCAAGGCCTAAAGCGCAAACTCTCCAACCTGCAAGAAGAAGAAGCCCGCCTCCACAAAGCCGCCAAAGCGCGGCTCCGGCATCTCCAAGACCTGCACGAGGTCCAGAGCCTGGTCGACGTCAAGTACGACGAGTGGAGCCGCGTGCGCCTCTCGCGGCTGCTTGTCGACTACCTCCTGCGCGAGGGCTACGCGAGCTCGGCGGCTTGCTTGGCGCAATCCAAGGGGATTGAGGATCTGGTGGATGTTGAGGCGTTTATTTCGTGTCATAAGATCGAGCGCAGTCTGAGCGAAGGGATGAGTACGACGCTGGCGCTGGAGTGGTGCAAGGAGCATGGCAAGGAGCTGAAGAAGGGGGGCAGCATGTTGGAGTTTGAGCTTAGGTTGCAGCAGTATATTGAGTTGGTGCGGCAGGGGCACAAGAGTGGTGTGTCTGGCATGGATGGGGATTTCGGGAGGGAAGGCGTTAGTATTGGGGGCGGAGGAGGCGAGGCGAAACTCGTCGAGGCCAGGGCGCATGCGAAGAAGTATTTGAGTGGGAGCGGCGACTTTGAACTACTCGGGCGCGCGGCGGGACTGCTGGCATACAGGCCGTGGGATGAAGTGGAACCATATGCCGTGAGTACCTCGCCCTCACCACCAAACCACTCGCTAACAGCTACACAGTCCCTCTACTCCGCATCCCGCTGGGCACACCTAGCCTCCCTCTTCCTCACCACACACCACACGCTGTACTCCCTCCCGCCACGCCCGCTGCTGCACATCGCGCTCTCCGCCGGCCTCTCCGCGCTGAAAACGCCCGCCTGCCACTCAGCATTCACGTCCTCGTCGGCCAACGCTTCCTCGTCCACCACCACCGTGTGCCCCATCTGCAGCACCGAGCTCAACGAGCTGGCCCGTAACGTGCCGTACGCGCACCACACCAAGAGCATCGTCGAGAACGACCCTGTTGTGCTGCCGAACGGGCGCATCTATGGCAGTGAGCGGCTGCGCGCGTTCAACGAGAAGGTGGGCACGGAGAAGGGGTGGGTGCGGGATCCGGTGGCGGGGAAGACGGAGGAGTTGTGGAAGGAGAGTGAGGTGCGAAGGGTGTTTGTTCTGTGAGCAGGGTGTCGGGCTGGAAGTATGGGTTTGGTGCGGTTTGATTTTGCTATGGCACATAGCGCGGCGTTTTGGGTATCATGTGCGTGGTCGTCCTCTACCACGCCGGGTTCATAGGCGCATCCCCACCTCCTCCGAATACATGGCGAGTTTGAATTCGCAGTCACATCCAGACCGCCAAACACGCATCAATCACTACTATCGTCCTCATCCACCTTCCTCTTCTTCGCCTTCTGCGGCGCAGCCACCCTCCTCCTCTTCCCCAGCTTGACACCCATCTTCTCCAGCTCCCGCTCCTCATCACTATCCGCCTCCAGCGCCACCTTCTCAAACACATACATGCGCGCCTCGCGGTCCTCACCCCTCCACGCGCCGCCGCCCTCCAGCGCACCCAGCGTGCGCACATGCGCATACCCGGGGTACTGCGCCCAGTCGAATCTAAAACTCTCAACCACCCTAAGTCCCGCATGGCGCGCCAAGTCCCGCACATTCCATAGCGAATACGGCTCGCCCTCGAACAGCGCCACGCACACGCGCCCGCCGGAGCGCAGGAACTCGCGCGGCGGGCGCTGCACGAGGTTCGGCGTGTTGGCCTGCGCCTCGAGCAGCCGCAGCCGCTGCTTGGGGGTGCTGGTCTCGAGGCACGATTTGAAAAAGGAGACGAGCAGGGCTTGGTTTGCGCGCACTTGCCGGTTGATGTGCGTGCTCAGGCCGCCGACGTGCGGGAACAGGAACGCGATGGTGTCCCAGCCTGATGCGTTGCCGTCGTCGGAGGGGGAGGAGGAGGAGGAGCGTGCGCATCGCAGCGCTTTGTAGCTGCTGAGTTTTGTCGCGTCGATGGCGTGGTGCAGTGGTACCGGCGGCGTGAGCGATGTTAGTGCCGTGCGGGTGTGTTCGAAGGACGGGTATTTTTCGAGCACGGAGGCTTCGCTGTCGAGGGAGGTTGCGGTTATGTTGGCGCAGCCGTGCTCTTCGACGAGCGACTTGGTGAAGCTGAAGTCGCCTTCGCCGACGAGCAGGATGTGGTCGTATGCGCCAAAGGGGATTTCATGTTTTTGGGAGGCTTGCACAGGCGGTTTCTCTGTTGTCTGTGGTTTTGGAGTAGAGGCCGTATCTGTCTTTTGCTTCTTCGCGGGCGGCTTTGCGGTTGCGGAGGGGGTTTTGGTGGTTTTGGCGGCGGCGGCTTTGGCGGTCTTCTTCTGGTGCGCTGCAATCTTGCGCTGCCCGTCGCGCTTGAGCTCGCGGCGCGCTTGCTTGGTTTTTGTTTTCGACATGCTGCTGTGTGAGTGTGCTGGCTGTGTTCCCGTGCAGGTGCAGTGAGCTTGCCGGACTTTTTAGAGCGTCTCAACTAGCGCGCTTTCATGTGCACTTCCCGCGGTCACCCAACGGTTCGAGGGATACGAGACGAGCAGCGTCCTATGCAGACGTCGAGATTGCTTGAAATGACTAAACGTACAATAGACGGAACTTGGTACAAAACATGCCTTCATGCAGCAACTGCAATCTGCCCTGACCGGATATGCGCTGGAAACTTTGAACAGAACAACCCATTTCTCCTACTCGTTTCGTTGCGCACTTATATCAGGTCGCGCTTGATGAACTGTTCGTACAGAGACTTGCCGAGCGACGCAGGCGAGCGCTCGACAATGACACCAGCAGCCTCGAGGGCAGCGATCTTCGAGTTGGCGTCACCCTTTCCTCCGCTGACAATGGCACCGGCGTGGCCCATTCTCCTGCCCGGCGGCGCCGAGATACCGGCGATGAAGCTGACAACGGGCTTGTTGGCCGTGTTGTACTCCTTCAGGAAGTCGGCGGCATCCTCCTCGGCGGTTCCACCAATCTCTCCAATCATGATGATACCGTCTGTCTCGCCGTCCTCGAGGAAGACCTTCAAGCAGTCGATGAAGTTGGTGCCAGAGAAGGGGTCACCACCGATACCGACGACGAGCGACTGTCCGAGGCCGGCCTGGGTGGTCTGGTTGACAGCCTCGTAGGTGAGGGTTCCGGAGCGGGAGACGATACCGACGCGACCGCGCTTGTGGATGAAGCCAGGCATGATACCGATCTTGCATTGGCCCTGAGATGCGTGTTAGTGGTGCTCGACTGGGGGTGCTGGCAGGTGGATGCGTACGGGAGCGATGATACCCGGGCAGTTGGGGCCAACCATGCGGGACTTGTTCTGGGTCTTGAGCATGTCGGTGATGCGGACCATGTCTAGGAGAGTCAGTGGACGTCACTCGTCGAGCTTAGTTGTGCGCTCCGTACCGTGCTGGGGAATGCCCTCAGTGATACTGTTCCATGTTAGCACCTGTTTATGCCGCAGTTCCCATGCACACCTACGTCACAATCAGAGGGACTTCTGCCTTGATGGCCTCCTCGATACCGGCGGCGGCGACTGGGGGGCTGTTTATTGTCAGGTCATCTGCGGTATACATGGGCGTGGATATGGCGCGCATACGGGACGAAGATGGCGGTAGCGGTAGCGCCGGTCTCCTTGATGCCCTGCTCAACATTGGCAAAGACGGGGAGACCGAGGTGCTCCTGGCCGGCCTTCTTGGGGTTGGTTCCACCGACGACCTTTGTGCCTGCGCGTCCGTGTCAATTCGTCTGCGCGTTGATGCCACACAGCTGTTCGTTTGGGCGCATACCGTACTCGATCGCCTGCTGCGCGTGGAAGCTAGCACACCGTTAGCCACCCCTTCACCAGCTACAAGCCCCCGAATTGCACTCACGTTCCCTGCTTTCCGGTGAACCCCTGGAACAGCACCTTGGTGTTGCCGTTGATGCGGAGGTTCTTGATGGTCTCGGCGTACTGCGACGAGCCGGTTGCGTACTGCCTTGTCGCGGCCTTGGTGAGCGCCGAGCGCATGGGTTGTCTGAGAGCCTGCATGGTGACTGTATGTCGCTCTCACGTAGACTGGCTAGATGTGGAGAGGGGTATCGTGAAGGGGGTGTTGACAGAGCTGCGCTGAACGAACAGCAAGCTGCCACGGCGCACGGACGCACATGTACGCCAAATCTTCTTGGGGTCCACGGCCGGGCATCAAGATAATATCCCGGCTTGATGGCCACTCCGACGGAACTCGACAGCTGCTGTATTTTTTAATTCATCTGTGTGACAATACGTAATTCAAACTCCATGCCCTGCACCCGGCTCCATCAACTTTGCACTGCTTGACGAGATGCACGATCATCAGAGTGAGACCTGGCGTTTTCACGCACGGGAAGGCTGGGGAAAGAAAAGAGTATAGAACTAGGTGGATAGACAGACGGGCGAAACACACACCTGACTATCTGTGTTCACTTCGACATGGGCGCGCAAAGAGAACGGTAAGAAAACGGAGTTGGAATACAGCTTCGTTTGAAGAACAAAACCTGCAACCGCAGGTCAAGTGATAATATACAGCTTCGTTACGATGAACACGTCCAACATCGAGTCTTACAGAAGTTAGATATTTTATACACAACACAATCCACGCTCTAATCGTTGAGCTTGCCGTAGAATGGCAGGCCAATGGCCTGAGTCAACAGGCGTGCATCCTTGTTGCTTGTGGCATCTGTGACAATGGTGATGTGGCAACCGGGGATCATCTTCGGTGGGTAGCTAGCACGTGTCAGTAATTGGTGGCAGATTTAGTGCGCGAGGACTTACGCGTCGTAGTTGACCTCGATCTCCGGGAAGAGGGCGAGCTGGTCGGGGGTGAGACCAAAGCTGATGTTGCCGTGGCCATCTCCTGACGAGCCGGGAACGCCCTTCCATTCCTTGATGCGGGGCAGGACGACGTCGATGAGCTTCTCGAGGAAGTAGGAGGCGTCTTCGCGCTCCATGGTGGCGGTGACGGAGACGTAGCGGCCCTCGCGCAAGCCCCATCCGACTACGTTGTGCTTGGCCTTGTGGGATTGGACGCGCACGTTGGTGATGGCTTGCAGGATCATGCCAGCGACGTGCATGTGGGCGCTGTCCTGCATGGCCTCGGGGACCATGGAGTGGACGACGACCTTTGTAATCTTGGGGATGTTGCGGAAGGTGCGCGGCTCCTGGAGCAGACGCAGGACCTCACCCTTTCCGCGCGGCCCTCGCAGCGGACGGCCCTTGTAGTAGGGCGAGTCGCCGTTCCACTCTCGCAGGCGCTGCTCGACTTTGGGGGCCCGGTAGCCAGGGGGGTAGTGCTGGTAGGTCATGGACAGCATGTCCTGGGCGATTGTGCTTTGGTATGTCTGGTCGAGGCGAGGCAGGCTGAAGGGGCCGGGCTGGAAGCGCCTTGACGCGGGATCCGAGATGGGGAGCGGCTGGTGGGGGTGGAGAGGACCGCGGTAGTACTTGGGTTCGCGGTACTGGTATCTTGAAGCTGTCAGTCCGTGTGCAGGTGTCTAATGCAGGCATTACGTACCTGCTGGGCGGCAGCTGCTTGTTGCCTCGTCTCCGCGCCCTGCTCCGTGCTATGGGGTCGAAGTCCTTGACGGCCTCATCGGGCGCTGCTGGGGCGTCGGCAAAGGTGGTCGATTCCACCTGGTGCGCGGCGTCAGTCGAGGCATGGCGGCGGAACAGCGGCTGCAGGGCGGATGCAGCAGGCCGGGCGTCTCTGCACAGGGCAGTCGCCGTCCGGTAGGGCAGCTCACGCAGGGCCATGGTGTCTGGCGTCGTGCTGGCTGATGTCTGACGTCGTGCTGGCGGATGTCTGACGTCGTGCTGGCGGATGGAGATGCGCGGCGGTGTCCATGTCAACTTTTCGGGCTTGGCGGCGAAGCGCGACACGAGGGCGGCAGGGATCAGCTGCAGCACCAGGCCGCGGTGGCCCAGGCCCGCCAATGAAGGCTCCCCCACGCCGCTCAACGCAGCTCGCGCGCGTCCAGCACGTCGTTACGGCTGGGCTGATGGCACACGCTGCGCCGGACGCTGCCTCGCACCCGCCGACTCATCCAGGGTGTCTTGCGCTCCTTCAGGCCAGCACGCCGTGGCGTGCCGTGGCGTGGTCATCACCCGCCGTCACGATCCTGCCGCGTGCTCTGGGCATCCCTCCACATAGTCTCGCCGCTGTCTTGCGCCTCGCCTGCACCTTCCCGCGCGTCCACTTAAGCCTGCTGCCTACCCCACTGCGAACCAAACCACCGCCCGCGACACCTCGTACACGGCAACTAGGTGCGCTCTGCATACCGCGAAACTCATTGCCCTCTGCATACCGCGAAACTCATTGCCCTCTGCATACCGCGAAACTCATTGCCCTCTGCATGGCCGTCGAGCATCGTCAGTCCACACCATGCAGCGCTTTCTCAGCCGTCGCGAGGAGCACCGCGCCGAGAAGCGCAGGTCCAAAGAAGCCGCCCGTAACAAAGTACGCTGCCCCTCTGCCACTTCGTCTACTCCCTTGCTCTGTCCCGGCTGCGATGCGCCCGCTTCAGACTGGCAGTACCGTCCTCGCCGACAGTCCGCCAGCCTCGAGACGCTGTATCACAAGCTTCCCTCTGCACTACGAGCCACCGTAGAGGACGGTCTCCTATTCCTACACGCACCCTGTCGCGCATTGTTTACACCATCGTTTGCTCCCATTTCAACACTCGACTCGTCTGACCATCTGCTCCCACAGTCACGCCTCGGCCAGCCAGTGTCCTCCGACCTGTACAAGATATTCACCAACGAAGAACCGAAGACGAGCGCCGACAAAGAAGCCTCGAAGAATGTACGTTGGCCGCGCCAGGACGCCGTCGGCGTAGCGCTGACTGTTGCAGGTCACCATGCTGCTTTCTCGACTGCAGGGGGCGGGCATAGCAAGGCTTGGGAAGGAGCATGCCGAGCATGCGCTGGAGTGTTACCCCGATGACATCGACCAGGCCTACGACGTCTTAGTACTCGCAAATGAGTCAATCGAAGGAGAACTCAAGGACTTTGACCCGCATGTCACCATGATGGGAGCCATCAACAGGAACATGGTTACATGCTACTTGGATGCCCTGCTCTTCGCCATGTTTGCAAGGCTGGACAGCTTTGAAGCCATGCTGTACGACAACTTCGATGACGAGCCGAGAAAGAAGCTGGCGGCGACGCTGCGGCTGTGGGTAAACCTGCTCAGGACCGGACGTCTGATCAAGGTCGAACTTGTAAGTAGCATGAACATGCCCGACTCACCTGTACTCATGCCCAGCCAGACAAAGCATCTGCAGGACGCTCTCGCAGAGTGTGGATGGGAAGATGCTGCCAAAGTCTGTCAGCAAGATGCCTCCGAAGCCTTCACCTTCATAACCGGTGCTCTCGAATTGCCATTACTCACACTGAAGATGGACATTTACCACACCGGTCGAGAGGACAAGGAGGACGACCACAAGTTCGTCAACGAGCGCCTGCTAGAAGTAGCTATTCCAGAGCAACAAGGAGAGGGCACCATCACCCTCGAAGATTGCCTGGAGACATACTTCAACAACCGCATCGAGGTCAAACGATTCCTGCAACGACAAAACACGATAGGTTCAGTCAGGTCTGCAGATCGAGACACATTTGGACGCTACCCGGAGAAGAACGAGACTATCCATGTGGAGAGTGTTGAGATGATGGGCCCAGAGTCGCCGATAGTGTCTACCCCCATATCAATGGCACCGTCCAGCCCTTCAACGCCTGCCTGCCCAGTTCTCGACGGTCGCCGACGTGCCGACAGCATCTTCAGTCAACGATTTAAGAATGCGGAAGCAGAGAAATTCGACGAGAAGAAGCATCTCGATGACATGTGGAACAACAGCTCCAGCGGGCGGCCAAGGTCAGCGTCACTTCTTAGAAAGGAGGTTCTCATGCCAGCATGGCAATTCTTCAGCCTCATCCGTAAGTCGGTCCCAAATATAATATCATCACAGCTAACTATTTCATAGCTTGGTACACACACAACGTTCTAAGCACGGACGCGCAAGTTGCAGCGCATTTTTCGGCTCGGCGCCCTGTTCTCGGTATTTGTCTGAAGCGGTACAGCATGACTCCAATGGGCGCACCGAAACGTCTCGACACATACATCGACATCCCGCTCGAGATAGCCTTGCCACACTTTGTTTCGGATGACAGAATGGCAGAGGAAGGCCCGCTCTTTGGCAATTTCAAATTGGTGCTACAATCAGTCGTCTGTCATCGTGGCGTCTCAGTTGACTCCGGGCATTACATATCTCTGATCCGCGCAAACACTCATGAGCGACCAGACACTTCTCACTCCGATGACGATGAAAATCCTAGCGATTGGCTGAGATTTGATGATCTGTCCAATCCACGCGTAACGGGTGTCGATATCAAGCAAGCGCTGCGACAAGAGTCGCCATACCTCTTGTTCTATCAGGTGCAGCCGATTGACGAGTTGTTGGCATCGCGAGGAGACCCTCCAACCTACGCCGAAGCACAATCAGGAGCCATATCGTCCGCTCCCTCGAGGGAAACACTCCTCTCATCACTGGAGAATGGCGTCACAGACGTGGAAAGCGGTGGTGAGTGGGACAAGGTGAAATCAGCGGATGTGCACCCCGAATCGGCAATCTCAGACGAACCGGTCGGTCGCACCAGTATGTCCAGCAATCGACGTAGCAGCGTGGCTTTCGAGGACCTCGAGAGTGTGTCACGCGGTCGCACGGAGCCTCACACACCTTCAGACGAATCGAAGCCAGGATTTCTATCTGCCTCACGACGCGGTTCGCGCACATGGCTAGGCGGCACCAAGAGTCGACCTACCAGTCAAAGTGGCGAAGGAAGATTATCTCTCACACTGTCGAGACTGACAGGTCGCGGCAGCAAGGACAAGCTGGCCATCGCTGAAGCTGGAACCGCCGAGGATCCCGTCATCATCATCAACTCGGTCGAAAGCCAGGACCCTACACCCCAAGAGGTCCAAAGCCCGTCTCGGGAAAAGAAAGAGCCTACCATGGTACGCAAGAAGAGTAAGAAGGGGAAGAAGGACCACCACCGGAGCAAGAGCAGGGATCCCTTGGGCGAGCGGCCCGAGAAGGGCAAACAAAAAGAAAAGAGCCGCCCAGACAGAGAATGCTCTGTCATGTGAGTCGGGTTCAACTGTACATCCTGGGAAGTGTTTGTCACATTTGCTTTCTGCATAGCGTTGCATCACTTGCGCTCTCCATGCACGTCTGCACAGGTATTTCGACGACGATTGTTTTGGATTAGCGAGGCGTTTTTGAGCATACACTATGGCGTGTTTGGGCTTTTTCTCTCTCTGGGTTCGAGAGATGTGCGTCGAGGCCAATGGTCTACTAAAAACGACATAGACGAGATACCCAGCCTTGCTTAGGGTTAGAAATCGAAGACGATCCGTTTTGCAAGGATCGTAGATATTGCTGTTTGAGGTGTCGATTTGTCCTTTTGAGTGTTGAGTGTGAGACTTGCTTGAGGGTTGTTGAAGGATGGGTTTTGGCTCTTCGAATTGATACCGCGAGATACTTTTGTAAGGATCGCAGATGTTGCTCCTTGTATCATTGATTTATCCTTCCTCGTATTGAACATGAGCCATGTTTGATGGTTATTGAAGGATGGTTTTCAGCTCCTCAAATTGACACCGCGAGATGCGTGCTCATGTTGTTGTTTGCCTCTTTGTTTGCTGCCTACAACATGTCGAAGAAGGCGTTGGACGCCCGTAGAACAGAGGACGTCGCATTGGGCCAAGGCCGAACGAGCCGCGGCTTGGAAGGTGGCCTTTCGCAGTCGCGCTAGGGCTCTCCCACCAAAAGTCCCAAAGCACCCTTCACTCCCAGTCCCCGCGCCACACATACTCCACGGTCCTCACGCGACGCCGCTGCATCACCCTCAACCCTTCTTCACCGCGACGAATCGTCCCAACCGTCACAATGGCCATCTCTCCTCAAATGTACGTCATTCAATACCCTGCTCAAAGACAAGTTGCTAACGATGCACGCAGCTCCAACCTGGTCATCATCCTGTATGTCCCGTCGTATGCACTCTCTCACGCGACCCAAACCTAATAAGAGCCAGTGGTTTCATGCAGATCTCCAAGAAGATCCCATTCGATGACCCGAACGTGCTGAACGGCGTGCGCGCGCTGTACATTGTCTCCAACATCATCATCGCCGGAATCTACTTCTACGTCCAGATGCAGATCAACAAGAAGAACGGTGCGTCATAACACAATATAGCTACAACTCAGTTGTAGCCAAAAACCCCACCCAGCGCTGACGTGCCCAGACATGACCGTGGTCAAATACGTCGAGCCCGCCCCGATGGGATCCGGCGAGGAGCCCAAGTTCGTCGCAACCACGGTCAAGGCCTACGATCTGACTCAACTCCGCGCGCTCTTCAAGGGCCAGATGATGGGTGTCGGCATGATGGCCGTCATGCACCTGTACATGAAGTACACCAACCCGCTCCTCATCCAGTCCATCATCCCCCTCAAGGGCGCCTTCGAAGGCAACCTCGTCAAGGTCCACCTCTTCGGCCAGCCCGCGACCGGCGACCTCGCCCGTCCCTGGAAGGCCGCCGCCGGCTTCATGGGCGCCATGCAGGGCGGCGAGATCAAGACAGACAAGAAGAGCGTCGAGGCTGCTGAGCGCGCCGGCCGTGGCGGCATCAAGGACGAGTAAGCGCCTTGCTCTTGCGAGTCAGCATGCATCGGTCCGCCCAAGACGGCCTGCATAATATTGCAGCATAGACCGTTTTTAGATGCTGCTTGTATAGTATTCAAAAAAGTCCATGATGTTACTATTCACCCAGCCGTCTTCATCGCAGCCAAAGAAAACTTGTCTATGATATTCAGCCTTTCTGCGCCCTTCCATCCCAGAGCCTCGACGGCATTGACCCTAGTCTCCCAGAACGCAACGAAACGCTGCACAACCAGATACCCCTCAGGCCTTGAACTTGCACTCAATCCCTCGTGAAGTAATATGTATCACACCAGTTGCGAAGAAATAGCGATCCATATATTCAACGTCTAGAACACACAGCAATCCAGCTTCAGCAAAAGATACACCTCCCCAAATTGTGTTGCGTTGTGTTGTGTTGCGTTGCGTTATGTATTCACGCCAGACTACCGTTTGCACGAAATAGC
The DNA here is from genome assembly GCA_009982855.1 of Lizonia empirigonia. Lineage (NCBI taxonomy): Eukaryota > Fungi > Ascomycota > Dothideomycetes > Pseudoperisporiaceae > Lizonia > Lizonia empirigonia. The sequence goes on along the minus strand of JAADKA010000042.1, from coordinate 58,422 downwards.
CAGAGATGGGTTTACTTCGACTCAGATTTCGACTCAGACTCAGACTCAGATTTCGACTCACTCACACTCAGATTCAGACTTCGACTCAGACTCAGATTTCGACTCACTCACACTCACACCCAGATCCAGACTCACACCCAGACCCAGACTCACACCCAGACCCAGACCCAGACTCACACTCACACTCACACTCACACTCACACTCACACTCACACTCACACTCACACTCACACTCACACTCACACTCACACTCACACTCACACTCACACTCACACTCACACTCAGACCCACACCCAGACCTAGACTCGCACTCACACCCAGACTCAGACTCACTCACACCCCAGCCGCCAGCTCCATGAAAGCGTTGCGTTGCATTGGGATGCTCGGTATACTTTCTAGGGGCGCTGGGATTTGCAATGGCGATGGCGATAGCGGTGCGGGGTTGCAAGTGGGAGTGGGAATGGGAGTGAGGTTGGGATCGAAATCGGAGCGGAGCGAAGCGGAGTCGATATTGGAATCGGAGCGGAGTCGGTATTAGGGATCGGGGGTGGAACCAATATTGGAATTGACATTGAAATCGAGGTCGAAGTCGTAAAAGACGTTTGGATTGCGCAAGTGGAACTCGCGAGTGCACATACACCACAGCAGCCCTCGATGTGCACATGTCGGAATCACTCCGCGCGCAGGGGCGAGTCTCGCCTTCTTCGCTGGAAGCAACCGGAATCAGAAAGACGATTTCGCGCGCTTGGATCCTGCGAGGTCAAGCAGGGCAGGTATGGTGAGTGTGCAACTCGTGAGCGGGAGTGCGCGCCGGTGATGCGAGGCGGGGTACGTGGGCGTGGTGAAGTATGCGCTGGGCTGGGGTGGTGCGGTGGGGAGGATTTGTGCGTGCTGGGTTGTGGGAGTATTTGTCGGAGAGAAGAGAAGGGGGAGCGCGATGATGAAGTCAAATAGTATGACACAGTATGGCTAGAAGCCCGAGGATATCATTTCCAAACGCCCCCAATGCAACGCCAGTCACGACAAGGGCTTATACACATTACTTAAAACCTGCAGTCGTCAGCACAACTCACAACCCACCACACTCTACGAACTTACCTAATCTCATAGTTGCCCGCGCGCGTCATGTACCGCACCCACTTGACGCTGCTGTAATTGCTCTTCTCAAACACCTTGAGGTACCGCACCAGCAGCCCGGAGCTCGTGAACATGAGCAGCGAGAAACTCAGATTCAGCGGTGGCCGGGACCAGGCTTTCTGGTTCGTCATGCTGGTCAGGCTTGCCTCGGCGCTGAGGACGAATTCGCTCTGGCCTGTGAAGCGCGGGATCTTCCAGACGATGTTGTTGTGCTCGGGCTCGTACTTTGCTTTGCCTTGGGAGGTGCGCTCGGAGATGCGTGCCGTGTTGAGCGGGGTGGGGATGCGGACGACGACGTTGGTGGCGAAGAGTTTGGAGCCGTAGTTTGCGCGGATGGCGATGCTGTATTCGACTTTTGTTTTGCCGACTTCGTTGACGATGGCGTGCACTTTGAAGGGCAGGTTGACGTTCTCTGTCGCCCGGTACCGCATCAGCTCGAACTCGCCGTCGGGCGGGATGAAGGATATGATGCGGTCGGCGTCGAACTTGCCGAGCTTCACGCACTGGTGGAACTGGCAGTCCTCCAATGTGACGCTGCCGGCAGCTGCTCGTGTTGCCTTTGCGCCGGCTTTATTGCCTGAGGGTTGCTGGAGGTTGTCTTCACCCAATGTCAAGCGGTCGTTGAGCCCAAACTTGCATTCTGGTGTGCCGGAGAGGTAGGCGCGCATGATGATCTGCCCGTTGACGTCGGCTCGTAGAACTGTGCCAGTTGCGGACATGAGGAGGTTCACGTCTTCGATTACGTCGACGAAAGCCTCGTTCTTGCGATACTTGATGTCTGCTCGCCGCCAGGACAGGGCGCCGGTGGCCTGCATTGTGATCTTGGACGAGTCCTCCATGGCTCTTTCTGACTTGACGCCTTCTGTTGTGATGTACATCTTGAGCGTGTCTGTCTCTGTGTTCTGGGGGTATCCAAAATCCAGAATCTCGTCCAGCAATTCGTACACCAGCACAAAGTTGTTCTTAACAGCCTCCTCGTCGAATTTCCCAAAGTATGCCTTTCCCAGGCCAACCAGGCGGTACAGAAACTCAAACACGAGAGCGGCATTGGCGTTGCTCTTGGTCACGGCGACCAGGTATATATTCTCGTGCTTCACATGGCTGAATGTGGTTGAGCCCAGGGTGAGAATGGGCGAGCGTACTTGAGCGTTCGAGATGACCTGGATGCGGAATACGTCGGCGAGGCGCGGGCGGCAGTCGTTGCGGAAGGCGCGAAATATGAGATTCTCGCCCTTCTGGTTGAATATCAGGATACCGGAGAGCATTTCGGTGGCGGGACACGAGCGGAGTGCGTTGACGAGCTTTTGGCGGCGTGATTCTATCGCTATGCATCTCAAGCTCCCTCTGGTGGGACCGCGGGATGGCAGTGCAGGGGCCATGTGCTAGAGCAGGGGTCCCATGTGCAAAGCGAACGACTTCCAGCTACCACAATTGTCACTCCGTTACTCTCAACGATACCGTTCAACTTAGCTGGAAGAGCCGTCATTGGTTATTTTTTAATAAAACTTGCAAGTATTTCTAGCTGTGCACCCAGTCCACATCCTCCCTCCGTTTGAGATGCCCGTTAGACCTTCTCCTTTGGCTATCCGTCAGATTCATCTTTACATATTGTCGAGTCTCTCATGTAAGGCAAGTAATGCCTCTCGGCTCATCCTCTTTCTGATGGTACGCAAGCGCTTCTTGAGTTCGGCCCGCTGTTGGTACAGCTCAATGTATTCTTCTTCATCCTGTCCATCCTCATAAACCTTGAGCTTGCTTGGCTTTGTGTGAGCAGCACCCTGACCCCCCTTGTGGGCGTCTGATCTGCTGCCAGCTTCATGCCGTCTTCCAACTTGCGCTGCTTGAGTATCATGTGCATCCCGTCTTGACTCCTCCCCCGTAACATCCCCCGGGCCTGGAGACTGGCTCTTCTCCGCAGCAGCTTCTTCGTCCAACCGCCTACGCTCCCCACGGGTCAACGTAGCGGGAACTCCAGTGTGCTCTGTTGTCCTTACGCCTGCTTGTTGTCTCTTAGTTGTTTGCTGGGCTGACTTTAGGTCCTTCTTGCGCCCCTCAACTTCGAAGCGCTCTTCTTGCTCCCTGGCGTCATCGCTCCCCTCCTCGCTCTCCATCTCCTCGATGAGCTCATTGCAACCGCCCTGCAGGTCCCGGCGCCAGGAGCTATTCGGTGAGAGGCCTGGATCTTCGTCATACATCCCTGTGCGATATCCCAACAAGTAATACCACTTGACAACTGCAACAAATTTCCCCGTACTCAGGAAGGTATTGAAGGGATAAGCAAGGTTCGTAACGTTTCCGAAATATTGTTCGTCCATTGGCTCATAGTGGCTGCCCTTCTCGAGATCCACCCCCGAGATTTCGATTTTGTAACCTCCCCTGTTTCCTGTGCGCAGGTACACATGCATGTGGTCGCCACCTGTTTCGCCGATGAAAAGCTTATAGGGGTGGTATGTGCCCGTCGTCAGGTCCACGTGCTCGATTAGGTGACAGTCCTTCTGTGGTATAAGATCGATCTCGCCGAGTGACGGCAATGCGGCCAGTTGTGCATCGGTGAGTGCGAAGTCGGCTTGGAGCACCTTCAGAATATTTGAAGTGCGCGTGAGTGACATCGGGTTGCTCATGGTAGGTTTCTCAGTAAAAGGTCTGGTGATGCGCGGGTCTGTCGTGCGTTTTGGCGGCGACAGGTTTATTTATGAATTATGCGGGTCCATTTATTTGTAAGTGAAAGCTAACAAGCTGCGCACAATTGATTCCCTTCCAGAATCCGCCAGCTTACAAGTTTGCTCTGCTAATGCTTTACAACTACAGTCAGTCCTTAGATTTTCATTGCTCTGCTCCATCGAGAAACGTCTATTTGTTTGTTACACAATCGTTCCGATTTCTTGCCATACACTTTGTCAAGAGTGTCGTTGTGATGCAGAGGAGTCGATATCCAGATATTGTTCTGTAGATAGGATTTACGCAACTACAACGTCTGAAATCAATCCAAGTCTTGTTGATGAAGAAATAGCATGACTGATCAGTGTGTATGACTAGTGTGGGGTATGCGGAGGTATTTGTGTTCCCGTAACTGTTCGAGTTGCCCGCTGGGCTATCATCATGTATTGCGCTCTTCGCTCGCCCGTTCCGCCCACTCAACCCACCGCTTGATCACCTCGTCAACCTTCTTAACACCACCCTTCGTTGCCTCCACCTCAAACCACTCCTGGTGCTGCTTCCCACATGCATCACACTTCTTCATCACCCGCTGCTCCGCCAGCTCCAAATGTATCAAGCGCTCCACACGCATCACAGTGGGCACTTTCCGCACGACCCCGGTATCCGAAGCGCGCCGGCCATTCACGTTCTGCGCAGATTGACGACGAGAATTCGCAGGCGAGGCTTGGGGCGAAGGTGTAGGTGTCGATGATGAAACGTAGGGGTAGAAGCGCACGAGTGAAAGAGAATAGCCGCACTGGCGTGTCCATTCGTGCATGCGCCTGTGCACGTTGTTTGCGCGCCCGATCTTCAGGAGGATGGTTTCCTTCTCCTTCTCAGCCCCACCGGACGTGTCGTCGTTGCCAGACCTCTGATTTGTAGAGCCTGATCGTGACCGTGAGCTGTGCTTCACAGAGTACTGTCGGAGGACATCTGAGGTCCTGCGTCCCTGATCAGGTCGTGATGGCGGAGTGAGGAGTGTTGACGCCGTGGATGAGGGTGCGGGACCAGAGGCTTCGGGCGTCAACCAGAAGATGTAGATATAGCCTTCATCGTCGTGTTGCGAGATTGGCTTGGACAACTCGGCGAGTAGAGTTGATGCTAGCTGCGGGGATGCGTTTTGTGGGATATATCTCAGCACGTTTGTTGTGTCTGAGTCATCTCGAGATGTCTTGTTGACTGGACGTGCAGGCTTGTCGGCAAGTGGCTTACGGCCGGGCGATTGCTGTGAGCCTGAAATTGGCCGTTGAGCCGAGGCCAGGCTTGCTCGTTGGCCTTGGGATTGCTGTGTTCGAAGTGGAACTTGCGGTACCTCTTGCATAGGGGTTTCTGATGTGTACTCAGGGCGGTGGCTTGTTCGCTTCTTGTGCCTCACAACCTCAATTTCGTCCTCGTCTGCGGAACCACAGCACAACGACTGCCAGAAGCTTGGCTTCTTCCGTTGTGTGGGCAGCTTTGAAGGTCGACTGTCTCTACGTTTCTTCTCCGCTGCCATGACATCGCTTGGTACTGAGATGAGAGGTCCCTCGACACAATCCCAAGTTGCCGGGCGATTAATCCGTCGTGGCGGACGGCTCCCAGATGCTCCGTTCACCTGCTTATTACTGTCTCTTCTCTTTCGGCTCGACTTGTTTGCAAAGTCATCTACTTCCAGCACCCCTAAACGCTGTACCAGCGTATCAATGCTGCTCCGTTCCTTCAGAGGATAGAGTTGCGTGTTTGGTCCGTTGGACTTGGTGGCTGCTAGCTGCTCGGCCTGGTCTTTGTGTTGCCAACAGAAATACGCCGCAGCACCGATATCTTCGCTATCACTGTCACCTGCAACAGATACAACCGCCAGAACACCGTCGTCATCGCTCATTTTGGCATCAATTGGGCGTCTACATGGCCGACCGGATTTGGTGATGCCTTTGCAAGTCGTCGCCGGGTTCCTAGAATCGGAGCGAGGGATTAGAGACTCGGGTGTTCGACCTGTAAATGCCATGATCGAGAAACGGAGTGTGTTTGTGAGTTGTGCTGTTAAAGCAGCTTGAGAGAACAGGAACGATATCTATGCAGGTGTGCGTTGTCGAGAAGCGCCTTGTTCACCGCTTTAAGGCTTGTTTTCACAGCCTCGTTGTGACGTGAAGCACAAAGATCCACACGTGTCGGGGATGGGTGTCATCATACAGCACGGACAGCGGGAACATTGCTGGCAAAAGTTGCGTCAAGTGGGCGCGTGCAGTCAAAAGATGGCAGGGGGCTCGAAAGTCGCGAGGCGGGCGCGTGGCAGTGCACGTGGCGGTGCTGGGCACGTTTTAATGTGGGTCTAAATTGAAGGCTCGATTGACAATCAACAAAACACAACATTGTGCTGGATTAAAGTTGGCGGACTATACGGACGCGTGTTGTTCTTTGCAAAGATGCGGGGAAAAACATTTCACTTCTGCACAGCAAAGTCCACAGTGCCATCCACAGTGCTGGACATTCGCTCCCAATGATCGTGTTAGTATTACACAACCACAACCATAACCACAGAACGAAACGGCAAAAGAGAAAGCTCGCAAAGAAACTCTCTGCATTGGAACTAACAGAGGGTTTTACTGATGTTACCTGGAATGCGAAAGACTAGAAAACAGCCATCACATACGAACACTCTTGACACCTGACATGCTGTTGTTCAAGGCTGTTATAGCAACATGCCAGCTATTGACCCCAGCGACACGACTACAGAGATAGCAGCTCCGAGTTTTGACGTCCGTTTCGATACCAATTCCGCTCCGCTGGTCGACTGTTTTGACATCAAACTGACGGTCGCCGTCGAGGTAGGCATCTCCTTACAACCTGGAGTGTTCCCTAGCACTATGTAGGTACTACTGTGCTTGTCCGTTTTTGTCTCTACGTATCCACAATCATGGGTACTCGTTGGGGATGCACTCGTGATTGGAGTGGTAATCGCCGCCGCATGCGTTGACCATACGGACGGGATTCTACCACCCACTATCTCATTGTCATCCGGCTTGCACACCACCACCTTCGCTCTCTGCTCTAAGCACGCCTGCAGGTCTTGCCATGACTGCCCAACAGCGTCGCATTGTGCTGTACACCCGGTAAACACACCATAATTGTCATATCCAGCTTCCTCCGGTCTGCCACCATTACAGCATGCCAACAAGTCCCAGAAAGGGTAGGTGTTATCGCATATTGCGTTGCTGATCGCGCATGAAGCATTTTGACTGTCAGGATTTTGTGGGATCTGGGACCCCCGACTACAACATTCTTGTCGACCAGGGAAGACGTGGTAATTAGGGTAGACGAATGGTAGTGTGAATGGTATTGGGGTCGCTAAACCACTGGCGGTTGGGAATGTGAAGGAGTAGATTGTTGTTGCAGGCGTTGGTGCTGCGAGTGCGGAAAGCTGCATGACTCTGGCATGTGTAAAAGTAGCCATATTGGATGAGTGTATGTTCCGATCTGGGATCTCGGTGAAAGGCAAGGAATTGCTGTAGTCAAGTAGATATTAGACCAGGTAATATCTTCGAAGTGTCCGATACCTTCACTGTATATGGCAGATTCTACACTTCTTAAACCACCAGCTCGAAATATCGAATGCCAAAGCGGCCTGAAATATTTAACACCTCAAAATCAACTTCGGGAGGGAGTTTGCTGCGATGAGGTTAGTACACGATAGCGCCAAGCCTGACATGTACCTGAGAACCGTTGCCGAGATGAGCCTCACTGGTGGCCTTACAGGCCGCTGCTTTGACTTGGGCCGGACTGCCGGATGCGAACCAGGTCTTGGACTCGCTCCCTACCCATGGAAAGGCCAGGCAGAGGATTTGAGGGATAACATTGCCGGGGGTAAAGATGTGTCAATGCCCTGCTGCGAATTGCATGGCAATATTGATGTATCTTCACACTCCACATCTAGAGTCTCAGTCCAGCGAATGTATCGGGCGCCAGCAAAGTGAAGATATCTCTTTCGCTGTAAAACACCATTCCTGGAACAGTAGCGGCTTCATTCCACTTCTTGTCCATCTCACCGTCGACCAATTCAAGCCAATTTATTTTTGTCATACGTCGAGCGATCACTTCATCACCTCCAATGCCGAAACTTCTTAGAAGAGGGCATTGGGATGAAGTTACGTAACTTTGGACAAAATTTAACTGTTCTTGAGAAACGCACCTCCCTGTGATTGAGGTCATCCTGAGGTATAGCCTTTCTACTGTGCACGTTGATACACACTCAAAGTAAGGGAATGACGGCGTGGAAGTCTTTGGGATTGGTGCCGTTGCTGCCAGTGATGGTTGGCTGGGATAATACTGATCGGAGGGCTGGTCTTGACCTCGAAGAAAGATCCAAGCATATACGCGGTCAATTGGTGCCAAATGCTGGCGATGTCAAGAGTCTCCATAGAGCAAGATAGCGCGACGTTGTGCTGTATGAAAAACTCAATAACGTGGTTCACAAGCAAGCGGCGCACCCAAGTGAGCGGCGCACTTACCGTGCCCGTGCACCTTGCGGGCCTGTTCAGCTCACGGGCCACCCCACCATCTTTGAGCAATACTTTGCACCCCTATAATTCAACACCACCATGCCAGTAAAGAAAGCCCTTGCAGAGATAGACAGTTTAAGACCAGGAGAACAGTTTTCATACCGCGCTCTAGCTAAAAAAATATGGCTGTTCTCGTACTACGTTGACGCGCCAACACAAGGGTCAAGCACCCCCGCGTGAAGATACTATCAGCTCCCAACGTCTATTACACCCACGCGATGAGGCAGAGCTTGTAAAGTACATCAGAAGGCTTACAGAGAGACAATTGATGCCTACAAGGCAGATGATCATCAATTTCGCGACTCCTTTGTGTGCTTGGGAGCCATCCGATAGCTGGGTTACCCGCTTCCTCCGCCGTCACTTCGACACTCTCCTCACTGCGTGGTCCACCCCCATGGAATCCGTGCGTCACCAGGCTGATTCGGGTGAGAAATACAAGCAATACTTTGATCTTCTGCATCAAAAGATAGCTGAATACAAGGTGCTGCCTGAGAACATGTACAATATGGACGAAAAGGGGTTCATGATTGGGGTCATCTCAAGGACGAAAAGATGCTTTGATAGGGTGCTGTATGAGAAGAAGCAGAACAAGCAATGACAGAACGATGGCAATCGAGAGTGGGTGACGGTGCTGGCAACGATATGCGCAGATGGATCAACTCTTCCCCCAGGCATCATCTTTCCAGCAGCCGGTACTGCAGTGCAGGCAAGCTGGGTACACGATATCGATCCAAGGAAGCACTCAATCCACTTCACAACGTCACTAAACGGATGGACGAACAACGATCTAGGGGTGACATGGCTGGAGCAGGTCTTTGATCGCTACACTAAGGCCAAAGCACGGAGAAGGTGGAGGTTACTGATACTTGACGGCCACGGCAGCCACGTAACAAAGGACTTCATCAACTACTGCGACGAACACAAGATCCTAATCCTTATATTCCCCCCTCACGCTACCCACACTCTCCAGCCGTTGGACGTAGTCTGCTTCAAGTCACTAAGTCAAAACTACTCTACTAAGCTTGATACACACAACCACAAGACGCTAGGATGGCTGCCTGTTGATAAGGCTGATTTCTTCTCACTATTCTGGCCTGCCTGGGTGGGCACCTTCACAGAATCGTTGGTGTTGACGGCCTTCGAAGCTACAGGAATACACCCCCCTAACGCCGACGTTATCCTTAGGCGTTTCAGGACACCAACACCCTCGCCCCCAAGGACACCTCTAGAGCAGACAGGACCTGCTGCTACACCTACTGAGCCTGATTGGCTAAAGGCAAAGACGTTGCTTCGAAGTGCGGTGAAGGATTATCGTAGTGCTGAGGCTGGGGCATTAGAACAGGAAATTCACCAGCTCCATGTTCAAAATGAGCTTATCTCGCACGAGCTACAAGGTATCAAACAAAGTATAGAGGATAAGAAGAGGAAGAAGGCAAAGCAGAAAGTACTTCCTCTGTACTCACACACTTTGAATCGGCAGGGGGGCGCTGTGTGGTGGAGTCCTCATTCAAAGCGTGAAGCTGACGTGCGCGACGCTGCAATTGAGAAGTACAACCTAGAACAAGAGGCAGCAAAGAAGACTAGACAAGAGCTGCAGCACCAGGCTAGGCTCCTCAGAGAGAAGGAGAAGCAGGAGAAGCGTGTAGCGAGAGAGGAAGCCAAGGAGAGGCGTGAGAAGGAGAAGGCTGAAGAACGCGCAGCAATCGACGCTCGGAAGGCAGAGAGAGAGCGTCAAAAACAAGCTCGCGACGCTCAGCAAAGTATCCAATTGCCTAATCAAGGCAAGCGTAAGGCTCCACGTCAGTTGCAGCCAAAGACAATGAAGAAGCGTAGTGATAGTGCTGGGCGTAGTCAGGTGGTTGCTCATAGGCCTTCCCCAGCACCTCGACCTACATACAACAGTCGCAGCCGCAAAATTGCTCCACCAAAAAGATATGAGTAGCAGACTCTGTCGCATGGGTATATAGATCACTCCACCAAAAAATTATATCAATCTAGCTATTGTACGTGGCTCAATAACCTCAATCTTGTAAGTTGCAAAAGGTGGTGGGGTGGCCCGTGAGCTGAACAGGCCCGCGAGGTGCACGGGCACGGTAATACTAGTGCATCGCACGCGCAACAACGTAGCGCAACACTGCAACAAATTATTAACGTACTCCACAAGCGAGCCGGTCACTTAATTTTACACCAAAAATTGAGATTTTTGCACCTTAATAACTCCACAACCAGATGATAGAATTGTCTAAAAATCAAAATGCTATGCTTTACCTATGTCAAGATCAGTTGCCCGTAACGTGTGTAGAGTTATTAGAAAGTACGCTAAAATAATCCCTGTATTTTGATTTTTGTTTAATAACTCCGGTGCGACTGATACAGGATGCTAGCGCTTCTAAAGAATTGATCTTTACGTAGATGCAGCATAGTATTTCAAGTTTTAGACAATTCTATTATCTGGTTGTAGAGTTATTAAGGTGCAAAAATCTTAATTTTTGGTGTAAAATTGTGTGACCGGCTCGCTTGTGGAGTACGTTATACTATACGCAATAGTATAATATTATTTAGAAGCATCGCTATTATCTGCATCCTCTATTTCTACCTTGCAGATACGGGAGTTATGCCCAATCTCGCTGCAACGGCCGCAGCGCCTCTCTGCGCGCACCCTCTTCGCAGGCGTCTCACCGTCCTTACAACTACCACCCTCCTTTACAGCAATTAAGTCAGATACCTCACCAACCGTTAGAGTCTCCTCTGCGCGTACGTACCGCCTTTTACGGGTCTTACGCTTTGTAAGCGTATCAACAGCGTCTCGAAGGCGGCCTATTTCCTCCTGCACTAACACCATATTATGAGCTATCTGCTGAGCGCCTTTACTCAGCTGCTTGACCTGCTGATCTAATGAACTTGCTGGAGACCCCCGATAGTTTTGTATGCGATTTCGAATCAGCGTAGATTGCGCCTCTATCTCGCGGGCGTTGCGCGGTGTTTGCGCCTCCCAGGCGACAGTGCCTGGTGCAGGTGGCGTTGGCGTACGCAGCTGCACATCAAGCTTCGATAACACAACATCAGGGTCGTATGGGACTAGCCCAGCGCCTCGAAACCCTGCGCGAATATTCTCTGGTGTAAACGTCTTCTCAAAAGCTGCTTTAAAGGCTGGTAGGAAGGTTTCTTTGTCAATATGGTGGATGCGGCTGCGTGCCAAGAGCGAGATCCCGTCGCCGTAGTGGCGCTTCAACAGCGAGTAGGGGACGACGTCGAGAGGCTGCAGGAGGTGCGATGAGTGAGGTGGCATGCAGAGAGCAATAATCTTGTTCTCCTTGCAGTAGTCCTGGAATTCTATCGAGCAGTGGCTCTCATGGCCATCAATAATGAGCAGCCTGTATGCCCCAGCAGAGGACGCCTTCGTATGGGCGTCGAAGTGCTTAAGCCACGCCAGCGCAACGTCGTTATTGGTCCAGCCAGTAGGAGAGACAGTGATAACCCAGTTGCGAGGTAGACTAGTAAACCAGGAGGAGATCAGGACCTTGCCTGCAAAGATGAGGAAGGGTGGGATAATACGCCCTGTCGCAGCGACGCCTTGTACCAGCGTAACCCACTCGCGATCGCTAGGTTGTAGTTTCTTCTATTTCCCAGGTTTCTCTGAGCCTGTAACAACAAGCTGAGAGGATATCTTGCCCATTATAAAGCCAGACTCATTAAAGTTCCAGGTGTCCTCATCTACAATACCATACTTCGCCTTCATCGATTGAACTAGGCTGAACCATGGCTGGATAATTGCTGGGTCCTCGCAGACAGCTCTCTGGTAATTATACGGACGGCTCCATCGTGTTCGCAGCTCAGGTGTACGCTTGATAAAGTTATCAAACCAGTTCTTGCCAGTAGGCTTGTCACCACGCTCTCTCAGCAGTCTATCAGCCATATCTCGTACGTGTGCCTTCGAGGGCGGTACACCTCGTAGAGATTCGTCAAGTATACGCTGCACAATCACCTCCTCTTCTAGCTTTGTAAGGCGTTTTGATTTCGGCTCGCAGTCGCGTTGAGAGCGCGTTCCGTCGCGTCGTCGTCGTATTGTAGTTTGAGGGACTTTATAGACTTTCTCAGCAAGCCGCACGCTCTTAATTTGCTCTAATTGGAGATCTAAGATAGCAAGCTGCACGTCAGCTTCAGTATAGGGTCTTTGGGGTTGAGGTTGTTGAGGCATTACGTGTTGTCGCAGCGCAAGCGTTTTGGTGAGGAAAGTGCGCCGCTCACTTGGGTGCGCCGCTTGCTTGTGAACCACGTTATCTTTACAATCGCTGGAGTTAGGTAAAAGTTGTCAATGTCGTTGGCAGATGGTTTCTCGGAACCGCGCCGCAGCTTTCCGACTCCGGCCTAGATCACTGACAGACAGACAGCGATACAAGCGATTGCAAACTTGAGTTGAATCGAAGAATACTCCGCTTGGGCTTCGAACCCATTGTGGAAGCACATTTACATCCTGTGCATGCTTGGGGTGGCGTCCGGCCGCGGACTCCGCAAGATGGAGCTTCATACCTAGTCCAGAATCTGGGGTAGATGCTGGTCGCCATCCACATTTAGTAGCGCGAACGACATATCGAGGTCAAGTATCACGTTGTTGTAGGCGTTTGACGCGTCTGCCGGTACAGATGGAGCTGCATTGGCCGTGTTGATACATCAACAAACTTCTCAACCAACTTTGGAGTGATGCTGGCTTCAAAATTAGACCTTTGGTCACAACTTGCTGCTGTGAAGCAATTGTAAGCTTTTGGTGATGTGTCGATCAAAAAACGTTGATGCATCAGGTTGAGTACGGCTTTCGTTCCGCTAAGCGCTGTGATGCCGCTGGACACTCGTGGACATCTTATCGATCCCATGAAAGTATTGCTTGATGCGCAAAGTATCTCTTCGCGATAACGAAATCAAAGTAAGTTTCCAATCGCAAAGTAATGACCCGTAGATACCGTTCGCGGTCTTCCAAGGTTAAGCGTGCACCTGAGTGGGCGATCTCAAGAAGCCGCGCTTGCCCGCTTTTGGAATGTCCACGCGCAAAGTCCTTTTCCAAAACCTCAATCAAAGACCTTGAAGTACAGCATCTGCACCTCAGGAGTATCGTAAGACGAGCTATAGGCCGTAGGTCAAGCGAATAATACCGTATACTTATCGTGCATTACCCAATTGCAACGCTTCGTGGAGAAGGGCTTACCTGCAACGAGGAGGTACACCCGGTACATTGGAACTAAAGTCTGGCCCTGCAGCCCTGGAGCCGCTCTGTCAAGTCCGCCATCCTACCGTTATCGACCCCACATCGACCTCGTAGCTTCTCGTAGACGCGGAATCGGAAACACGTGTCGCGCGACCCTGGAGACATTCTGTGGTATATAACTTAGTGGATGTTGCTTCCTTCTCTTGCCCATTCACCATCTACCTCATCCACTTCCACTCCTACTTGAAATAGGTCATCACACGTTACGATCACTAAGAGCTTCAGTGGTCACCATACCAACTGCTTAATTCAAAAACACCCTACCCAGCGGTCGCAATGGCACCCCATCCATTCAAGATCCTCAGTTCTGGGGAGACACTTGTCGCTCGTGAGACTGTCCTCTCACTGCACAAAGACGCCGTTGTCGATTTCCGAGAAATTTTCTTGCAAGAGCCGGAGAAAGAAGTCATGAAGGCGTATCTTGAATCAGAGCACGCAGCACGACCTGGCCAATCGCCCACATCGAAGAGGCCCCCGAGGTTGGCCAAGGTCATGTACGATGTCATTGGATCTGACCGCATTCCCGAGTACAACGAGTCCATCATTGATGTTGAGCAAAAGAAGCGAGTAAGACACGAGGTCGTTGGTAAAGAGAAGGGACAGGCCAGTTTGACATTATGGGAATTCGGTGACCTCGTCGAAGCGTGCAAAAAGAGTGAGGAGTTTCAGAAGGCAATCGCCGAATTTCAGCTGCCCGAAGGTTTCGAGCTTGTTGTTGAGCCTTGGTGAGCTACCTATTAGGCATTTCTGAGGGACGTGCACTAACAAATCTTAGGCCGTATGGTGGACTTGACTTTGGTGCAGAGAACCGCAGATACTTCCAAGGTCTCTGTTTCGCTCAAGATACCCGAAATGGTAACGCAGACTCGAATTTTTACGCCTATCCCCTTCCTCTTATTCCGGTAATGGATGCACACACGAAAACGATCGTCCGCCTGGACCGCCTAGCAACTGGAGGAAAGGGAGACAGCCTGACTGGCCAAACACATTCTCCTCGCGTTCTGGACCACTGCCAATCCGCCGAGTACGTTCCCGAGCTCGTGGAGGGAGGTATTCGTAAGGACGTCAAGCCCATAAACATCACACAACCTGAGGGTCCATCCTTCAAGGTCACCGATGAGTCGCTTGTGGAGTGGCAAAAGTGGAGCTTCCGTGTATCCTTCAATCCCCGCGAAGGTGCAGTTCTTCATGATGTTCGTTACGACGGCAGAAGCATCATGTACCGCATGAGCATCAGCGAGATGACAGTCCCCTATGCTGATGCCCGCCCGCCGTTTCACCGCAAGCAGGCTTTCGACTTTGGTGACGGCGGTGCTGGCAACTGCGCCAACAACTTGTCGCTTGGCTGCGACTGCCTCGGTGTCATCAAGTACTTTGATGCTATCATTGTTGGAAACGACGGTAAGCCCAAGGAACATCCCAATGTCATATGCTTGCACGAGCAGGACAACGGTATTGGCTGGAAGCACACCAACTGGAGGACGGGTCGAGCTGTCGTAACACGCATGCGTGAGCTCGTTGTTCAGTTCATCATCACTCTGGCCAACTACGAGTATGTCTTTGCGTACAAGCTCGACACCGCCGGTGGCATCACTCTCGAAGTGAGGGCCACCGGTATCGTCTCGACCGTTAACATCGATCCTGGAAAGACCTCGCTGTACGGAAATGTCGTATCCGGTGGTGTCCTTGCACAGAACCACCAGCACATCTTCGCAGCCCGTTTCGACCCTGCCATCGACGGCCACAAAAACACCGTCACTTACGAAGAATCTCTGCCAGCGCCTTGGGACAAAGAGACTAACCCCAACGGAAACTTCTACGAGATCCGCAAGACCGTCGTCAACCGCTCTGGTGGCCTGGACGCGAACCCGATGGATCATCGCGTATTCAAGATCATTAACGAGGAGAAGAAGAATCCCCACAGCGGAAACCCCGTCGGCTACAAGTTTACACCCTTACCTACACAGAAGCTCCTCGCAGCACCAGGCTCGATCCAGGCGCAGCGCGCCCTCTTCACAAACCACCACGTCTGGGTGACAAAGTACCGCGACGACGAGCTGTACGCCGCGGGACGCTTCACACTGCAGAGCCAGCTCGAGCAAGGCGGCGTGCACGACATGGCAGCGCGTAAGGATGAGGTGACCAACGAGGATTTGGTCGTCTGGAACGTCTTTGGTCTTACGCACAACCCGCGTGTTGAGGATTGGCCAGTCATGCCTTGCGAGATTTACCAGCTGCATTACAAGCCTAGCGACTTCTTTGACAGGAACCCGGCGATTGATTTCCCAAGTCAGAAGAACCAGGCGAGTGTGCTGGTAACAAAGGATGAATGCTGCTCGCAGAAATTGTAATATGAAGAGGAATAGGGTGTAAAGGTGAGATACCATGTCACAGGGTGACGATTATGTTGCATTACGATAGCTTTGAATTCGAGTTTTTTTTAAATCCAAAAATCAATAATCTTTACCCCCGTTACCAGCTTGCGATGTTACGGTGCAATGATAGTAAATGGACGTACGGGATCAACTTCCTATGCCCCTCCGGCAGCCTTGACAGCATGGCCTTTGATGATACCTTGCTTCTTGGCCTCGCCTTCAACAATATCAGGCAAAAGATCCAACAAGCTCTTTTGCTGCGGCTTCCAACCCAGAACTCTGCTGGCACGACTAGCCTTGCATCGAGAGTTGGTACCCCACATGTAGCTGCCCATTGGAACCAATTTGTCTGCCTCGTCGGCGGTGATCGTGTCGACTTCAGCGGTACCAATCAATTGTTTCTCGTGAGCGATCTTTGCAATCGCTTTTCCGATGTCGCCCCAAGCGAAAGTACCCGTCTCGGAGAAATAGTAGCCTTCGTCGTTCCAAGTTGCTTTGCCGCCGTTGGGCTCCATAGCCGATGTGACAAGTGCAAGGAAGATGTTGCTGAGGTCCTGAATGTGAGATTCAGTCCAAGTGTTGGCTCCCTCGTTGACGACGAAGCCCTTGCCACGCTTCAGCGTAGCTGCAGAGTACTTGTATGCCTGCATGCTGTTCTGGTTGTCCGGCCCGCGTCCAGGTCCGTAAATGCATGGCGGACAGACGATGGCAGTTTTGACCTCTCCTGCGCCCTTGCTGGCTCCCAGTATGATCTTGTCGACATTGCGGTGAATTGCTGCGTCGGGCAGAGATGTGACCTCTTTGATGCCTTCCCAGTCATCGTAAATGTGCTCACGGCGGTAGCCATAGGTCTTCTCCTCGAAGTCGGCCCATGAAAGTATACCGGTACCTGAAGTGTGAATGAGATAGCTTGGGCCAGGTATGGTGCTCTTGGACAGACCAGCCACTAGAGCTGTAGCAGCACCTACATGGTCACAGTCGGCACAATGCAAAACAATGTTGGCTTTAGATGCTTCGGTGGTGAGCAACTCAGTACTGTCCAAGTCACCATAGACCAGGCGGACCTTGGCGTATTGAGATGCAACCTTTGCACCTTTGTCGCTATTGCGGACGAGTGCTGTGATCTCAAGATCCGGGTAAGTGTTTGCCGCAGCATAGAGAGCATCGCCTCCGATGTATCCTGTGGCACCTGTGCTGAGAAACCGTAAGCTACATGTAGTAGATCAATGGTTCATGGGCCGACCTACATGAAGAGTTTCGTCATTGTGATTGTTCGGTGTTGAGTAGATGGTCAGAGGTGAGTAGCTTTGAGTAGTCGAGGATTGTGGTCTGGATCTGATTTTGGACTCGCTGATGAAAGTCTCTTGTGCTGTTTTTGTGCAGTCGTGTAGAGGGACAGAGAGTAAATAGGTTTGACGCAAGAGAACCCTAAGCTGAGATTCCTAAGCAAGTAGGTAGCTACGTCACCCAGAGGTAGTATTGATCCACAACGATACCACGGGCTGAACGTCAGCTGGAACTTACGCAAACTGCGATGGAGTAAATTGACAGATTTGTTTTGAAAACTAATACAAGATAGTCATCAAAAGGCAACGATGACCTTTGATGTAATCCGAGATAACTCCGTCGAGCTTCTGCACAGCTATAGCCTATAGCTTGTCACCCCGCAGTGGGGAGGTTGTGGAGAGCCTCACAGCAGGCGCGCAGCCAGCGGGTGACGCCACGTCTGACGTGCAGAGACACCAAGATATTTTCTAGCTTCTCAGTGTGTTGGTTCAGGTTCGTTGTTGCGTGCTGAGAGATCGCACCTGGGCTGGCAAATCGGCTTACGTCACCCATTCCCGCGGCGTTCAGCGATCTGGCTCGTGAATCGCGACACGACTCTAACAACGACGTCTCCAAGAATTCGAGATACCACGAGTGCCACAGGACTCCTAGCGCCCAAAGAAGACACTCTACACGTAGCATTAGTCTCGCCTCGCAATATGGACATCGTGCAAGCCGTCTCCGGCTACATCACCAAGATGTTGTCAGTCGGAGACAGCGCTGCGACGGGCACTTCCGCAGCCAAGATGAAGATACTCTTACTCGATAATGAGACTGTGGGTTTGTCTCCTCCATCAGACTGAGTGTGGACTTGTGCTCATAGAAATCAGGTGTCAATAGTGTCCTCTGCAACGACGCAATCTGCGCTCCTTACACATGAAGTCTACCTCACCGAGTACCTCTATCCTTCCACGAACACGATAGCACGTATCTGATGGCGGAACAGTCGAATAGAGAACCAGAAACGAGAAAAGATGCGACATCTTCGGTGCCTATGCTTCGTACGGCCGTCACCAGAATCAATACAGAGCTTGATTGAGGAGCTGCGGGACCCAAAGTATGGGGAGTACAACATTTGTGGGTTGCTTTGATCCTTTTGGGTCATCGTCAGAGATCTGACCTTGTGCAGACTTCAGCAACATCATCAAAAAGTCCTCACTTGAGCGACTGGCCGAAGCAGACGATCATGAGGTTGTACGTGCTATCCAGGAGTATTTTGCCGACTTCTTCGTCATCAACCCAGACCTCATGTCCTTGAACCTCGGCTTCCCAGATCACAGGATATGGGGCACCAGCCCGGACTCATGGAACCAAAATTCACTACAGAGATCTACTGAGGCTGTCCTGGCGCTGTTGCTCGCACTGAAAAAGAAACCCTTAATTCGATACCAGAAGAATAGCCTCCTTGCGAAGAAGCTGGCGACGGAAGTACGCTATAGCATGACACAAGAAGAACAACTATTCGACTTCAGGAAAACCGATACTCCACCCATCTTACTGATAGTTGATCGAAGAGACGATCCGGTAACGCCCTTGCTGACACAGTGGACTTATCAAGCCATGGTTCACGAGTTACTGGGCATCAACAATGGGAGGGTTGACCTTCGCGATGTCCCTGAGATACGACCAGAGATGAAAGAGATTGTGCTTTCCCAAGACCAAGACCCGTTCTTCAAGAAAAACATGTACCTGAACTTTGGTGATCTTGGGCAAAACGCGAAGGAGTACGTCGAACAATTCGCCTCAAAGCAACAAGGCACACAAAAGCTCGACTCAATCGCCGACATGAAACGTTTTATCGAGGACTTCCCCGAATTCCGCAAGCTATCCGGCAATGTCACGAAACATGTCACTCTCGTTGGCGAGCTAAGTCGAAGAGTAGGCGAAGAAACCCTACTGGATATTAGTGAGCTTGAGCAGAGCCTCGCTTGCCAGGATAACCATTCCAATGATGTGAAGTCTTTGCAAAAGATCATTCAGGATCCGAAAGTCCCAGCGAACAACAAGTTACGACTTGTTGCCATCTATGCGCTACGATACCACAAAAGTTCCTCAAACTCGACGGCAATGTTGCTCGACTTGCTGGCGGTAGCAGGAGGGCTATCGAGGAATCGCATCAACCTCATCACGAAGCTTCTTACCTACCACGATTCGTTACAATCAGCTGCAGCGGCAGGTGGAATGCCAGATTTGTTCCAGCCAGGATCGTTCTTTGGCGGCGCCAGAGATCGTTTCAAGGGTTTGAAAGGAGTTGAGAATGTTTACACTCAGCATTCTCCTCGATTGGAGACCACGTTGCAGGACATGATCAAGGGACGCTTGAGTCAGCAGCTGTACCCATTCGTGGATGGCGGCGGTACAACTAAAGACAAGCCCCAGGATATCATTGTATTCATGGTGGGCGGGACGACGTACGAAGAAGCCAAGATGGTTGCGCAAGTAAACGCTAGTTCTCCGGGCGTCCGTGTTGTTCTCGGAGGAACAACTGTGCACAATAGCACCTCGTTCTTAGAGGAGGTCGAGGATGCAGTAGAGTCTTGGCCTGAGCCTCCGGCCACCTCAGCTGCAGCTCGGTTGCGACGGGAAATAGGCAGGTAGCGGCTCTCCGATTTGCGACCTCGCCGATGACCGTCCGATTGCAATCTATTCGTTGTTGCGTTGCACCTTGTCGGTCCTGTCGGATCTTGTTGAATGAAGGTCGCAATGGTTTTGCATCGTAGAGCCCGGCGTTCTGGTGTTGGCTGGTACAGTTTGTGGCTGTCCGCCAATACGGGTAGCAAACCCGCCTTCTGCCGTTAATCTCACAATCTCGTCAGGCTCTCACACCCGACATTTCCAGCGATTGGTGCTTTAAAATTCCTCAAAGATCCTATTCCATCATGCAACGTGATGGTTACATGTGTTTGCATGCACGTATGCTGTGTCCGTTCCCAATGCATGTTCATCTTGTGAGGTGGGGTCAATGAGACTCTTGCTAATCGCAACTACATAATTCGCCGCAGGTGGAGCCTGCTTTCGCGTCATTGTATCCAGTCATGCGAGGTAGAGCCAGCCCGACAGCGAGGTAGTCAATGTATACATATGCATCATGGTACCTGCGTCGCTCCGACTGACGGCGAAGGAAATTCGTAGCTTTGTTCGAACGCGATCCCATTTGCGGCTCACCCCACATGCTCCTAGCGCGATCGTCAGCCACCCTTTAGACTCGGTCGTGCCTCGACCTCCGAAACCCTCAACAACTCTCCTGGTAATGGCGAAGAGATGGAGCGTATGAGCAATGCCAGAACAAGGATCAGTATTGCAGTCTCGAGTGGTTCGCCGAAGAAATCCACGCCCTATTAATTCTTGCGTCGAATGCCGAACTCGGAAGTCGCGATGCTCGAAAACGCACCCCTGCCAGAATTGCACAGCTTTTGGTCGTGAGTGTATCTTCATCACAGTCCCAGAGAGTGCAGCGCGCAAGAAAGAGAGGGAACAGAGGGAGCGCGCATCTTCAAGATCGGGATCCAATGTTACTGTACCGGACTGGACTAGAAACATCCCAGTGCGCACCCAAAGTTCAACCAGCGTGCCTGAATTCGAACATGATCCCTACGAGAACCCAAACTCAGTCAACACGACCACGCCAGGGACCCCACCCAGAGATTACGAGTGGCAGGAATATCAGCAAGATGTTGAAGTTGATGGAGATGCCTGGGAGAGACTCCCGGCGGAACCTGAAGAGACCCAGGACGACGTCTATGAAGATGAAAACGACGACGAAGATCAGATCGCGACAGACCTCACCATCAGAATTGGGAGGATGATTATTTGTGAAAACGTGACTGGTTTCTTTCGCCCTCAGTATGCCGAAGAGGTATTGTCTGCTCTATCCGCCTGCGCCCGCAGGACCTTTCAGGTGTGGTCGCTGAATTGTCACGTGTAGCTGGGCAAGCTCCTCTCAGAGCGCAATGCCTCAACCTCATCAGTTGCTGGCCAACGGCAGTCACAATCGTCTGCACTTTTGTCAGCGGAGCAGATGCCCTCACTTGCACCAGCGTTGAACCTGTTGCTTGGTGGCTCGATATCTGCACACAGCAACAATGACATTAGTGCCCCGCAGCTGCCTACGAAGATGGAAGCTGAAGCACTATTTCAACGTTACTTAGATGCAGTTGACCCCATGGCCCACGTCCTGCACATCCCCTCGTTCAAACGCCTATTCGAGCGATTTTGGATGCATGTCGAAATCGGCAGCCCAAATCAGAACTCGTGTACGGCTTTGATCCTGGCAGTCTGCATGGCTGCAGCTGCATCGGTTTCACCACTGCAAGCAAAGTCGCAATTCGGTATTACCAAGGAAGACTTGTTTCTGAGGTTACAGAAAGCCACCGAACGAGCTCTCCTGCGTGCGAATTGGGCGAAGACGTCCAACATCAGAACGCTACAAGCTCTGACAATATACCTGGTAAACCTTCTGTTTCTCCTAACACGGCCTTATACTAATTTGACCAGATTCCTCTTTGCAGAGCGCAGATATCAAGAGCTGCATCTGTTGTAGTAGGCGCACTTGTACGACTGGCACAGTGTATAGGCATACATCGTCTCAGCCACAGCTCCGCGACCAGCCTCACACCTCTGCAGCGCCATGTCCGATCCTTGCTATGGTACCAGATCTGCTTTCTGGACTTCAAGACAGCCGAAGCGCAAGGTCCACACCCATCGATCCGATCTGACGACGTCGACATCGCTTTGCCCCTAAACGTAAACGATGATGTTTTCGAATTTGGCACTTCCGAATGGCAGCAGAGCCCGACATCAATCCATGGCTGGACAGACGTTACTTTGTCCCTCATTCGGTATGAGTGTAATGAGATACACCGCCTGATCTTCCGAGGCAGGATTGAGATGGATCGCAAACACATCACCCTGCACGACCTACGCGCGCGAGTTGAGGCACGCAAGCGGCAGATTCAGAGCAAGTACCTACAATTTCTAGATGCCACAGTCCCGATCCAGCGATATGCAGGCCTGGTCGCGACCCTTCTCATGTCGCGCTGCGACTCGATGCTCCTCTACCGCCACCTCCCGCAAACCTCTCTGCAACCGCGCTCGGAGTCGGAAAACCGCCTGCGGGACGTTCTCCTCACCGCCGCCCTCACCACGCTCGAAATCGGCGCAACCCTCGACACCCTCCCCTCCCTCAGCTCCTGGGCCTGGTACTCAACCACCTACCAACAATATCACGCGGTCCTCCTGCTCCTCACAGAACTCTACCGCACGCCGGACCTCCCGCGCAAAGACCGCATGATGACCATGATCGACCACATCTTCGGGCACTGCTACGGCATCGGCGTGCGCGAGCGATGCTCGGACCTCCTCTGGACGGTCAAAGAGAACCTCGAAGCCTTCTACGTAATGAAAGGCTTCAACAAGAAGCGACAAAACCTCGCACCCCAACAACACCCCACGCTCCAACCCCTCCCCTCCTTCTCCTCCACCTCCCCCAACTTCACCACCACCCCGCGCCTCCCCACAAACCCCCTGGGCACACTGCAACGCACCGCCACCCTGGACGGCCTCAACGTCGACTTTGACAGCATCCTCGGCAGCCTGAACGGCGGCGGGTCGAGCGAGGACTTCGACATCTTCAGCACCATGGGCAGCGGCGGCGGCACGCACGATGCGAATGCGAATGCGATTTTCGTGCCCGTCGACAGCGGCGTGCAGGGCGCGAGCGACTTTGGCACCACAAGCCCGAATGGCAGACTGCAGCAGTGGGTGAGTTTTGTGTCCTTTCCTTTTGCGACTGTTCAAGTGTGTGGTATTATGTGGGGATGCGCATGTGCTAACGCGAGATAGGAGAGTTGGAATTTTCCGAATCCGCCGCCCAAGTATGAAAATTAGATGTTTAATTGGGTGGAAATTTTTTTTATAGATTTCTTTATTGTTGATACGGATGTGATCGGGGGTCTGGGATACGGATGTACGAGGGGCGCAGTCGTTACGGATGGGGTGTGAGTGGGTCTATCAATGTATCATCGTCACAGGAATGCACCTGCATCGGCCAGCAATGAGAATCTGCGTCTTGTGAGAGTTGGTGTAATGTCATATTTTCAAAGTTTGCTACATGTGCCCCTGCGCAATGCTCGCTCCTGGAACGCCGTGCCATACAACGCAAGGCCCCTCGAAGACAAATGATCTTACGAACAAATTGATGCAACCCCTGGTGCGCCTGACCGCGCTGCAGTCTTATCCAGAGCCATTTCCGCCCAAAAGTGCAGCTGCGTTTCTTTACAAAGTGACGACTCTGCCGGACGTGGACATGGGTCCTGTAAACACAAGTAGATTAGCAACAGCAAATAACAGAAAGAAGATGCTGTGCTAGTATCGTGTCACTGTGGATTCACTCAACGCACTTCGCTTCATCGGAGGTGGAGGTGGTGGTGGCTTCTTCGCCCTCGAGGGAGGTGGTGGAGGCGCCCTCTTGGCACCAGGTGCAGCACCGCCATCATTCGCAGTCCAGCTCGCCGCTCGCGACATGACGTTGCCACTGCCCTGCGAAGATCGATCGGGGCTGGGTGGTGATCTGTCGCGCCTGGAATTGTTTCCAGAGCCAGTGTAGTCGTCGTCTTCGTAGTCGTCCGCGAATGCGTTTTGCTGACGGACAGGGCGTAAGTTGTTTCGGCTAGAAATGACCGAAGAGTCGGTCGGGACACGAGTCAATCGGCGGGCGGGCGAGTCATCTCGACCATTCGCGTAGCTGTCGTGTGTGGACGTACGGCTGATGGCGGGACGCAGAGCATGGCCTCCGGGTGAGCCGGCCATGTCTGGCGCTGGCGAACGGCTGCGGGAAGCCAATTTTGGAATAGTCATGCGCGGAGGCGACGGCTCAGGCTCTTCCTCGACCGGATTGAAGCGCTCTGCGTATCCGTGGGCTGTGTTTGTGCGCGAGCGTGTGGTGCGAGCGGGGGCGGTGTCTCTGTGGAATTTGTCAGTAACCGTTCCGTGCTGGATGCGGCACCTTGTCTGCTCACCTGACAGGCCACTCCCGCTTGACGTTGATCAGAATCTCTCGGCAGCGGTCGTAGTAGCTTAACTCTGCTTCCAGGAAAGCCGTGAGGTCCTGCACCAGGTCAACCTCGGCCTCCTTGATGTCCTGCATCCTGCGGAAGACGTCTTCGCTAGTCTCCTCGTATTTGGCCTTTTGTGCACGGAGCTCCTCTTCCATGCGGAAGTCTTCCTTCTTGGATTTCTGCATCTTGGCGAGAGAGGTGTCGTAGGCGAGGCGGCGCGTCTCGAGCTTCTTGCGCGCATTCTGTGGACTGTCAGCCATTGCACGCTCCTGAGACGGCTGTGGTGCCGTACCTGGTACTCCTTCATCTGGATGAGTCCACGGTCAAGACCCTCCAGCCAAGATGACGTAGCGCTCTGCGCATAGGTCTCCTGCACGCGAGCAAGACGCTCGTTTGCGCGGCCGAGGGCTGCTTGGAGTCAGTGGCTGCGTGATTGGTGGCGGGTGGGGGAGGATGCGTACAGGACAAGCAATTGCCAAACTCGGAATCGGGCTCAAAGTCCTCGCCGTGAGTCACCATGGAGGAACCCAGGTGGCCGCCAGGAAGCTGCTTCTCCTTGTCGGCGCCCTCTGCGCGCTTCGAGATGGACTTGACGTAGACGCCCATGGCCTTTTGCATCTTGTCCATGCCTGTGCATTGTCAGCATCGCAGAGTCGTGCAAATGCTGCAGGGCAGCGGCCAGGTGCATACCCTCGTGACGCAGCTCCATCTCCATCTCCAGGGCGCGGAACTCCTCTGACGTGCCGGTGCGGGCCTCGCCGCCCATCTTCTCGCCGGCCCATTGCTTGAAGCGGCCGAATTTCTTGTTGACGTTCATTGCAGCGGGTGCAGAGTTGCAGAGGCCAGGTCAGGCGGGGAGATCGTGATACAATAGCGAGCGTTGGGGGCGTTGGGCGTGTGCGTGGGGCCGTGGGCCGTGTGCAGGGAAGCGGTATCGATATCGGTGATGATGGTCGTCAAACAGGCAGGAGGAGCGCTGGATGCCCAGACAGACAAGACAGGAAGAAAATGCAAAGAAAGGACACGGGTGTTCAGCACCGGCAGCACGAGGACAGGGGCCAGGTCATTCTCCCAATCTCCAGCGAGGGACGGCAGGCCCATATATTCAACGCGTGTCGGCGGCACAATCGCGCCCTGAGCAACGGCACCCTGATCAATTCTAGAACACGGCGCTGCACGGTTGATCAGCGACAGCCCAAAACGCCGCCGTGGACGGCGCTGCGGTGCGCCCACCCTCTGTCTTCGGCAGTGACAGCTGTCTCTTGCAGCGAACCAAGTGCTCCTCGCAGCATCTTACAGCACCCAGTTAGACGTCATCCCCTCGCGCTTCGTCGCAGATCCACACCTCTATCCCCTTGCGTCCTGCATACCTCAGCTTTGGAACTGCTCCTGTCTGGTGCTGCTTGCCCTGGAACCCCACACTAGAATAGCCCACGCTCGGTCTCCTCCTTAATGTTGACCGAGTCCATCAAGGCTACGGCCTTGTTGACTTCCAATACGGAAAACCCAGACGGTGCAAAACTAAGCCTTCCATGCCGTCTAGTGTTCCTTCTGGGCTCTGCACTTGCGCTTGCAGCGAGCCCACCTGCAGTCTCCTTCCTCTGTTGGGGCGCTCGCCTGTTCATGGCGCAGAACGGTGCACCCCTCTTTCTAGCACCTCAGACAGTTGATGAAAGTGCAGAGCGACGAGTTGAAAACTCGGCCTTGGAGACCATGTCCGAGCAGGGTACACGTGGCTATTATCTTTCTCGGTGCGACTCTCGTTCGTGAGTTGCAACCAATCAATTTCCGGGTACGTCCAGGATCTCAATCACGGCACCATCAGCAACACCAGACTCCAGGTTGCAGGTGTGGTGGCCGTGGACGGCTGCACGTGACCTCGGCGCACTGCACCTCCCCGCTTCCACCCAACATCGCCTCGCAAAACCATAGTGTATTACCATCCCTCCAGCGCTATTTCAAGCTGGCCATCATTTTCATGAGTACTGATTACAAAATCTACGAGCTTGCGTTTATCTTTCCTTTTCTGGCTCGCATCACTGTCATGTTTCTTTCAATTACTCGTTCATCTGGCGCATCCCAAGTATTCCATGTTGCCACTTGAGAGGTACGGTCAGTAAGCAGGCGTGGTTGTAGAGGGTTGATGCAATCATGCCTTGCGGCCCAAACGCGAGCGGACGGAGTTGAAGATCGTCCCAAAGCGGGGACAGGACACAGGAACCTGCCAGTCGACCTCCCACCCACAAAGTTGTCCAGCGACCCCTAACTCAACCCACGTCGCCTCAAACGGTGTCATGTACTCGGGCTGGATCTGTAGAAGCATTCTGGTGTGTGGCTGGGACAAAAGAGCTGGACACAACGGAAAAGGCAACGAATTGGTCGACCAATCGCCATAACCAGACCTGTGGCTATGAAATGTCTGCCGAGAGCGAATTGCGCGTCGCTAAGAGCGTGATCCCCATGGAATTGTGGGCTTACGAACCGCTGATAACGCAGGGCCTTCCGTCACCGCGCGCACGGAAACCTCGACCACGAAAGTCATGATCCGAATCACCAAATAGCAGCTGGGGGAAGCTTTTGGGACTAGTGAGGTGGAATGCAGAAAAGCTAAAAGCTGCAGCTCATTGTTGAAAGGATTTGGGTGGGGTTGGTACGGGTTGCGCTGCGGCCGGCGCCGATTACCACGACCTTTGTTTGGCATCACTCTTCACAGCTAGCATTCACCTGCGCTGTCCTGACCATGCGGAAACTCAGACGCATCATTGTGCAACATGTTGGGGATGAGTGTGGTTGCTGGCTAGCTGTCCTCGACGTAGCATACTGGATCGCTATCACTTCGGATATATTAGGCAAACACGAATTGCAAAATGGATGTATGGAAATCAGTACATGAAGAGAACAACTCTATCAAGCCAGAACGTTGATGAGTTCTTGTGACTCCGCTCTGCTTCGCGCTCCCCGTGAACTTGCCGTGTAAAGATGTTCGCAGGCTGATTCTGGCTGTCTCTGATACCCCAGTCTCTCAGCGATCTAATTAATTAGGCTTTGTGCTAGCGAACAGGAGGTTACCTCATACACCGGTCGCGCCTAGCCCTGGCCATTGACGACGTTCCTCCCTCGTCCAGCTCCAACCACGACCACGAACACCCACCGCAACACCAAATATGTCCGACTCCGATTCTGACTCGGCGCTCTCCAGTGCGCCGCCCACCGAGGATGAAATGCCTATCAAAGCTGCGCCTGCAAAGGCCGCGAAGGGCGCCAACCAAAAGAAGAAAAAGAACGGCACCATCTTGACCTTCTTCAAGAGGTCACCCTCACCACCACCCAGAAAGCGGCCAGCGTCGCCGCCCCATGAATACGTGCCAGAAGATAATCCGGACATTGCTGTACGTATTGGACGCGTCAGTCGCGTCTCGTCGCGCCGTGATGGTGTCATATACATGCACAGCTGCTATGTCAGTACCCGGCTAACTTTTGTGACCTGTAGTTCATAGTCATGTTCCGTTCGCGATTCAGCGAAGCCTTCCCCCGTAACGCTCCTCATGTTGGGCCCCAGGACGTCGAGCTGGGTGTCGCCGAGGGTACACCGTCGCCAGACATCGAAGGGCTCCTATGCGCGCTGCTAGGGCTCCTCCTCAATCGCAAGAAGCCTGTCGAGTTAGTCCGACCCCTTCCTCCTTCGCGCATACCTTCTCGATGGTCGCCTGGCTCTGGCAAAGCGTTTGCGAACGTTCGCGGCTGACAGACTTGCGCATCACAGGAAAGGTCACTATGGCCGAGCTCTCGAAGAAGCGATCCAGACGCAGAAATCGCAATGGCCCGTCAAGTGGAACTACATAAACCCCCTCAGTAGCGGCCGCTCCTTCAACACCATGGCACCGACAGAGCGCGTAAGTGGCGCAGTGCGACGATGCTGACAGCAGCTGACCGGCCGACCAGATCACCCTCCTCCACACCCTCTGCCTCTGGAGTCTGAACCAGAGCGAGGAAGTCAAGACAATGATCGCAAACGGCTACAAATCACGCACGACGAAAGACAAACTCGACACCAACATCCCTCTCTCTGTGCAGCCATGGGGTCGCGACGGCGAAAAGCGGCGCTACTGGCTGGTCGAGGGGCAGAATGACACCCACTTCCGCGTCTACCGCGAGGGCAACCCACACACAGCCAAGGCAACATGGTGGAGTGTTGCTGGGTCCATTGATGAGCTCAGAGTACTGGCAAAAGTCTTGGAAGAGGATGATGGCCACAGGGAGGCCAAGGCTCTCAGCGAGCGCATGATCAATGCCGTGCCGCGCTTCGAGGCCTCGGAAACTGTGAGTCGCACCAGTGTCTATGCATCCATCGTACTGACAATCACACAGAAGCGGAAGCGTCGCGAATACCGCGTCAACCGGACTGCAGCTTTCACCCGCCCCGACCCAGGCTTCTCGCTCTACGAAGGTCGCACCCGCGGCAAGCGCCAGCGATACACGTACGATGAAGGGGATGACTTCGACTCAGACGATGCTCCTGTGCGTCGGTCAGGCCGACAGTCTGCGCGTGACTCTTCGCCAATGCACTCCGGCCCTACCGTCACAGCGAGCGGTCGCCAGGTCAAATCTCGCGCAACCGGTACCTACGGCGAGACACTTCACAGCGGACAGACAACAGATCGTGCTTCACCGGCTACCGGCGAGTACATGCGCTCTGACATGTCTGAAGAGCCTCGCCAGGGCCGATCTACACGTGCAGGCAACCGGTCCCACCTGAATCGCGAGATGGACTCTGAGGAAGACGACGATGCTACATCTTGGGATGGCGGAGACGAAGAGGAGGAGGCTGACCACATGGATATTGACGATGATGACGATGACGACCTGGCTGATCAGTCCTCAGAAGAGGAGCAAGAACCCGAAACCCTTGTCGTCACCCTGCACTATCGAAAAAAGCCGTTGAGCAACTCCAGTGAGCCAAAGCCAGACCCAGCATCACTCAACGGTACAGAACGTCAAACCAATGTCTCCGTGGCAGACGTTAGTACACCACCACAACCAGCAGCACCTCCTGTCGTTGCTGCCCTGCCGCCTTCCCAACCACCAGCCCCTCCACCTCACGTTATTCCTACCGCCATAACAAACGGCTTCTCTGCTCCGCAGCCTGAGATCATCACTGCACCCAAGGTCGAACTGCAACAGTCTCCAGTCGAGACGAACACTCTTCCCAAGCTGGACGCATTCATCTCCGCACCAACACCACCCTATAGCGCACCGGAAGAGGTACCTAAGCCAGAGCCGCCCCAGTTTCACTCGGCTCAACCCGAAGCACCGCAACAACCGCCCTACTCAACGACCTTTGCCGTGCCTGCACACGCTCCTAACTGGCAATAGAACTGCCAGCTGATCAGTCCTTCTGAAGTTGGATGGAGGGAATCAAAGTCGGCGTGAGTTGAGAGTCGTTGTACCCCACTGTGGTCTGTTTGTGTATGCACACCTGTTCCAACAGTCCTTATTGTTTGAGGTGCGAGGCGCAAGGACCGTGTTGTCAAGGACCGTGTTATCCCAAGGATGGTGTTGTCCCAAGGATGGTGTCGAGGCTTGTTGTGCAGAAGCACAGCTTACTTGCTCAGAGATAGTCTTGTCGTTTAGCGTGTATACTACTAGACCAGCGTTCTTTGTATTCCAGGAGGATGCAGATGCGCTGCCGTCACTCACGATGAAAGAGTTTGTTCGAGATAAGTCGAGCATAGAGAAACATCAAATCAAACCAAACCAAACCGTGGTGTTTTGTGATGCAATACAATACACAGCAGCCCCGTGCCTCACTTCGACAGCGCTGAGCTGCTCACATCAATCAATCGTGCATCATATCAATTCCCCGCTCTGGTCGACGCGGGGCTTATTATACATTGTTTTGGTGGTACACTGGTATGTAATGATGCAAAGTCTATTCCAGCATGGCCCCTGGCATGCCCTTTTGGCCACTGTAATGCTCGCTTTTCAGACGGCTCGGGGCTTGTGGTCTGCTTGCTTCGGGTCGGCCTCTGGCTTGATCTCTTTGGTCTCGCTCGCCTCGCCACCGCATCCCCTCGTCCCTACGCCGGCGCTCGCCCGCCGCAACCTCGGCCTCCCTTAGCTTCGCGCCCTCGGCCTCGATGCGCTCCTCGAGCGTCGTCGGTGCAGACGCAAGGTCTGCGCCGGTGTCGACGCCCAGTCCTGCAGCAGGCACGGCGATTTCGTCGTCTGGCGCGGATCCCGTGTCTATGCCCTCGTCGTCGGCATCCCCAGTCGCGCCGCCGCGCGTGTTGTGTTTCCGTGGCCAGAGCGAGGGCAGCGAGATCTGTTGGAAGCGCGGCTCCACGGCACGCTCGTCGAACCAGGCGTGCACGCGGGACTCGATGAGCTGTGCGATCTTGGGCACGTCTTGTAGGCGCGAGCGCGAGCCGACGAGCGAGCGCACGGACAGGTCGAGGCGGTAGTCGTCGAGGAAGGTGAAGGCGAGGGTTGTGGGGCGGTGGGGCGTGGGGTTTGCGGTTGCTGGGTTGGAGGAGCTGGTGGAGGGGCGTGGTTGTGCGTGGGGGGAGCGCGGGTGCGAGTGCCATGTTGGCGAGGGAGTGGCGGCGGTCGCTGAGGGCGGCGAGGACGAGGGGATGAAGGACATGGCGAGGGTGCCGGAGAATCGGACGATGCTCACTGCGAGGGCGACGGGGAGGACGGCGGAGAAGGGCTTCGGCCAGTTGAGGTTGAGTGTTGTCTCGATGCCGATTGTGATGACGTCGGAAAGGTCGACGTCCATGCGTGCCTGCAGGCGGCCTTCGTTGTCTCCTGTGGTGCCCGGGCCGTACCAGAAGCCGTCTTCGGCGGGCATGACTCTGCAGTTGCTGAAGATGGGGAACTCGTCGCCCAGTGCGATCTCGGTGACTCGGATCTCGCCGATCCAGTCGGGCTTGCTGCCGGTGTTGAGCACGTCGGTCAGAGACGTCAGGACGGCGCCGTCTTGTCTCGCGTCGGCCCGCAGCTGGGCGATTGTCTGGGCTAGGAGCACATTGAACCAGTCGAGGCTCTCAGGCTGGTGCCCCTTGACATTGTAGTACGTCTTGGCGAGGATGGTGGCTATGCTGGGCCCGCGACTGTCCTCGTCGCCCTTTTTGATGATGCTGAGCGAGTGCTTGTGGCGCAGTGCGGGCGTCGTCGTCGAGTTGGAGCGCGTGCGCTGCTTGAGCGAGTGCAGTGACTGCTGGTGGGCGAGGGTGCGTGCGCGTCGGAGCGAGCTGAGATGCAGTGCGCGGTCATCTGCAGAGGGCGGCTCGCCGAAGATGAAGAACTTTATGAAGAAGAAGATGATCAGTGCAATCGAGAACTGGCCGAGCAGGAAGCCTTGCGTGAAAGACAGGCTGTCGCAGGTTAGTGGCGTCTGGCGGCGGTGTCGAGGGGCTGTACGATGAAGAGCCCGGCATCACCGGCTGCGCTGAGGGCATAGGCGTCGGCACTGGTTTCGCCATGGTCGAGTGTGCCTTATGCTACCGCAGAGACATTTCGTCGTGTGCAATGGCTGGTCGAGGAGCATCAAAACGTCACTGGTGAAGCACCTGCAGGCATCTGGCGCTATCGATAAGCCTCCCGTGTTCGCCTCGATCGCTCCATTGCTTGTACACGATATCCCACTGCATCCCTACAAATGGCCAATTTCTCCAACGTCTTCGTCTCCAAAGCGTCCCATATCGATCGTGCCCGTGCAGCAAAGGCCGCTCGAGTAGTCCGTTCCATCAGAGGCAGATACAGAGCTCAGGCGTTTCTGTTTCTGGCCTATCACTTCTTCCTCTCCTCACCACTCCACCTAGATGTCTTTGTTCTCTTCTTCATCCTGGTCAGCAACTTCATGAACCGCAAGGACGCATTTCCTACTCAAATGCTCATCGACGGCGTGCGCTTCTTGCTCGACGAAAGGCGCTTCATCATGCCTTGAGACATTTGATCAACGTCACGTCCAGTAGGCCGAAGGAGACGCTAATTCTGCCCACGCCGATTGGCTCATCTCAGTTCCCCACATCCCCATGTCGGCGCGCAACTCTCGCTAGCCCTCCTCCATGGACTTTGATACGGCCAGCCAGAGCCTGTCACCAGGCGCTGCCATCCGGAATCCCGAGTTGCGACTGCCTGCAACATGCGAGCCTCCCTCTGAGAGTCGTCCGCCAAAGCGCGCAGTATGGATTGTACGACAGTCCTCATCACAACATGCGCCTTAGCTAATCAAGCAACGCGCAGGTCTTCGGAGCTACCGGTCACATTGGGCGGTCTCTCGTTCGTGCTATCCTAGCCCATGGTGATCAGTGTACTGCTGTTGGCTGGACCCATGAGAACACACCTGAGCAAATGCAAGAGTGGCAGGACCGGCGCTGCTTGGGACTGCTATGCGATGTAAGAGTCCGAGCGACGGTAGATCACGTGCTGAAAAAGAGTCTTGAGCATTGGGGTAAGATGGATGTCATCGTGAACAGCACTGGCTACGGTGTTATCGGCGCCTGTGAGGACCAAGACGACTACGACTTGCGCAACCAGTTCAGCACAAACTTCCTCGGTACACTCCACATCATTCAGCTATCTCTTCCCTACTTCCGCCAACAAAACGCTGGCCGCTACCTCATCTTCTCCTCTACTGCAGGATCGCTGGGTGTCCCAGGGCTTGGGCCATACTGTGCGACCAAATACGCTGTCGAAGGCTTGATCGAATCCATGCTGTATGAGATTGACGCTTTCAACATCAAGGCAACACTGGTCGAGCCTGGTCACGTTAGGCTCGACGAACCGGACGACAATATTGTTCCCTCCGGTTATCCTATTACACCTGGCGCTGGACCTCCGAAGCCAAAACGATACGGACACTTCTCGGTAAAGCCAAATCCTAGCGAGCCGTATGCGAACTTGACAAGCCCTGCTCAGCACGCAAGACGGATGGTTCAATGGCTCAACGACAGGCAGCCTGTAAGCGCTGTGAAAAGCGCGGAGCTCGTGTGGCAGTTGGGTCACTGCAGCTACCCACCCTTGCGGTTGATCCTGGGTAGCTACGCTGTTGACAGCATTCGCGACCGCCTGCGCAGTATTACAGAAGAGGTAATCTTCTTGATCTTTTCTGCAAACATTGGCTGACCTCGCGTAGATTGAGGACTGGAAGCACCTGTCTTTTCCTGTTAGTATCACAGATGAGGATGCCACTTCGGAAAAAGGCAGAGCTAGAGATGACGAGCAAGATGAAGACAACGAATAGTGCAAGCTTCTACCACAAACTAGAATTTTGAGCGTATTGAAGTATTAATAACCACAAAGTACCCCCTCTCGATGTACCTCGGCACTTACGTCATCTGGACTAATACACCCTCACGAAGTGTCCAACATCACCTCAATTGTTCCCGATTCCATTGTCGGACCGAAGTTGTATGCCTAATCAGCACATTTACGCCGACCAACTCGTCCACAATGCCGCTCTGTACACTCCATCTTCTTGCCTTGCACAACACCACTCCCAATCCGCTGTCCACATTCCTATCAACCCTCAAGTCAAGCAGCATCAAGCCTCTCTTAGTCTCCCGCGTGATCCGATGGATAATCCTTCCAACCAAGATCTCAACCGAGCACCTCCTAGCCCGGAACATTGCCTGGGACATCCTGCTCATCCTCCCCGACACCTCCGCACTCCCCGGTGAGGTCGGGAGGCTTGTACAACACCACTGGAGCATCACAGCTGGCGTACCCTCTCGTCTAGTCAATGACTTCTCGACAACCAACAAAAAGCTACTACACCCGGATCCAGCTTCGGTACCACCGCTCAGCAGCTCCAGTGAGACGAAGAAGACAACACAGTCCAGCCAGGACCTCGAACTCTCCGCAGACCTGAATTCCTGGATCAATGCCTTCGTCTCGAGCTCTGGCCGCGCCGGTCACGGCGCGGTGTCCATGTTCAATCTGCTCGCGTTCAAGCCGGGCATGAAAGACGAGTACCTCAAGTACGGCGCTGCGTTTGCAAAGAGGATTGGGTCGCGGCACGGCGGCAACGCTAAGATTGTGGGCAATGTGACGGGCGTAAATGGCGGGAATAAGAAGCAAGAGGGTGACTGGGACGAGATTGCGCTGGCGCATTACCCTAGTATCGATCACTTTAGGGACATGCTCACAAGTGAGGACTATCAGGAGGTTAATCATAAGCATAGAGTGGGGAGCTTGAGGGATACGTGTATCCTGATGACGAGTGAGATTGCGATTGAGGAGCTTATTGGACAGGGCGGTGGTTCGAAGTTGTGATTTGATAGTCATACAAATCGCTGATGAAGTTGTGTTGTTACTTTAAACTACCGTGTATCATCACCGATCCATCTTCCAGTGGTTCGTGGATACTCTTTGCATTCTTGATTCTTCACAAACCTTATTGAGCTTATTGACACTCAGTCGTTGTCACGACGACTCACATGCGTAATTTGTGTGCTGTCACAGCTTGTCGATACTCCGCAATTTATCACAGGGAACGTGGCCTCGCGTGCCTGGCGTTTGGTTCAGCAAGAATCCAGAGTTTACAGAAGATGTGAGTCACACTTGTCGACAAGAACGGAGCGGAGGAATGCCTCCAACAGGTGGAGACAGGGAATAGGGCTGAAACATGCAGGGGACAGGGCTGCAAACACGCACGTCATGGTTCGTCGCTCGTGCTGCCGATTGCGGTTGCCCTGGCAACACAGGCTTCCCCAAACACGAAAAGACGTGCATTCTTAACGGCTGCATTGCGACACGCTGAGAACCCACCACGACAACCACTACCATTGCACATACTACTTAGATTCTCTCGATAAGGCCAACATCTACAACACATCCACACAGCACAATGTCTTCCCACGTCCTGAGCAGCCGCGACGTCAACGCGCAAATCAAGCCCACTGCGCCGTCAGACGCAAAGGAGCCCAAGAGCATGGAGTACCATCGTCAAGTGCTTGAGTCGCGCATGAAGGATGAGCAGTAAGTATGCACAGCCTCTAACACAGTGCGCAAGCCTAACACGCAGCAGGGCACAGAAGTACGTGTCGCCGTCGGACGAGATCCAGTCGCCAGCCACACAGAAGCTCAGCAACTTCCGCAACAAGAACTTGATGAAGAAGTAAGCATCTTGACTCAACGTTACATAAGACGCCTCTAACACAGCGCAGGTCTAAGCCACAGACACTCTTCCAGAAGACCAGCACAAGGAGCTTCGAGGCGGCTAAGGGCCAGCCCATGTTCGCCGACATCCCCAAGCAGGCTGACCAGGGGACCGACGAAGCATAGACGTGTGCAGTGAGAGCTGTCTTCACACTTGCAGCTTCAGTGGAGCACAGTCGCACATTTGGTTGGGCGCTTTTTTTTGGAACTATACCCCATGCCACGGATGCATGACAGGGTTCGGTTAGGGCATCACGCGGTTTGCTGGCGTTTGGGACACATTGGACTTGGTACTGGTATTGGGTCACGACAGACATGAGATTGGATGTGTACCTTGGCTTGGCTGAGCATGGAGTGGGATGGTGGGACAGAATGCTCTACTATCGATAAGGAGCATGCTAAGCCGCGCATAC
Source organism: Lizonia empirigonia (assembly GCA_009982855.1). Taxonomy (NCBI): domain Eukaryota; kingdom Fungi; phylum Ascomycota; class Dothideomycetes; family Pseudoperisporiaceae; genus Lizonia; species Lizonia empirigonia. The sequence goes on along the minus strand of JAADKA010000042.1, from coordinate 22,461 downwards.
GCAATTCATCTCGTGCCGCATTCTACTCACTTCCTTCCATGACTTCTGAACTTGGCAGTCAGCAGAATCTCCAGGATGAGATAGCTGACCTTGAGAGGCGTCTTCGCGATGCCAAAGCACAATTGCGACGTCAATACGATGCACCAGCACCGCCTGTGCTGGACAGTGGGGCAGGTCCGTCACCGCTGCACGCACCCCCACCGGTCCTCACTGACAACACCTCAGCTCTCCACGCTCTGCTCCTGCTGTCCGACTCGGCCCTACCCCTGGGCTCGTTCGCCTTCAGCAGCGGGCTCGAGTCGTATCTAGCACACCACAAGCTGTCGCCACCTTCTGCGTCGCAGCTGCCACTGTTCAACACCTTCCTCCGTCTGTCGCTGTCCACCCTGGCGAGCACTGCGCTCCCATACGTGCTAGCGGGGTACCGCAATCCAGCAAAGATTGAGACGCTTGACAACGACTTGGACGCAAGCACACCCTGTACAGTTGCGCGACGAGCGAGCACCGCCCAGGGGCGTGCGCTGCTAGCTGTGTGGGACCGCAGCTTCAAGACTCAGTACAAGACCTCACAAGATGACGCTGAGGGGTCAGGGAGAGCACTCGCCATCGACGCCCTGACGGCTTTCTCAGCCGCCCTCCGCACCTGGCCCCACGCCAATGCCCATCTCGCGCCGCTGTGGGGCCTGCTCACGCGCATCCTCGCAGTCCCGCTGCACGAAGCTGCCTACCTCTTCCTCTTCTCGCACGCGCGAACAGTCATGAGCGCTGCTGTGCGCGCCAGCGTCATGGGCCCGTACCAGGCACAGGCTTTGCTCGCGAGCGCCGAGTTGCAGGACAGGATTCGAGGACTGGTTGACGAGGGGTGGCTGCGCAAGGTCGAGGACGCGGGGCAGAGTGTGCCAGTCATGGATTTGTGGATGGGGAGGCATGAGAAGCTGTATAGCCGTATTTTCAACTCGTGAAGAGCAGGTGGGTGTTGTGATCTTTTGACATAGACTAACGCCACCCACCACCGGATGGCGCACCCCACCGGAATGGCGCACCTTGTCGCAAATTTACCTTTGCACGTTAATATCTCAACACTACAACAAGTAATTCAGACGTACAATAGCTCAAATTAATCCTCTATCTCTGCTGCATCTTTCTGACAGGTGCGCTTATTGTGCCCTGTCTTGCCGCACGTCTTACAGCGACGTTTGCCTCCACGACTGCTACCTACCTGCGCACCTTCTCCCTCAGCCTTAGCCTTAGCGTCTTTCTCCTTTAGTATTTCCTCTGCCTCTGCCTGCGAGAGAGTCCCACCTTCCTGAATCCGCTTCTTTTTGCGCTTCCTACGCTCAGAAGCAGCCTGATTTGCTTGCTCAAGCTTGGCTATCCTTGCCTCAAGCAGCGTGTGCGAATGGTCCTTCTTTGCCAACCCCCTTTTGACCTGCAAAACCATCTCAATAATTGAGTCAGGAGAGGAACTCTTATGTTCCCTTATCCTCTTGATTATCAGCATTGTTTGGCTGTCAATTTCAATCGCGTTGGGTGGTGTTTTGGGTTGCCAGTTGGTAGGCCCTGGTAGAGGCGGTGTTGGCGTACGAGGCTTGACTTCAAGCCTCGACAGCACCGCCTCCGGGTTGAGTGGAACCAAGCCAGTTGCTCTGAAGCTTGATAAGATGTTGTTCTTTGAGATTGCCTTGTTGTACACTGGTTGAAACGTTGCTAAGAAGGCCTTTTTGTCCACGTGGGTGATGTAACTGTCTGCCAAGCTTTTGATTTCCTTCTTGTACGCCTGCTCCAACGGGGCAAAACACCCAACGTCAAGTGGCTGGAGGATGTGAGAGGCGTGCGGCGGCATACAGAGGGCAATAATCTTGCTTTCCTCGCAGAGATTTTGGAATTCCAGCGACTGGTGGCTCTCGTGGCCGTCAATAATCAGCAGCTGATAGCTACCTACAGTAGCAGCCTCTGTGTGATGGATAAAGTGCTTTAGCCAGGCAAGGCCAAGCTCATTTGTAGTCCAGCCGTTCTTGCTAACTCCAATCCTCCAGTCTTTTGGGTTGTTGACGTACCAGGCCTTGTCGTGGTGCTTTGCTTTGAGGATGAAGAAGGGTGGGATAGACCAGCCCATCGCGTTGATACAAGCGATCAAAGTTATCTACTCACGATCGCCAGGCTGAACGCTAAGTAGTGCAAGACGTCTCTCAGACGCAGTCACTACCTTAACTGACCCTCCGACGCCTATCTAGAAGCCAATCTCGTCAAAGTTGTAGGTATCTTGGTCTAAGATACCATACTTAGCTTTGACGTTGCGTACAAGGTCAAACCAGGGACTGATAATTGCTGTATCGCTGCACAGGACTCTCCGGTAATCCCTTGGTCTTGAAACCTGAGACTTGATCCTAGGTTTCCGCTGGATGAACCTGTAAACCCAGTTTTCTCCAACCTTGCCCCCACCGCGAGCAGCCAGCAGTTGATCAGCCATCTCTCGCACATAGGCAAGCGTAGGGGCAAACCCTCGCGCGTCAAGCTTTCTTATGTATTGGACAAGCACCTCCTCTTCTTGCTTTGTGAGCTTAGAGCAGTTGGGGTAGATAACGCGTTGAGAAGCTGGTTTGGCGCGTTGCCTTCGAAGGGTACTTTCAGGCACGTTGTAGACAGCAGCAGCGCGTCGCTGGCTTAGGTTCGCGTTGGATTTCATAGCTTTAATAGCAAGTTCAATCCTCTCTTTACGAGGAATCAATTCAAGATCAATTTGTTGCGACATTGTTGGTAGTGGTTGAAAGAGGTGGGGTCTTGGCAAGGTGCGCCATTCCGGTGGGGTGCGCCATCCGGTGGTGGATGGCGTTAATTAGGTATTGAATACGATGTTTACTTTCGAAATCTCCTTGTTCGACTTCTTTACGTCGTCCAACCGGATCTTGACCATTCACTCGCGAGCCATTGCGGGAGCTTACAGTAACACACCCCATGACTGCTGCCTGAACATCACCAACAGCCGCCGGACCAAGATGCTTTAAACGAACGACATCAAATAAGATGAAGATTTTGACATGAATGACGATCTCGTAACAGCTTGTTGACCTCAACGGCCACGTCGGCAAAATCAAAACCAACGCCTCTAGCATCCCAAAATCACCAGAATCCATCGCAGCACAACACACAGTAGCTCTCTAGTCACTCTCACAACCTCTAGACTTGTGGCGGAGGAGTGCAGCTAGGTGCAAACCTACAGTTTACTCTCTTCTGAATTTTCGCGTTCTGCGCACAGACCACTCTTCTTATCTTATCAGCAAAAACACAAGAAACGGCACAAAAAGGTCTACTGGATAGGACCACTACCTGGACCTATGGACATCCCGGACCCTGGATTATATCAGAGCTCTAGAACCTCGCCAGCTTCTAGACACTCTACTCTAGACCCTGTAGATACAGAGTCTATGGTAGAGATGGACCTAAATGTCCCTAGCTCTCCTGACCCTCTGTTGAAGTCGTACTTTAGTCAAAGACCGTAAGCACTGATTCTATTGGTTCTCGGGGATGAGTAAGGTATCTGGATCGGTAGGGTTATCACCTAAGCAAAGCTCGTGATGATAGGGGTTGCACTGAGTAGTATAGAGGGTACTATCTAGCTCGAGGGCAGGTTGAGATTCCAAAGACAAACTTGATTGACGAGGTTGAACACGAACCATAAGGGTTGTGTTCCTACTTGCTATATACTTGAGGTGTCCTACAGTCTCATGGGACGGAGTCCCAAAGTCCTATGAGTCTCATGGGATTGCGTGGGAATCCTATGGGACAGGAGTTGTTTGTCTCATGGAATCCCATAGCTCGCTTATACTTTGTCTCATGGGACTCTATACCTAATCGGGCCACTAGCGTGGTCACGGGCTGCGCTGTCGTTCTCATGCGGGGTGGTGGCCTCCCTTGTGGTCGTCGTTCCGTGTGTAATAACATCCAACAAAACCCGAGTGATCCCCATCCTAGATTCATTGTTCGTAACACTATCCTCCTCCTCTCGAGCTTATGTCCTCGTAAGCTAACCTGATGACGTCCCGCAGTACAGTCTATCGTCACAGATGTGGTGATCGCATAAACAGTGAAGGCTGGTTCGCCATGGTTGCCTGCAAGCGTTGTGCAAAAGAGAACTTGCCGTGCAAGTTGTCGTCGTTGAGCGAGAGGTGCGGTCATTGTGTACGCGCGGGGTCAGCACCTTGCGTGCCTGCGGACATCCCGGCTCCGAACTTCTCAAGGATCGATGCAGAAATGGAAAGGTTAAGAAATCAAGAAGAAGAGACTGATTTGGCGCTCGAGGCGCAAGAAGCGATCGCAGAAGCGGCGTTGGCGGAGATGCGTGCGTTGCGCGCGAAGTCGCGGCGGTTACGGAAACAGAGGGCGATGTTGAAACGGAAGGAACAGCAAGTGTTCGACGCGGGTGCCGCGGATGCCGAAGAGCTGGAGCGCCTGGATTGATTGATTGATTGATTAGTTTAACGTCCTATGTGAGTCGAAGACTATGGAAGACGAGAGCAGCTAAGCTGCTCTGGTAAATACAAAGGGTGTTTTTGCAGGGAGTGTTTCTATCAAAATACAAGAGATGGTGAGGGCTTTAGCCCTAAGTGGAGCGCCTGGAACAACAAGAGGCGTTGAACCAAGCCATTGCGTCGGTCAACCCGGAGGCTCCTGCTCAAGCCGAAATTGTCGACTGGTCCGTTATCTGGGGGGCTGAGCATTTCGAAATGCCTGTAACAACAGCTGGCAGTTCGTGAGGTGTGTAGCTGGTTCCCAAGTGTTTTCCGAGTCGGGGTATCCTAACCATTTGACTAGGTATTCGTCGCCTTTTCTCGTTTTGCGATGCTGTATTATTTTTTCGACGTCCCACTCGTCGTCGCCGTCGGCTTGGTAGTGGAAGTCCTTTTGGATTGGTGTTTCCGGGTCGGCTGGTTCCAGAAGTGATACGTGGAACACTGGGTGGATCTTCGCATCCTTGGGTAGCTCTAGTCGATAATTGACTGGGCTGATTTGTTTGGAAATGAAAAATTGTCCGACCTTGACCTTGTCCAGTTTTTTTGTTTTGCGTCGTGTGCGTAGATTTTTTGTGAGGAGATAGACTTTATCCCCCTCTTTCAGCTGAGGTGCCATTTTTCTTTTCTTGTTGACATAAGAGATTGCTCTGTCTTGAGCTTTGGCAATGTTTTCAAGCGATTTCTGGTGTACTTCCTTCAGTCTCGTTACTGAGGATATCGCTGCTTCTGTCTGGATAGGCGTATCTAACGCTCTGGTAAAGAGATTTGGGTGTCTCCCGTGGTTCGCAAAGAACGGCGTGACGCCCGTTGCTTCCGATAGTTTGTTGTTGTACGCGATTTGCGCCATAGGCAAGAGTGAAACCCAGTTGTCTTGCTGCTGGTTGCAGTAAATGCGGAGATACGTCTCCATTGTCTGGTTTACTCGTTCAGTCTGTCCATCCGTCTGCGGATGATATGCCGTGGATAGCTTCTTCTTGGTACCTATCGCTGCTAACAGCGTAGTCCAGTAGTTTGACGTGAAGAGCTTATCTCTATTGCTGATAATTGATTCCGGAATGCCGTGGTGTCTAACTACTCGGTCCAGGAACACGCGAGCGAGTTGCTCTGCAGTGTAGCTGTGTCGGAATGGTATAAACTCGGCAGCTTTCGTGAATCGACATACGACGTTGAAGATCGAGTCGTATTCATATCCTGTGACAGGGTCCTTGGAGATTGGCAGTTGTGTGACGAAGTCCATCGTGATGTTCGTCCAGGGTGCCGTTGGCGGCTCCATTGCTTGTGCTTCTCCGTATTTGGCGTGCGTGCTGTGTTTGTTTTGCTGGCAGCTGACGCATTGCTTGATAAATTTGGTGACCTTGTCCTTCATGTTTGGAAACTCATAGTGTCGCTTGATGAGTTCCATTGTTCGTGTGATACCAGGGTGTCCGTGGAGCGGGTCGTCATGGTGACTCCTTATAACTTCCTCTTGAAGTTCGTCTGGTACTTGGGCTGGTATGCGTTGTTCCTGCTGAACCTGCATAACCTGATTGAGTTGTTGTGATGGTCCTAGTGACCCATCGTCATTAACTCCGAGCACTGCGAACTCGTTAATGGTCTTGTCTCCTGCAAGGTCGCGTCTGCGACTTAATGCATCGGCTCTGCCGTTATCTTTTCCTGGCGTATACAGTATCTTGAACTTGTACTGTCCAAGCATCTCAGACCAGCGCACTTGGCGTCGGTTGAGTACTTTGGTGGTGGTGAAATGTACCAGGTTCTTATGATCCGTGTAGATGGTGAGCTCCGAGCAGCTTTGTGCGTAGATCCGCCAATGTTCCAGGGCTGATACGATTGCGAGTAATTCCTTGTCGTGCACATCGTAGCGTTCTTCCGGTCCTGAGAACTTTCTTGAGTAGTAGGCGATCGGGTGCCATTGTCCATCTCGTTCTTGTGTTGCGCATGCTCCTAATGCCAAATCCGAGGCATCGGTCTCGATTCGTAGAGGCTTGTTGCTCTCGAATGTAATCATAGTGGGTGGCTCCACACATGCTTGTTTGAGCGATTGAAAAGCGTCTTCCTGCGCTTTTTCCCACTTGAATGGTATGTCCTTCCGCGTTAGCTTGGTTAGCGGCAAGGCCTTCAGGGAGTAGTCCTTGATGAAGCGTCGGTTGAAGTTGACAAACCCAAGGAATTCCTGTATTCCCTTGACGTTCGTTGGGGTTGGCCAATCTTTCACAACCTGTGTCTTAGTAGCGCTCATCTTAACTCCGTATCTGCCTACGACGAATCCTAGGAACTCTACTTCGTCCTTGTGGAATTCGCACTTCTCTGGCTTAAGTCGTAGGTCTGCCTGTGCTAGGCACTTCAGAACTTCCTTGACATGTTGGATGTGTTCTGGCATGGTCCGTGAGTATACCAAGATATCGTCTAGGTATGCCACTACTGTCTTGTCGAGGTGTGCCCGTAGCACGTTGTTGATTAGGGCCTAACACGTAGCTGGCGCATTGGTTAGCCCAAAGGGCATGACCAAGTACTCGTAATGACCGTAACGCGTTCTAAACGCCGTCTTCCATTCTTCGCCTTCCTTCATCCGTATGAGGTTGTACGCTCCTCTTAGGTCCAATGCGGTGAAGTACTGTGCTCCGGCTAACCGATCCTGTAATTCTGATATGTTCGGTAGCGGGTATCGATTTTTGACCGTGATGTCGTTGAGCTTTCTGTAGTCGATACATGGGCGTAGTTTTCCGTCCTTCTTAGGTACGAACAGAATGGGAAATCCCGCTGGGGATTCTGATGGTCGTATGAATCCTTTCTTAAGATTCTCGTCGAGATACTCGCGTAGTACGCCGAGTTCTTTCTCCGACATTCCGTATATGGGCCCGAAAGGCGGTTCCTTTCCTTCCTGTAGCACGATCTCGTGATCCCAGGGTTTATGCTTGGGCAATGCCGAAGCCGTCTTATCATCGCGGAAAAGCTCTATGTAGCCTTTGTATTCGTCCGGGATGTCAGGAGGTGCACTCCGATCCTCCTTAACTCTCACTTCGTGACCCGTGGGGCGTTCGGTGTCTGTGGAGTCGACCGCTCTAACTTGGCGCGTCTTGTTCGAAGAGATGTTGCTAATCTCCTTCTCATCTACCAACTGCAGCGTGTGTTGCGTAGGCTTCGATGCGGTGGTGCCGCAGTCGCATCGTTCTAACGAAAGCCGTCGATTCTTCCAATCGATATCCGGATTGTGCTTTCTCAACCATGGTAACCCTAATATGACATCGTGAGTGGCCATCTCAAAAACGTCTAGGCGTATCTCCTCATGGTGTCTATGGATCTGGAGGGGTACCGCAGTCACTTCGTGTGTGATCTCGGATTCCTCAGGCATCGGTTCTCCATTGGCAACTCTGAGCGGGTAGGGTGTCGTCTTCCGAGTAGGGCGTAGTCCAGCTAGCCGTACCGCTCGCGAAGAGATGTAATTAGACTGTGCTCCAGAGTCCAAGAGTGCCTTCATCCATCTTCCGTTTATCTTGACGGGTAACTTGATTAGTTGGTGATCGGTCCCAATACTTTTGATGGATCGATCCCTGGCGCTCTCAGGCGCAGTCCTAAAAAAGGATTCTCTTCTCCAAACCCGTGACGCTGCTTTGCTCCTTCGTGAGTCGTGCAGTCAGGGTTGAGGCAATGTTGCCATCGGGCATTGGTGCATCTTCGGTTGATCACCAATTGCTGGGCTCCGCGAGACTCAGGGGTGTCGTTCCCTGGAAAACACTTGTTTTCTCGCTTGTCGATAAGGTGCATCTCGCAGTAGTCGTTTAGGCATCGTGTCCAGTGTCGCTTTGTTCGTCGAGCTTGTCGCTCCTTGCGACTCTCGCGCAGACTTAAAGGCTGTTGATGTTCTACCGCATCCTCGTAGTAGTCCGGATGGGGTGTTGGTGCGTGGTACTGCGTAGTTGGTTCGATGTATCCTTCATCGTTATCGGGACCGGACTCTGGATCTTCCATGAGTCGTCCAATGTCGTCAGTGAGAATTTCCCATTCACTGGCATCAGCGTCGCATTCTTCCTGACCGCTGGTAATCATATTGAGCTGTCGGAGAACCTTGTTCTTCTGACGACAGTCTCTCGCAAAGTGGCCTGGTTTGCCACAGTTGTAGCAGTCCTTTGACGTGCCACGTTTGTTGCTACTACCCCTGCCCTTGTCATTCCAACGAGCCGAAGGTGCTGTTGGTCCTTTGTTGAGGTTTGACAAGTCCATGGCTTCCGGTCCATAGTACCCACTTTGAGTGTTACTATGAATACGTCGTCCCGTGTTAGGACGGTACCGGTTTCCTCGATCCGCGATCGGGTTGCGCCATTGGTTGCGTGGTGGCGGCGTCGTTCATTGGACACGACGCGCGCTCGTGGGTCGTCTCGAAGCTCTTGTTGAAGTTCGTAGAGCTTGGTGTCGATGTCGATGGCCGTGTTCATGAGGGTGTCAAGGGTGTCGGTGCTGGCGCCGGTGCGCATCAGCTCTTCCTTGACCTTAGGCTTAAGCCCTTGTCGGAACATGGTCATCAACGCATTTTCGTCCCATTCCGTGTTGGCGGCCAGTTGCTGAAACTCGGCGGCGTAGTCGGCAGCGGATTGGGTCTGTCGAATGCGCTGGATGTCACGTCGAGCGATTGCGGACTCGTTGGTGACTCCAAACACGACTCGGATCTTGTCCTTAAACTCATCGAAGTCTTCCATCCACTCGTTAATGTCGCTTGAGTCGAGGGTGTCGTTTCGGTACTTGATGAGGAAAGGTTTGATCCACTTGAATGCTTGGCCACGCATGTAGCTTGCGACAAGGGTGACTCGCTTGTCCTCGGGCACACGCTCTCCTTGGAATAGAAAGAAGAGGTCCCACTGGATGAGCCAGTCGTCGAGCTTGCTGCGATCTCCATGGTAGAGGTCTGGTCTGTTGACGTTCATGACGTTGCGGGGAAGTTCCTCGGCAACGCTAACGTTGTCTTCGTCCATGGGGTCGGAGCGGGGGGTAGAGCGTGATCCTGAAGCGATACTCATCTTGGGGGTGTTCAAAATGTTGAAGTAGTACTTTAGTCAAAGACCGTAAGCACTGATTCTATTGGTTCTCGGGGATGAGTAAGGTATCTGGATCGGTAGGGTTATCACCTAAGCAAAGCTCGTGATGATGGGGGTTGCACTGAGTAGTATAGAGGATACTATCTAGCTCGAGGGCAGGTTGAGATTCCAAAGACAAACTTGATTGACGAGGTTGAACACGAACCTTAAGGGTTGTGTTCCTACTGTTTATATACTAAGGAATTTCTGCCATCGCAGGTGGTTCTGCCATCGCGAGGTGGTTCTGCCATCGCAGGTGGTTCTGCCATCGCAGGTGGTTCTGCCTTGGCGAGGTGGTTACAGTATCACGTGACCTGTGACACGCTGTCATCCGAGGCGCTGCCGTCCGCAGCTCTGCCCCGCTTCTTATCAGCGCCTGTTCCTTCGAAGATCGTAACAGCCACACGACAGAGCAACGGCTCAAAACCAACGCCTCTAGCATCCCAAAATCATCAGAATCCATCGCAGCACAACACACAGTAGCTCTCGAGTCACTCTCACAACCTCTAGGCTTGTGGCGGTGGAGTGCAGCTAGGTGCAAACCTACAGTTTACTCTCTTCTGAATTTTCGCGTTCTGCGCACAGACCACTCTTCTTATCTTATCAGCAAAAACACAAGAAACGGCACAAAAAGGTCTACTGGATAGGACCACTACCTGGACCTATGGACATCCCGGACCCTGGATTATATCAGAGCTCTAGAATCTCGCCAGCTTCTAGACACTCTACTCTGGACCCTGTAGACACTTTAGGTCCATCTCTACTATAGACTCTATGTCTACAGGATCCAGAGTAGAGTGTCTAGAAGCTGGCGAGATTCTAGAGCTCTGATATAATCCAGGGTCCGGGATGTCCATAGGTCCAGGTAGTGGTCCTATCCAGTAGACCTTTTTGTGCCGTTTCTTGTGTTTTTGCTGATAAGATAAGAAGAGTGGTCTGTGCGCAGAACGCGAAAATTCAGAAGAGAGTAAACTGTAGGTTTGCACCTAGCTGCACTCCACCGCCACAAGCCTAGAGGTTGTGAGAGTGACTCGAGAGCTACTGTGTGTTGTGCTGCGATGGATTCTGATGATTTTGGGATGCTAGAGGCGTTGGTTTTGAGCCGTTGCTCTGTCGTGTGGCTGTTACGATCTTCGAAGGAACAGGCGCTGATAAGAAGCGGGGCAGAGCTGCGGACGGCAGCGCCTCGGATGACAGCGTGTCACAGGTCACGTGATACTGTAACCACCTCGCCAAGGCAGAACCACCTGCGATGGCAGAACCACCTGCGATGGCAGAACCACCTCGCGATGGCAGAACCACCTGCGATGGCAGAAATTCCTTAGTATATAAACAGTAGGAACACAACCCTTAAGGTTCGTGTTCAACCTCGTCAATCAAGTTTGTCTTTGGAATCTCAACCTGCCCTCGAGCTAGATAGTACCCTCTATACTACTCAGTGCAACCCCCATCATCACGAGCTTTGCTTAGGTGATAACCCTACCGATCCAGATACCTTACTCATCCCCGAGAACCAATAGAATCAGTGCTTACGGTCTTTGACTAAAGTACTACTTCAATACTCTGCTTCTTCAACAAGCCTACAGAAAAACATACGCCTGCTAGAACGCGACATAGCTAGTCTCTTTACCAAAGGAGCTACAATCGGGTGCCAAATGTAAGGGCACGTAACACGGGCACACGACGTGGATCTGCTAGTAGGTTGATTGCCTCTACAAAGTGAGATACTGCGTGAGGAGCTCCGGAGGGGCAGCCTCACGACGATATTTAGTAGGGATGACTAAGCCTGTGGCTTAGCGCGTAGCTGGTGGGCCCGTGCGGGAACACCAACCCAGAGGTCGTGGGTTCGATCCGTCACACTACCCCCCCCCTTCAAAAAGAGCAGTTCCATCGCTCAAATCTGCAAAAATCCTCCATGTGCCAGACTTCTCGAAAGCTACGTCGGCCAAACATGTACCAAGTGGGTTCACTAAAGCTATACCCTGCCCAAAACCCCATTGTCTATCCTGTATTACCATTGCAGTCGTGGTCGCGCGTGTTGGGTGGTGCGAGAGTCGTCGTGGAGAGGTGGGTTGCTGAGTATCGCAAGTTTGAGAGAGCGCGTCGTGATGCCTCGAGCAAGTCCGTCAACTGAGCACAACCAGGCCTCGTCCGCCGCGGCTAACGAGCGCACCTGGTCCTCTATCCACAGACTTGATCGTGACATCCTTGACACAGGTTGGCTTGTGACCCTCGTGGGTGCCGGAAGCGGGTTCCGTCCTCGAACAGTCGACTAAGTTGGCAGTAGCGGCGACCTTCTCGAGCGCGGAGACGTGTGCGTCGAGGTGGGACGTGATCGCTTGCCTACCAAAACCGTTTGTCTGTCAAGGGGTCCGTCGTCGCGACAGCTCTGCGAGGGTCATCATCACCAGGTCCTGTTTGCTTGTCAGCGTTGCGAAACTCTTGTGTGGACCTGGGGACTTCGGGTGTAGTTGATGGAAAGTCTCCACTAGTGCAGCCGAGCCGACCAGGTTCATGTATGGCTCCCAGGACGGGTTGTCAGGTCCAACAGGGTAGTTAGACCACTTCACGTAGTACTGCAGGAGACCCTTGCGACCGCGGTTACCAGGGTCACTCGCGCTGGTTGATGCGCGATTTCAATATCTCCTCAACGTAGTACTCGTTGTCGTCGTCGATGTCGGGGTCAGCGAGCTGGGCGTCATCGTCGTCGTCATGGGTCTGATGTGGCAGCGGATCGCCCTCGTACAAGTGGAGGAGCCACGGATGGAACACGTTGTGCATCTTGCCAAGTCCAGGTGGCAATTCCACCTCATACGCCATATTGTCAATTGCGCGCACAATTCTGAACGGGCCGCGGTTCTTGAAGTCCAGTGACGGGCTGGGGCGAGTTGTACGTATGTGTCTCGCGTCGACCATGACCAGATCTCCAACGCGGAACTCTGGTGCAGGTAGTCGACCGTCGTTGGCGTATTGTGCTTGCTTGGCTTGGGCCCATTTTAGTTCTGACCGTAGTTGAACGCGCAGCTTATCAAGCTTTTCAGCGAAGCGATCAGCGTCTTGGCGGTCGCGCTTTGCCGGCGTGCTGAGTGAGGGTGACAGAGGTATGGGCGGCTCTAAACCCGAGCGCGGGTCATATCCTTTGGTGAGCCGGAAGGCAGTAGTACCGGTGCTGGCGCTGACCGTATTGTTGGCTTCAAACTCTGCCATTGGTAAGAAGAGAGCCCAGTTGTCTTGTTCGTAATTCACGTAGGCGCGGAGGTCCTGCTTCAGATATGCGTTGGCGTTCTCTGTCTGACCGTCGGTTTCCGGGTGAAACGCCGTAGAGAGCTTGGGCTTGGTTCCCAAGCGTTGGCACAGGCGGGTCCAAAAGTGGGAGACGAATTGTGCTCCGCGGTCACTGATGATCTCCTCTGGGTACCCTTCCTCGCGCCACACGTACTCAACAAATGCGCGTACCAATGTGTCTACTTTCAGGTCTGTGACAGGAATGAACTTCTTCTTCTTACTCAGTCGGTCCACAATGACAAGGATGTCAGTGTAAGTGCGTCCATTATCCGTGCATGGGGGAAGGTGAGTAATATAGTCCATAGAGATGCTACTCCAGTACCGATCAGGTATTGGTAGCGGATGGAGTAGTCCATGTTTGCCGTCCCTGTAAGGTTTTGACTTTCTGCACATGATACATGCTTTTACGTATCGCGATACGTCGTTAATCATCTTGGGCCAGTAGTACCATCGACTAACGTTGTCGTAGCTGCCGTGTTTGCCGCTATGGCCTCCGCACAAGGATCGGTGAGCTGTCTCTAGCACGCGGGTACGCAGAGAGCCTTCAGGGACGTAGACTTTATTCCGAACGAACAGAAGTCCATCATCCCACTTACAGTCGCCTAATTCGAGGCGCAGTCGGGCGGGACCGTGTATCAGTTCGTGAGGGATGCGTCGGTGGCCTGCTTCCTTAGCCTTGATGATTATTGTGGCCACAGGGTCGCTTGCATAAGCATCCTTGATATCTTGTATGATGGTGCCATCAGCAGCCTGCGGGGTGTCGTCTGTCGGAGTCGCTGAGGTAGCGTTCAACCCGAACAAAGTTTGCTCGCTGAAATCCTCCGCTTCTGCGTCACAGTACATCATGTGCGCGAGCTCTACCGGTGAGTATGACAGCTGTCCTTGTGTTGCCTGGGCGAGGTGGATGGCGTGCCTGGCGCCACCATCCTGGTGGCAGCGCAGAGTGGCAACTCTGGCTTGTGGATCAACCTTGTGAGGTTTGATGAGCACTTGCATCTGGTGACGAGTGCGAGCGTCATCCCCCTCCGGTAAGTCGCCAGGACGCCTAGTCAACGCGTCAGGCTTGGTGCCTTGCTTGCCCGGTCGGTATTTGATGCGAAAGTTGAACTCAGAGAAAAACTCAGCCCATCGCGCCTGTCGGCGATTGAGGCGCTTCGTGGTCATAAAGGTCTGTAAGGCCTGATGATCAGACAACACTTGGATAGGGTCGTCTGTCCCAGCAAGTTCAAAACGCCATTCTTCAAACGCCTTCACGATAGCCAACAGTTCCTTGTCATAGATTTCGTAGTTGCACTCAGCCGGACTCATCTTGTGAGACAAGAACGCGACCGGTCGCAATACGCCGTCGACCATCTGCGACAGTATGGCGGCGGTGACGAAATCCGATGCGTCCGTCTCAAGCCACGTTTCTCTGTCGGGGTCAAAGTGGGTGAGTATACCTGCTGTCCGGAACGCATCCTTGAGTCGCTGAAAGGACCGTACCTCCGGTCCATCTGGCGCCAGTGGGAACATGGCAGGTCCCCCGTCGCCCGTTAACGCGGTCAACGGTTTTGCGATGTAGGAGAATCCTTTTATAAAGCGGCGGTAGAAGTTGGCAAACCCAAGGAATGATTGCACGTCCTTGACGTTGCGCGGCGTCTGCCAGGCCAGCACTGTGGAGACCTTCTCCGGATCCATCTCAATACCATCGGTGGTGAGGATGAGGCCGAGGTACTTAACGCGTTTGACTTTGAACTTGCACTTCGTGGCATCCAGATACAGGCCAGCTGCTTTGAGCTTACGCAGTACCTGGAGTACGTGTGTCTCGTGATCATCCTCGTTTTCGCTATAGATCAGCACGTCGTCAAGATATGCCGTGCATATGTGATCGAGGTGGTCGCGCAGTGTTTCATTGATAAAGGTCTGAAAGGTGCCCGGGGCGTTGCATAGGCCAAATGGCATCACGAGATATTCGTATAGCCCGTACCGAGTGAGGAATGCTGTTTTCTCTTCATCGCCGTCAGCCATGCGGACCGTGTTGAACGCCGCGATAACATCGACGATGCTCATCATCTGTACTTTCGCCATCCGGGCTAGGGTCTCTTTAATGGCAGGCGGCGCGTTGCGGTTCTTCCGTGTGACACTGTTCAATTGACGATAGTCCACGCAGATACGTAACCCTCCTCCTGGCTTCTTGACAACCAGGACGGGAGAGGCGTATGGCGACGTGCTGGGACGTATGAACCCTTTTAATATCATGTCGTCGATGTATGCCTTCACCGCTTTAGTCTCAGTGCGTGTGAGCCCATACATCACCGGCTTGGGTGCTCCAGTGTTAGGTTCTTGCGTGATAGCGTGGTCCACTCCAGCGCGGCGCGGCGGGAGTTGGTCCGCAAGCTTCGGATTGAACAGGTCAAGAAGGTTCTTGTCTTTGCAGATAAAGTCTGGGACCAGAGCTCTGATCTCGGCTTCTGTCATGGGCGGCCTCTCTATCTTATCCATGTATTTCTCAAAGTCAGCCTGCGTGATAGCTGCGATACGAGCGACATTGTTGGCATCTGGGACGCCGTCATGGACCGGGTCCTGTTGTAACTTCTCCCAGTGGTGTGGTTCCAACCAAGTCACTCGCGCAGGGTCGCGCGCGGCCATGAGACACGCTGCTCTTGCCGAAACCATATTGACCACTCCAGCAGTTGTAGATCGTCGTGTATCGCTGTTGGGCGGCCGGTCGACGTAAACGGTTTCGTGGAGACCTTCGTGAAGGCAATTCAGTTTGCATGAGGCCACGTGGAAGTGCATTGACCGGGGGCTAAAGCCGATAGCAGGGTTGTGGTCCTCTAACCAGTTCATGCCCGGGATAAGTTCGTACTTGCCGATATGGGTCACGTAGCACAGTACGTTCGCGGTGTGACTACCATGGCGTACTCTAACGTCCACAGCTTGTGTGAGCTGGTCAACTTCTCCCCCGTCTGCTAGCGATAAGCGGATCGGTTTTGTGACCTTCATTATGGTATAGCCATGCTGCTTCACCCAGCGATGGCTGACAAAGCTGGCGCTTGCGCCGGTGTCCACAAGACTCGTAGTCTTCCTCCATCCTCTCTGTGTATGTATGTGGCTCGGGAATTCCAACTGTCGTCGGACGTCGATGGTAGGGTTCGGTTGGAGGGAGATGGTGGAGACATAGTGTGTGGACGACTCGGCATCGTCAACTTGGGGAGCGGCGAGCTCGGAAGCGGCGATCTCGAGGCGGCGATGATGATCGCGGAGTCGCTGTGTGTGTTCTCGAGCTGTACGCCAAACGTGCTCCTGTGCGCGGTTTTGCGCAGGAGCGTCTAGTTTTCCGACAGGTCGTGACCGACAAGGTAGCCCTCGTCATCCACGTTGTCATTGTCATCGGGGTCCAGCATGCGCATGGCTGCCATGGGTGCTCCATCCTCGTCAGAAGTGGTGCCGTTATCATAGGCATCGTTGTCGTCGTCGACTACGCTCATGACCCGTAACTCAGGAATGTCCGCGGATCTAGTGAAGGGCTTGCCGCGACAAGGTGCGTTGATATGACGCATCTGATGCTTACCCCCGCATTTGAAGCACAGACCCAGCTCAGCGAGACGCTTCTTGTCCTTGTCGCTGCGTTCAATGACAACCTTACGCTCAGTGTGACAGTTGTTCGAGTTGTTTCCAGCAAAGGATGTGCGTTGGCCTGAGGGTCGGGTCGCTGGTGTTGCGGTGGCGCCACGAGACATTGATTGATTGATTGATTAGTTTAACGTCCTATGTGAGTCGAAGACTATGGAAGACGAGAGCAGCTAAGCTGCTCTGGTAATACAAAGGGTGTTTTTGCAGGGAGTGTTTCTATCAAAATACAAGAGATGGTGAGGGCTTTAGCCCTAAGCAAGGTTGTTAGGAAACAAAGTTGCTGCGCAGTAAAGAGATATAAAGGAAAGTTATTCCTCTACGTGCTGGTTGAGATGCCACTTGCGAGTGCCTATCTTTGTGCTTGTTATAAAGGCTAGAGTAGCCTTTATTCCTTGTGTTGTGTGTAGGAGAAGAGGCAGAGTCAGCCTTGATTCTCTCACGTATTTTTGGAGGATTGATTGATTGATTGATTAGTTTAACGTCCTATGTGAGTCGAAGACTATGGAAGACGAGAGCAGCTAAGCTGCTCTGGTAATACAAAGGGTGTTTTTGCAGGGAGTGTTTCTATCAAAATACAAGAGATGGTGAGGGCTTTAGCCCTAAGCAAGGTTGTTAGGAAACAAAGTTGCTGCGCAGTAAAGAGATATAAAGGAAAGTTATTCCTCTACGTGCTGGTTGAGATGCCACTTGCGAGTGCCTATCTTTGTGCTTGTTATAAAGGCTAGAGTAGCCTTTATTCCTTGTGTTGTATGTAGGAGAAGAGGCAGAGTCAGCCTTGATTCTCTCACGTATTTTTGGAGGATTTTGCGGTCTTGTTTGTACCACTTGCAGCTTAGTAGTAGATGCTCTACTGTTTGCTTAGCTCCGCAGCTGCAATAGGGGTGGTCTGCTTTGCCTATCTGGAATAGGTATGCTTTGTTGTATCCGTGGCCAAGTTTGAGCGGATAGTAGGCGCTAGCAATCTCTCTTCTTGTTCCTGGTGGGACTCTGACTCTCTTCTGAATTGACAAGCTGTACCTAGCTGAGTAGGTATTTGGATTGCGTAGTGTTGCCTGTGAGGAGTAGTTTTCGAGTTCTTTTGTCCATTCCTGCGTTGCTAGCTTCTTGATCCTGGTACTAGTCATGGCGAGGCTAGTAGAGTTCGTGGCTGGCCTCTTTTTGGCAGCTAGTTTAGCTAGACAGTCTGCTCTTTCGTTGCCTGCTATGTCTTGGTGTCCAGGGACCCAGTAAATGCTGATAGTAGCTCCTTTGCTGATGACCTGTTTGGCTGCTTTTACGCAGCGTATCTGCCACGCTTGTCCAGGTAGGTTAGAGGGCGTCTTCAGTCTATGGATGGCAGCCTGGTTGTCCGCATAGATCTGAATCTCCTGGTAGGGGGCAGCTACAGTCGCAGCGTGTTCAAAGCCTCTAGTGATGCCTTCTAGCTCGCCATTGTATACAATTTGGCCTTTGCCGATGTTGTGCGTCTCGTAGTGTGTTTCTAGAGCTTGTTGAGCGTAGTCGAACGCTGCTAGGCCAATGCCAATTCCTGTCCCTTTTTGGATTGACGATGCGTCTGTATAGATAGCGAGCATGTTGTCTCCTAGTCTTGATAGCATGTAAGCCTTGTGAGCCTCTGCTTCTTCGTCCTTGGGTAGTGTAGAGAGTGTAGCTGTATAGGGCATATTTTTGGTCCATGGCTGGTAGTGGTTTGCGAGTAGCTTCTCTTCAGGGCTTGATACAGCAGTCTGAATAGATTGAACAATTTGAGTGAGTTGCGTAGGCGGGCCTTTCTTGAGTTGGCGTCCAAGGTCTTCTACATCTGTGTCTGCGTCTGATTCTGGTTGTAGGGCTTCGTTTAGAGCTTGGATAGCGATGCGAACTAGGTGACTAGCTGGTAGCTTCCTTGCTCTGAAGGCGTATTTTCTGATAGCAGTGTTAAGCCTGATCGCTGGCGGAGGTAGCGCAGCTTCTACCTCTGATGGAATCGTTGGTGAGGTGCGAAAGGTGCCTAGTATCTTTCTAAGAGCCATGTTTTGGAGTCCTTGTAGCTGCTTCTTGATGGCAGTTTGTTTTCTCCAGAAGACCTCACATCCGTAGTCTGCTACACTTGTTACACAAGCTAGATAAAGTTGCCGCATAGCGTAGGGAGAGAGTCCTCTCTCGCTGTTTGCTAGTCTGCACATCCTGTAGAAGGCTGACCTGGCCTGGCTAATCCTTATAGCAGCATGCTCCTTGAATGCGAGTGCGTTGTCAAAGTAGATGCCTAGCCATCTGACTGTCTTTTTTGGTGTGACCGTAGATTGATCTGGGAGCGTGAGTGATGCTGCGGAAGCCTTATCACTTGTGGTAAAGTGTATAAGCTCTGTTTTTGCAGCGTCAAACTGTATAGCACAGCTGGCTCCTTTGGCAAAGAGACTAGCTATGTCGCGTTCTAGCAGGCGTATGTTTTTCTGTAGGCTTGTTGAAGAAGCAGAGATGGAGAGGTCGTCCATATACGAAAGTGAGTAGTTGACGGTTGATGAAAACAGAGGTCTGATATATATCAGAAACAGAATTGGTGATACTGGGCTGCCTTGTGGGATGCCTGCTGATATGTTGCTAAAGTCTTCTGTTTCTCCATTAAACGATAGCCGAAGCTGGCGATTTGTGAGAAAAGACTGGATCCACGCTATTAGGCTGCAGGGTAGCTTTAGTTGTTGCAGGATAGCAAGTAGCTGATTCCGGGCTACGTGGTCAAAGGCTCCTTTAATGTCTAAGAAGACTGTAGAGGTAGTATGTCCCTGTTTTCTGTTTTGCTGCACTTGGTTGAGTAGGAGCAGAGACGCGTCAATCGCAGACTTCTGGATTCTACCGCCAATTTGCGAAGGATGTAGGAGGTGCGAAACCTCTGCTAGCGCGCCTAGACGTTTAGCTACTAGACGCTCTGCTACTTTTCCTAGGCAGTTGAGTAGGGCGATTACTCTGTATGCTTTAGGCGCTGAGTAGTCGGGCTTTTTAGGCTTCTTTAGAATGATGCCAGTAGCTTGCTTCCATCTACTTGGGTGGTAGCCGTGGTTGAAGAGAGCAGAGAATACCTGAAAGATAGTTTCTGGCTGTGTTTTGTAGGCGGCCGTGATTATCTCCTGGTTGATAGCGTCTGGTCCTGGACTGCTACTCTTAACTTGAAATGAGCAGGCTGCTTGAACTTCTGCTCTAGTGAGTGCTGGCCAATCCCAATTGCCCTGTTGGTAGGTGTTCCACTGGATCGCGCTAGATGCTGGTGGAGGTGGAAAGAGCGTAGTTCTAAAGGCAGAGCATTTGCCTTGAAACGACTCTTCGAGCCTGTTTGCTGACTGGATTGCAGGGATGCTTTGACTAGCAGTCGGCTTAGTATATGCCATTGCCTTGTAGATAGACTTCGCATCCTCCTTCTCCAGAAACTGGTTCCAATGGTCCTGTTTTGCTGCTTTGATAGCTTGCAGATACGCGTTTCTAGCTACCAGATAGTCTTTCTTCCATAGAAAAGCTTCTACAATAGAGGAGGCAGCTACCTTGCGTTGGAACAAGCGTTGTCTGTTTAGCATCGTAGTTCGTAGAGAGTGCAAGTCTTGGTTCCACCATGGCTTGCTCTTTGGCCTTGTTGCTAGTCGTGGAATAGCAGCTGTTGCTGCCTCTATGATAGCAGCAGTAATCTCATTTCCAAGCTGCTCTAGTTGTTGTTGTAGAGCAGGGTTCTGCTCCTGTATAAGCAACCTTGAAGATTCTGTAGAGACAGTAGGGAGACTATGAAGATTGCTGAGAGTGGAGCTGCGAGCAATAGCTGTAGCAAGCCTGCCATTAAAGAGGTCCCAGTTCGCTTTCTTTGTGTTATATCTCAGTGTAGAGAGATTGTTGTTGTGTCTAGCAGGAACCTTGATGGCAAACAGAATGCCAAAGTGGTCAGAGCCAATGCTGGTTGTTACTTGCCAGTCTTCTATCTTGCTTGCAAGGTCTGGAGTAGCAAAAGCTAGGTCTAGGACGCTTTCTCTGCTCATATTTGAGCGAAAAAAGGTGCCTTCTCCAGGTGTGTTTAGCAGCTCTAGATTCTGTCGTTCAATCCAGTCTACGAACACGCTAGCTTTAGAAGAGATAGTAGCTGACTGAGGGTCCCACCAAGGGTGGTGTGTGTTGAAGTCGCCTAGGAGAATGGAAGACGGTAAGAGAGTGTTTGTCAATAGTGCTCTTTCGATAGTATTTGCCGAGGAGCCTTGTTGGTCTTGCTCGTTGTAGAGGTTGTAGATGTGGAAGGTGGAGTTTCTTGTCTTTACCGCAACTGCTAGATAGTCTGGATCGGCTACTAGATTTTGCAGAGGGCTCACCTGAGCCTGAAGAGAGCGAGAGGTGTAAATAAGGACGCGAGGGCGTAGTGATGAATGAGGGAGAGTAGGTAGAAGCTGCGTAAACGAGGGGTGGTTTACTGAGCGCGTTTCTGAGAAATCTAAAGGCGTCTGGTGCGGTAGAACAAGCCAAGGCTCTTGTACAATAACAAGATCAATGGCTAGCTCTACTGCTATCTGAAGAGCGCTTTCAGTGGCCTGGGCGCTCTTGTTTAGATTAATCTGAAGAACTCTTATGTTGTCTAACATTCTGTTGTTGTTGGCGCGTTCAAGGTAGCCGTGTACATCTCACACTGCTTGCTGTCTGCTGTGTGTGCCTTTTTGCAGTTTGCGCAGACAGGTAATGTGTGTACACAGGTCTTGCCTTTAGCGCCGCAGGTGTTGCATCTGTGCAGAGCTGTAGCGTGAGGCTCTGCGCAGATTTTGCAGGCAGTGCTGTGTAGGCACCTCGTCTCTAGGTGACCGAAGCGTTGACACTTCTGGCATTGTGTTGAGGCAGGCGTAGAGTACAGCTTCTCTACTCTAACACTAATGCCTAGTAAGTAGAGTCTGCCTCGAATAGCTCTTACAGCCTCCTGTTCTGTTGCAAAGGCAATGCACACTGAGCCTGTGTGCTGAGTTTGTCTTCTCTCTCTGCTAGTAAGCCAGTAGGGGTTGCCTACAGTCTGGAACCCTCTATTGAATGTAGAGATCTCTGTTTTTAGCACCTCTAGGCTTTCATTGGTAGAGAAAGAGGTTGGTATGTTGTGGAGCACTACTTTGTGCCAAGGCTGGATAGGTAGCGCCTCTTTGAAAGCAGTAATGTTCTTCCAGATCTGTATGTTCTCAAGTAGGTACTTGGCGCTGAAGGAGGGTGTAGTCGTCAGAACAATGTTCTTCTTTACGCTAGTAGTTACTGATGCTACAACAGGGGAGCTTACTCCTTTGCTAGCAAAGGCCTCGTTGAAGGCATTACGCATAGCAAGAGAGCTAAAGGAGTTTGTAGTAGAGTTTGTACTAGTTTGTTGGTCCTGGAGCAAGACAAGTTGGCGAGTGCTAAGCGAGTTCTTAGGTGTCGGGATAGATGTCTTCTTTGCAACTGTTTGCCAGTCTGTTTTTGGTTGACCCTTTGCTGCAACAGTAGCGTAGGAAGAGGCCGTAGTGGTAGAGGCAGAAGTGAGGCAGAAGTGGAGGCAGAAGTGGAGGCAGAAGTGGAGGCAGAAGTGGACCCAGAAGTAGAGGCAGGAGTGGAGGCAGCAGGGGTAGAGCGCTGAGGCAGGGCTTGAGGAACGGAAGCCAAAGCTGGCTTCTGTAGGAGCTTGGTTTTCGATCCAATTGCTCTAGATACTGATTCCAGATTTGATACTTGCGAGGCTAAGACAGAGACGCTGTGTTTGTTGACTCTGTTATTCTCTGTGTAGTCTCTAAAAACTTCGAGCAGATCCAGAAGATCTGTCTGGGTCTTACGAGATGTGGCGAGAGCAGATGCTTGGATTACCATGCTTCTAGCAATGCTGAGAGCTTCTTCACAGGTGCTGGCTACTGGTGCCTGGGCTAAGGTCGGCTAGCAGCTGTGAATTGGAACGGGGCTGGTCGTAGGGCGTCAGGATAGCAGATCTACTGCTAGCAGTTCTTTTGTGGGAGGTAGCAGTAGCTGCATTGGCAGTA